>CM031241.1:589232399-589644899 GCA_018340775.1 Taxus wallichiana var. yunnanensis | reverse complement strand
CACAGAACATAAACCCCAATTTAATTTTTGAGAGGTTTCCGAAAATGTAAGAAATTTAGGAAAATTCCTCAAATTGCGGCCTATGGAGCAAAATAGTGAAAAACAATAAAAATGAAATAACTCTGACAAAATAGATCCAAATTTTTTTGAAATTTCAGTGGTATCACCTTTGAATATCATACCATCAACCCAAAAAAATTATTTCCCTAATTCATCATTATTCAGAAGATATAGATGAAACCATAAAATTAGGGTTTCAACCCTAAAACGGACACAACTTTTGCAAAACAGCTCCAAAAACTCTAAAATTTGGAGGGAAGATCACTTGAACTATGTATCAACTCCCCAAAAAAATATCTGAAAAATTCCAAGTCAATCTTCAGATATAGACGAATCACCAACATTAGGGTTTCATCCCACAAATTGCCCGGATCACTGCTCTGATACCACTTGTAAGGATATTACTTGTATAAATCAGAACATATACAACAAAATAACATGAGAGAACACCAAAATATAGATAAATGATGACAATATGCTCATATAATAGCTTTGCCACTTCGAGGGGCAACCTCCAATACCACTTCAAGGGGGTAACCTCCAAACCATACAATAACACTCCAATACTCAATATGATGATTAACTACAACCTTCTAACCCCTATATATACCATTCTAACCTATGGCCAATACTAAGGCCGACCTCCTAAGCATAATAAATCATAAATGAATGATATAATAATATAAGGGGATGTGTGCCACATGTCGGCATCTCCATCAATACATATACATCATAATATTATATCCCAAGGTACATAAAGATATATTACTATGCCAAAAGGTCAATTTACTATAAATAGTGAAGTTGATAAGTGATTTAATAAAATTAAATCTTTATTAGAGGACTGGGATCAAAAAGATATAATCATAAATATACAAGATGTAATATGCAATGGCAATCAAGTGCAAGTAATGAGAGGATGAGAGTGAATTATCTTGTTTATGAATGTCTGGGTTGATTCTAGGTTAAACCGTGATGGATCAAGATACATCTGAGTTATATATGATTCATCTAGAAAACAAATATCTGCAAGTCTTCTGGACAAGAAAACCCGAAGAGGACAGGACTTCATGTGTGCTAGTGCTTATATTGGGCACTAGTGTCCTGGTTGTGAATCTAGATATACTCTTTTTAGGATATGATCATGTCTTCTTCAATTCCCTCTTTTTCTCTCGACTTCATTATATGGTTTCATTATCGCACATGCACCTAAAAATAAAAACCCTAACTACCTACACAAGGCTCAAGCACACATTAGATGGAATAAAATATGTATATACTTGAGTCGATCAATTTAGCGATCACCCCAATGTGATTGTCTCTAAGCACCGCACTACATTTTAGACTCATTTTAGTTTTGGTGTGCGTGCACGCGGGCGTGTGTGTGTGAGAGAGAGAGAGAGATAGAGAGAGAGACAGAGATAGAGACAGAGATAGAGATAGAGATAGAGACAAAGATAAAATTGTGTCCATTAAAGCTAGGTTGCCTTTAAATGTCAATCACACCAAGATAGTGGGATATAACTACTTTTCCCCTAAGATGAATGTGTGTGATAGAACTCATAAGTTTCCCTTCATATATTGCAATGAATGATGCAGCCCAAATGTATTCCTTGAATGTTACTCTTTTCGAGTAGTAGATAATAAGTAATAGCCCAAATTTTCTAGCCCCTTAGAATAATAAGTCAAATATGTATATGATTCCTTTACTTGAATTTCGTCATTAACAACTTAAAAGATGACCCATAGTGATAAGTAATTATTTTAGAAAATATAAGGGTTGATGTTTCTTTTTAAACACAAAGAAAAGAGGGAAGAGGATAGAAGTGCCCAAAGGGTATAGTAGTGTATGGGCGCTTCTCTCCTTATCGCGTACTTGCATATAAGAGGTTCCAAAGATAAAACATAAGACACTAATTTGGGTCATATGTTGTAATGTCCAAAAGTAAATGGATAGTTCCAGAAAAACACATGAAAGAAGTATAAAGTGATAAAATGATGTAAATGAAAAGAAAAATAAGTGTTGTTAATGTCTAGTTTTCTTACTTAGGAATCATGCATATAATGACATACTAGAGGTGTGATGTAAGAGTACTTATGTGTGTGATTTTGTCACTATTTCATGTCTACATCTCCCCACTTTGTGTTGATGAATGAATATCTGTTATCATAAAGTAGATATGAAGAGTGTATCTTATGGAGAGCAAAAAGGTTGTAATTGATAGCGTGTTGAATGGAAATTGTAGTTGATATCGTGTTGAATGGAGATCATAGTATGTGTATCATGGAATCTAAGAGGGGATGATAACCCTATGGGTGACCTTGTGTGCATATTGGAAATGATGCATTCATTTGTAACTTGAAATTGCCTTTTCCTAAGCGTCTTGTGCATGGGGACCACTTCTTGTAACTATTTGTGTTTCATGTTTCGAGATAAGGACGAACCTTGAAAATAAGAAAAGTATAGTCATTGTTCAAAGTATATGAAATTAAACTTTAACTTAGAGATCAACATAGAAGTGTGTATAAAAACAAGTGAGTCAAGGATAGAATACACTTAAATTTCATTAAAAAAGACATAGAATTGGTCATGTGTGTTTGTTTCCTTAGAGATGGTTGGAATATTCGAGAGTGATCAATTTCTGAACTAGTTTGAATATAATGAGGATTTAGGAATCTTGTCGCCACATTGAGGATTTAGACGTTTGGTTGCCAAAGGAAGAGTGTTGGGAGAGATTTCGGCTTTGCTCTCCACCCATTGATACTTCCCCATGATAAGTGCCACTAAAATTGGTCACGAACCCAATAGAAACTAGCCATAGGTGACATATTGTTCCAAGCATATCATTGTCCTACATATGCCCTAGGTGTCACTCCTTATTTGATACTAGGTAGAAAAATATGTAAACCAAGAAAGAAGAGTAATTAGTTTCCTTGCTCAAAGTATGAAACTTTCCACTGATTTTGTTCCTTTTGTATTGGATAGTAACCTATAACCGAGTGTTTATTGCTATATATTGATTAAACCTGTCATTGAGAAATTGTTCAACTTGTAAGGTACTTATTTTTTCCCCAAGATAGAACCTCCCCCGATGGGACACTAGTGCCCACCGTTCTTGTCTATTTTGGGCATTTTTGTCCTTGTACTACTTTTGGCAAGAAGTATGATTCTCAATCATTTTATTAGTTCATGTTTCGTCGATTTTGTTATGTACCATTTTGTGTCTTGTTTTTGACTACTAAGAGGGTGAAATAATCACCCGATGATTGTCCCCACTCGTTTGGGGTGCGTGAGATGAACCAATGTGATTGCATCCCAAAAAGGGAAAGTTGAAATTGATGTACAAATGTGAAGAAGGAATCCTCCGTAAGGGATAGGGAATATGCATGGTAACAACCATGGCACAAGAAAGACAATAGTACTAGGGCCAACAAAAATTGCTATTAAAAAACAAGCATGGCATAGTGTAATAGAAACTAGTCAAAACACATAGTAATATAGCAAAAGATTAGTGTAGGATTCGGTGGAATACATGGGACACCACTCAGGATGTTACAAGACAATCGAAGCCTTCAATGTTATATACAATAAAACAAGCAATCAATCATAGGGCATAGCCCACAAACAATGACAATTAAGACACAATCATAGACAAGATATAAGAAAATCATATAACCATGGTTAGGAGTAGGTCTGCGAGACAAATGCTACACATGAAGCACTCGTTAGCAATTTAGAAAAATTGATAGTATGTCACAATATATACAAATTACAATATGAATGAAATTATTATATATTTCAATGATAGCACCTCAATATAGCGAAGTAAGAAAGGTAGATTTGTCCATGAGCCTTAGTGGGACTAGTAGAGAATAATATCAAGCAATGATGCATCGTGTGATAACTTCTAGATAGTCTACATTCACCTCAAAGTACTGTGTGAATGTGCATGTGTATATGCTTGATCAATAATCCTTCCAAGTTTGAAATGCTCTTATCATTTGAAAATGTCTTACAAGGACATGGTGTAAAAGGTGTAAAAGGGTAAGGTTCTTTATATAGTTTTCCATATTAGAGAAAATTTCATTCTCATGAATGTGGGATAAAAAGAAATTTTAGGATTAGAAAGTGATAAGTATGCTTAGAAATGGTTAAGTATGATTAGGGAAGATTAATTAGAATTTACAACTCATGGGAGTTGGGTGTGATTTAAATTAATCAATTAGAATTGATTAATAGACCAAGGTTAGGTTTGTGGAAAAGGATTAATCGGGATTTAGAGGAAATTAGATGGAATAATTAATATTGAAGGATTATTATAACTAACAAAGAATGTTAATTTGTATCCGTATGGGGATTTACCTAATAAGAGGGAGAAACAGAGCCAAACTTACCAAAATAAATAAAGCAATACATGAACAAATAAAAAAGCAAGAAAGAATCCAACAGAAAAGGAACACAGATCTAACAAAGTCTCAATAACACATAAATTCAGCACATGTATTAATATTTTCTTCTGTTACAAGAAAGTACAAAGTCTTTCTCTCCTCACTTCTAATTTTCATACAAAACTGTCCACCCGGAATACAACAAGTATTCCAATGTATTTATAGGAGGAGGAAAAGAAGACAAAAAGAAGCCAACCACTTATTTACAAAATATCTACAAAATATCTAAAAGTCAAAAGTTGACTTTAGGGCAATTTTTAGGATGGCATCATCCCATGGTGCAACATGGATGATGTCATCATGTGTGCCAACATGCTTTTAAATATTTTACAAAAATGGAAAATCCATCCCGAGGAAGCTATTCATCATCATCTCTCGGCTCAAATTTAGCTTCTGGCTGAGGCTCAGGAGAGTCAATGTGGCACTATGCCCGATACTCTGCAAACTTGCTGATCATCTTTTGAAGTTGGTATTGATCAGACCCTGGAAATGGTCGTGAATAACCTCACAAGTTTCCTTCTCGATCTTGAGCTTGTCAGGAAAGTCAGCGAACTCCTTGTTTGCTTCGATCAAAAATCTGATGAAGTCACGGCAGGCTAAGAGGTTGTTGATGGACTCTCGATCGAAAGTGACCTCTTGCGCCAGACCTTGAGAGACAATAGCCTTAAAGTGCACTAAAATGTGTCATCTAGCTTCTCTTAATTCATAGGATGTTGTGAGCAGTCTAGGAGACATCTTCGAAACTATTTTCTCCATGTTGTGCAGTGCTTCCAAGGCTTCTTCCTTGATTTTGTCGATTCTTTCCAGGATGAATTCCATTTGATCGACCCGGTAATCTAAAGTGGTGAGAGCTTTGTAATGTGCTCACGGGTGATCGATAATGCCGACCTTTAATAGGTCATCAACTGAACAATTGACCATCATCTCAAATGTTCCTTGTTGTAACTTAGCGTTATCCAACTCCACAGAAAGGGAACCTGCTACTACCTGTAGCTCTTTATTTTCCGAGTTATACCTTGGTGCAGCAAGGTGAACTTGCCAATTATTGCCTGACCATCCTGGAGGATCTTCTCAATCCAGGATGACATAGTTGTACCTTGTTCAACAATCTTTATGTATTCATTTATCTTCTCCTGACTAGGAGCTTGAATAGGTTCCACGGCAGTTGTTGAAGGTACTTTGCCCATTTTCTGCAAAGCTTGGAGGAGATGTTGGTTCTACTCTTTGAGTATTCTCTTTTCCTCTTTCATTTCTTGTAGCTTCTTGCAGAGGGCATCCATGGCTGATACGGCTTCTCCTTGCAGACTTTCTGATGATGTTCCCATTGTGACTTGAGTCACTGTGAAGTCTCGTAGGAGACAGATCTTCCTTCTTCTTTATGGGATCCGATAGGCTATCTCCATGACCCTTTCTCCCGAGGCACTTTTTGAGAAGCGAGTTAATGCTTTTTTTGCTTCTTGGGTCCCTTTGTCGAAATGACGGAGAAGTCCATAGCTGCAATGGGGACCTTTCTCTTGTGTTGACTCAGGTGGTCGGAGATCCAACCAGGACTTAGGGGAGTGGGGCCGAAGAAGAAGAAGAAACAGGGGTGAAAGGGGAAGCAACTAGAGTGGACTTGGGGAAGAAAGTGGAAACACTTGGTGGTGGCATGGATAGAGAATCCAATGCACTAGTGCTTACAGGGCTTGAGTCACTACAAGAGAGGAGAAAGAGGTGGAAATGGAAGGGATCTATAGTTGGATGGAGGGAATACCAGGTGATAGATCCGCAAGGGAGGAAAAGATGGAAGAAGTGGGAGATGGAAGGGAGGAAGACAGAGGAGAAGAAACAACCAAAGGAGTGGTTACTTGAGGAGGAGGAGGGAGAGGAGTAGAAGAGGGAATGGAGGGCACCTCCATAGTTGTAGCTATGACAACATCCTGAGTGGATGTGTCCGTTGGAACATCTAGCCACTTCTTCTTTTCCTGGGACACTAAGTCCACTATTTGCTTTGAGGCAGAAAGAGGGCTATCAGGAGCTTTCTCCTACTTGCTTGATTCTCCAACTTCATCCTTTCCTTTTCCCTTTGGCAAGTGATCTGGCTTTGGAGGCGCTCTTCCTAAGGGGGAAGTAGTGAAATCCACCCCAAGGTAGATGAGACCATTTTGTTTGCACCAATGTTTGGTGCGTTGCAATGTGGGCTGGACCCTTTCTTCTATGGTCTTGGGTGCCTTGGTCCTATCGATGCTTGCAAATGGCCAATCATCCCCATCCGTGTCAAGGTAAACCTAATCAATTTCCTGATCAGTTTCTTGGAAATCTTTTGGGATGATGGCAACTCCATAGTGGATGATCTCTTACGCCACCACAGGAGTGATCCTTTCACCTGATTTCAACTTCATGGTTGACGTCTATCCATATGTCCTCGATCTCTGGACATGGATGGGATCGATCTTTACCTTGGGGAGGCAAGCCCGAGCAGTCAAAGGTTGGCCTTGCCGGGAAATCATGCTTCAGGTTGAGCAATTCCAGCTCTGCAAACATTTCCTGTGCTTTACCCAATGAGGCGCATAGTGTATCTACCAACCGTGAGGGGGAAAGGAGTTCCACCCTTCTTCCTTTTCATACATTTTTCATGATATGTAATTAGCTTCCTTGAGAGCTCCAGAAGGATCAACTTGGGCCCTGCATACCTTGGCAACCTTGTTGGTTCTCCCAGGAAGTTGGTAGCTCTGAGATATGTGAAGGTGGGGAATTGTGTAAACAAAGCCCCCACTTCTTTTTTCATGGCAGCACCACGCTCATGCTGCCGGTCCGACCATGTCTCATGTTCGGCCTCATTAGGTAGATCACCTCATAGAAAAAGGTGTCGTTGATCTTGTTGAATTGGGTGATACTGGCCTCAAGCCTTAGCTCCCTAGTACTCATATATCTTGACCTGAGGCCATATCCCACTTTGAATCAGTCCCGGATACTCTCTCTCTAGGCAGCGGCATATACGACATAGGAGTTCATATAGAACCTCCCAGTCATTGAAACTTGTTGGAGTTGCTGCGAGATAGTATCACTGATAATCTCTCCCCAAATACCAAATGTTGCTGCTCTTAGGCACATTCTTTCTTATGGTCTCTAAGTACTGAAGCATCCATTTGTGAAAGTAGTGGGCATCAGGAAGTCTGAAAACTCTATTGAGGAAAGTGATGGTATCACTTAGCTCCTCTGAGAAATCACTGCGGTGGATGGTCTGTGGCCATCTTCTCACCACCTTTTTGTTCTTCAGGTAAACCTCATTCATCATCTACATGCACTTGTCCTCATTGTCGGTCCAAGTCTTTATGTAGTCTTCTCGGCTTACTGCCACATACTAGCTATGGTGAGGAATGCCTAACATGACTTTGAAGTGCCGGGCATGTGAGGTTAATGATTACCTTGCCCTCTTGTCTTCGACACATCTTGTGTCTTTATTGTAACAACGGGCCACTATCATGATGAACTCATTATTGATAGCACTTACTGAAGACCACTAAAAATGTAGCCCATCGCCACCAATTTTCCATCCATGGGCTACCGGTAACTTGTTTGGTTCTGGCCCAGAAATCATCCATATCTATGTGCCCAAGCTCTGAGTCTCTGATGTCGAGACTACACTCTACAAGTGAGTCAGCATCCTGACTCTCTGATATTTGTATTTCATTTCTTGCTCTGTCAACTTAGCTTTTCCTTTAGACTTAGTTGGCTTCTTGCTCGACGAAGACATGTGTGAGCTCGAGGGTGGTTATTGTTGTTCTACATGGAGAATCAAAGAGGTCCAACACAGAAGAGCCATGTCAACCATCATGTTATCCATAATAACAAGCTTGCAAAATGAAAATGATCAATTTAAAAGCCTTTGGGTGCAAGGTAAGCACTTCACCGTAGCAGTCAGCAGAGGCTTGAATTAGCAAGGCACACTTTTGAGGGGTGTTGCATGATAGAAGGTAGCGCCAAAAGGGGCAGGGGTAGATTAGCTATACACAACAGGTAATGTTGGTGTTGAGGAAGTTACGCCAGCGCCCTAGGAAAGTGCTTTGACAAGGTGCATTTTCTTGATGTCGCATGCTCTTTTGGTGTTCCTCGCGCCCCCCTTAGAGATGTTGCATATAGGTTAGGCATGCGCCAAGGGTTTGGCTTGCATGGCATGGGTTTGGTTTACACAACATATAATGTTGTTGTTATTGTATTTGCGCCAGCATCGCCTTTGCTTTTTCAAGATTTGTTCTATGCGTGGGAAGGATTCATGTTGCATGGGTGGGAAGTGCACCTATGGTGTGATCTGTGTAGTTTAGATGAAAGGACAACAGCGCCAAAGGAAAAAATACCACTTTTTTTATTGATTTCAAGATTTTTCCCTTCGATTTTTCTCTCCTTTTTAATTTTTTTGATGTCAAAGAGAGGGTTGGTGGGATTTACAAGCAAGGCAGAGAGTAGAGGAAAAAGGATGGTTTATTCAGAGGCGTAGAGCCTTCCCAGATTTGCAGATCTGGAAGGAGTGGGAAGAGGGGTTTTCAGTGGCTGATTTGGTTTGTTAAATTCTTTTTAGGTTCATTGTATTTAACATACAATCCTAATCACCTAACTCTGATAAAAACCACAAACAACAACAAGATGGGTAGAAACCACTTACCAGATATATATAATGACGAAGGATAGATGTGGGATCCACAAGCACGAGGAATGACACGTGAGGCTGATGAGGATAACTGACAAGCACAGAGGAAAGACTTTTCTCATTTTTAATTCATGAAAATGACAGGTTGAATGCACCTATATATAGAAAAATGTGCATTTATTGTGCCACCAACCACCTTTGGTGCGGATGGTGAAGTGTCGACACGGAGGTTTCAGTGCCTATGGCGCACTTAAGATGATGTCAACATAACATTTTCAACGCACCAAGGAGAAAAGGGGGCACACATTTTTGTGTTCGACACATCAATTTTCACCTTAAGCGTGTTTCTTTGGCACAGTTTGAGGATGCTGGCATGTAACTCTTAGCACCTTAGGGGCAACTCTTGTCATGTTGACATGCCTTTTAGGGCACCAAAGGATCTTCAAAGGGGCACACTTTTCTTGATGTTGCCACAACAATTTTTGCACCCAACTCAAAAAGGCTGAAAAAGGCTAAGTTCTTAAAACTTGATTTTCAGAAGGGAACCTTTAGGCCATTTTGAATGTTAATAGACCTTTTCAGGGGACCAAAATGAAATTTTGGCATGGTTACCTGTAAAATTTCCCTTGTCAATTTTACAAGATAACAACTGGCTCTTTCTGGGACTATCTTTAAGTGAAACTTAAGGGTAGAGAATCCCAATCTTCATGTGCCTATCCATTGGGTTACAGAGAGTCAAAAACAAGGGTGACCAAAAAGAAAGAAAGGAAACACACAACAAACAAAAAGCAAACACACACACAAAAAAAAAGTAATTTGTACAAAGAAGAGAGGAAGCTCTACTTCCTGAAGAGCTTTAGATGTTGCCCGCTATAGGGGAGCGGGAGCTCAGTTCCATCCAGATACGAGAGATAGAAACTATTCTCTCCATTGAGCTACTTGATTTTGTATGGCCCTCTCCAAAGAGAGTCAAACTTTCCATGCATACCTTTTGGTTCTCTTCATTTGTCCCATAGAAGGACAAGATCCCCTACCTAGAAATCTCTCTACTTGGCTTTCTTGTCGAACAACCTCTTGACTTGATTCTGATGTTCGGTGATCTTGTCGACCACTTTTACTCATTTCTCTTCAAGTTCCATCAGGTACATAATTCTCTTTTCCAGAGAACTTTGAAAAGTTTCATCTTCGATAGCTCATGCCAAGCATAGAGCAGGAAGTTCCATGGAGATAGGGACTTCAACATCAGTCCCATATAATACCTGAAAAGGTGACATGCCGAGAGATCTCTTTGGAGTGATACGATCCACCCACAAAGCATCATATAATGACTTGTGCCAGACCGGTTTTCATCAACTAGCTTCCGTATGATGGTTACCAGGTTCTTGTTGCTAGATTCTGCCTGACCATTTCCCGAGGATAGTAATCAGAGGCATGAGCCAAAGTTATTCCGTATCCATAGAAAAACCAATAACTTCTCGTGAAGAGAAGTTGGAAGCATTGTCAGCAACGATTTTGTGTGGAATGCCAAATCTCACGATGATATTTTCCTTGATGAAGTTACAAACAACTTCAGAAGTGGCATGTTTGATAGGTATGGCCTCCACCCATTTGGTGAAGTAATCTATTGTCTGTTAGGACATAACTATGTCCAACACTCGATTGGGATGGAGTGCTCCAATAAAGTCAATTCCCCATTGCCTAAATGGTTCATCAATAATGACAGGGCCTGAGGGGAAACACAACCAACTTTGGTTTGCCAACAAACTATTGGCAGAGTTCACATTTCGCTACCCAGGTGGCTGCATCCTGAAATAGCATTGGCCAGTAGTACCTAGCCCAAATGATCTTATGTGTTGTGACGGAAGAGGAGAAATGACCACCGCAGGCTGAGTCATGAAAGCTTTCTAGTAATTTTACCTGTTGCGGCTTGTCAACACATCGTAGGAAGATGCCATCAATTCCATGCTTGTACAACCCATCATCCCAAATGACATACCTTTCCACCCTGAGCTTCACCATCCTTTTCTTTTGTGGTTAGGTGAGTTGGGACACTCACCATAAGTGAGAAAGAAAGTGATGTGAATACCATTCATCATTGGTCATGACAAACAGAACCATGGGTAAAGAATCCACTTTCTCCAGTTTACTTTGTTCTTCATCAACCTGAGCAACTTGCTCCTTAGGTGCTTCTGGGTCTTTATTTTCAGCCATAAGCTGACATAGGCCCTTACCTCTTACCAACTTGGTTGGTTTGATGTCTAAATCATATTCTTGGACCTTTGCGATCCAATTCCTCATAGGCTCCCTAACTCCTGTTGAGTCAGGATAGACTTAACTCGTCATGTCAAGAACCAACACTACTGTATGAGAATTCAATATGTAGTAGCGAAACTCTTGACTACTTTTACTACGGCGAAGGCATGCTTTTCTAGTTGTGACATCTTTAGTTCATGAGGCTTGAGGGAGAGCTCATGAAAGTGATTGGGGATTCAACATCCTCAGAATTCTTCTGCATTAAGATAGCCGATACAGTATGCACGGATGCATAACTATACATAATGAAATCCTTGGAGAAGTCCGGACATACCAGGACAGGTGCATGAGCAACAGAGGCTTTTATATCCTCAATGACATCTTGCCTTCTTCACTCCATCGAATGTTTGTGACCCTTTCATCATATTTGATATATGACGAGTCTTCTCAGAAAAATCGGAACAAAGCACTGAGAAAATTTACCTTTCCGAAGAAAGAGTGAACGCCGGTCTTGCTTGTGGGCAAGGTAAGGCTCTGAATAGCCTTGACTCTTTCACATCTATCTTCATGCCTTCTTTGCTGACGACGTGTCCTAGCAATTTTCCTTCGGTGACCCCAAAAACTGACTTCTTAGGGTTTAGAGAAATTCCATGTTCTCGGCATCTAATCAAGACTTGCTCCAAATGATCACAGTGATCACTTCATTTTTTAGAGAACACGGTTAAGTCATCTAGGTAAACTACGATGACCTTTCCCATCATACCTTTGAACGCAAAGTCCATCGCACGTTGAAAGGTGGCACCGGCATTGGTTAAACCAAATGACATCCTGCTGTAGGCGAAGGTGCCCCATGGAGTGGTGAATGTTGTTTTGAATTGGTCTTCAGGTGTGACCTCAATCTGATTATAGCTCAAAAACCATCAAGCATGGACAACATCTCTAAACCGAGTTACTACCTATAGAACTTGATCCATTATGGGCAGTGGATAATTGTCCTTTAAGGATGCCTGGTTCAGGTTGCGAAAGTCTACGCATATGCGTATTTCACCATTCTTCTTCCACACAGTACAATATTAGCAACCCAGGTACTATGATGAATGGGGAAAATAATTCTCACATCCAACATCTTCTGAATTTCAGCCTGGATAGTACCTGAGATTTTGGGATTGTAGTGCCTTTGCTTTTGACGAAAAGGCTTAACGTCATCTTTGAGCGGTATGTCATGCTGAATGTCCTTAGGCTTAAATGACTTCAGATCAGCATAAGACCATGCCAATACATCCATATATCTTTTCAGCAATTTGACAAATTTCTACTTTTCCTCGGTGCACAACACTTCCCGATGTTCACAGACCGAGGATGTTCTGTAGTGCCCAAATTGATAGATTCAGTTTCCAGAGAAGAGCTGGGATCATCCTGTCACCTTTTTCTTGACAAAATGGTCATGCTTATCAAATAATCATTCCAGGGAAACTAAACCTTTCAGGATCTTATTTCCCTTGAGCTGACATATGCCTTGATCTTCTACCGATTCCTATGCTGCTTGGCCCGTGAGAGACTCATGACACGCAGAAGTCGATCCATCGAAATGGAGCTCTTTGAAATTTTCAGCTTTCTCCAGGAAAGTGATAAGCTGATTATCATCATTGAATACCTACCAGTGTTGTGAATTATCTGGCACACTTGGGTGGAAAACTACCTCAATGGTATATGTGTCTATTTTTAACCCTGGGTGAGGGAGCATGAGAGAGGCCGAGACAGCCAAAGAATCAGCCATGTCATTCTGAGCTCACGAACTACTTTGATTGAGAAAGCATCAAACTCCTCGATGTTGTCCCACACTACGTTGCAGGTAGTGTCTGAGCCTGTCATTCTTCACTTGGTATATGCCTTTCACTTGATTGACAATTAGCTCAGCATCACCTTGTACTTTCAAATTCTTGATTCCCTTTCCTTTGTAGCTTGCATACCAAGTAGCAAATATTCATACTCGAGCAATGTTGTTTGTATTGAAAAACTACAATTTGAAGGAAAGAGGGAAAATCTCCTCTTCAGGAGATATCAGAATGGCCCCAGCACCGCACCCACTTGTTGCACAACTACCATCAAACCGCAGTGTCCATATCTTGTTGAGGTCCTCCTCCTGGATGAGAACCTCCATTTTATCGAGAGTCGTGGATAAGAAGTAATTCCCCATCCCTAATGATTCGAAGAGAATCTGGGCCTTGGGGTCATCGGAGTTAGTGACTAGATATTTCTTTTGTGATTCAGGTTCCAACGTCTGCATTACCCTTTGACAGGGATTCTAGCTTTGGACCAGTCCATATGGATTTCTCCACCAACTTCTCTACAAAAAACTCCTCCCTAGTAATATCCCGTAGGTGGCTGGAATATCAGCTATGAGAATAGTCATTTTAACTCTTTTCTCCGGGAATGTTATGCGAATGCGAACTGTGCATCCTTGATCTAACCTATTAATGGTACCTACTTGGTTTCCATGGAGTAACACCTACCGAAAGGTTTAGTGAGTGTGAGGCCCAAAGCATGGGTGACCTTTGCTAGCATGACATTGTCAGATGCTCCAGAATCAATTATGCAGTTGCTTAACTTGTGACCATTAATTAGGAGAGATAGATAAAAAGGTTCAATTTTACCTGATGCGGATGTCGAGGCAACGTTTATGTGGATGCAGGAGGAGTGGAAAGAATTCCTTTTAGAGAAATGGGGTGAGAAATGGCAGCTTGACTTTGAATATACTTGGTTAATCTAACAAGCTACTCGGGTTAGACTGAAGGTACTCAAATTCGACATTTGATCTTGGTCCTTTTGGCATGATCAACTATATCGAATGTGACCAAGGGTTATGGCTGATGAAGGAATGAGTCCTTCATTCCATGGTAGAGGAGTGGTACTGGTCTTTATGGAAATGGAGGAGGTTGATTCGAGAGGAAAATAGGAGGAAAATATTTCTTCACAAAAGGCTTGATAGAGGTTGAGCAGAAGGGGATTACCTCTTTTAGCGATGGTTGGAGGGAGGCGTATTTAATATGGCCTTTTCCTTTTGTATCTTAAAGAAATTCTACTTCTTTTTTCCTTGTGAGCGGGTGAAAATAGCATATGACTGTCCCACTTGCATACCCTTGGGTACCTTCCTCTTCATCAGATTCCTCATCTTCAAATTCCATATACCCGATTGTAGAGTCACCAATCGGTTCACCGACATCTTGATCATCTTCACCTTGCGATGAAGGTTCTTCATAAATTTTCTCATCTTCTTCGATCTCACCAAGGCATTAACCGAGAGGGGCCTCAAGTGCTAACCTTGGAGCAAAGCAGAGGAAAATGCAGGCCTTTGAGGGGCGTTGTTGGGAGTGAAGTTCCTCCGTGGGATATCCCAGGTATGGAGTGCTAGACGAAGCTTGAGCTAATTGCTTCTTCAATGCGAGCAAGTCATTTGCCATCTTCTGGAATGCCGGATCTGATGAGGTGGCTTGAGAAGGAGTCAAGCCTTTGATTTGATGGCTCTCATTTTAACTCACTAGATATAAGCAGGTTGTCCTCTATCCGAATGGCCACAACTTGAGCGAGACCAAGGTGGCGATTTGTTCTTGTAAAAGTAAGAAACTTACTCTTGAACTCATGGCATTCACAAAGAAACACTTTTGATTCTCTAGTGTTGGCAACATGGCAAAGGCACACATGGTTGATCAATGAATTGAAATGGGTGATAAAATCACACATAGTTTCATTGGCCTCCTTCTTCAAGTGAGTGATCTTTGATAGTAATGCAAACACATCTTCTGAAGGCTTATACCTGTCTTCAAACGCAGCTCGTAATGTGGCCCAACTGGTGATGGATCCGGCTGGTAAATGTTGGAACCACTCTGATGCAGGCCCTTGCAAGGTCTCGAGAAAGAGACGCACAGATACATCTTCATGAGTCACGTCTAGAATACTACATGACATAATAAATGCAGTAATATGCACATCCATGCTTTGATTTCCACTCCCATCAAATTTTGGGAAATTCTTGCGATTTCCATGAGGGAGGGCATGAACTAGATGCGGCAGTGCAAGAGGGCCCATGGCATTTCCCCATGGTACTGCCATTTGAAATGCGGGGAAAAGAACATGAGCAGGGAGTGTGGTTCCGCTTAACAAAAGAGCACTACAGATAGATGTCAAAGCACCTTGTGAAACCCGGCTCTTTCGTGGAGGTGAGGCACTTCTTGCTTGATCGATCCACCAAACTTAATGATGCGAATCATGCTGGTGTGATACTGAAATTGTGCCTTTGAAGTAGATCAAAGATTGGATCAACTTCTCCACGAGCTCTTCTACCACGAGTAAATTGTTCACCCGCCAGTGTAGCCGTTCAGATCTGCAATAATTTAGAATAGATCTACAACAATCTTTTTGTTTGTACTTGCTGATTTTCTGATTTTTCTTGGCAAAAATCAGCAACATGTACTTTTTTAATATTTAAAATTTATCCTCTTTAATAACAACCGATTGTGGTTTTTTGACAAAGATTAGCAAGGATAAAAGGTGGGTTATTTAGAAAGCTGATTTTCGATCTTCGAACTAAATTTTGTAAGGTTTTGAAAATATCATAAAATATCAGATTCTCAGATCTACGGAAATATACAAATTTTTGTAAAAACTCAGTGAACTAAAAGCTCCTAATTGGTCCAGATCTATGGATTTGCCTAAGGAAATTTTCAGTTTTGATCACTTCTGCAAAAATTTTAATTTTTAACAAAGAGTTAAAATTTTCAATCTGGCAGTGATTTTCACAGTTTTTAATTATTTCCTTAGTTCGATCCCCAGTGGAGTCACCAAAAACTATTGGTTTGAAAATCTTCGATGGGAAGATCATGATCATGGGGAAACAAGCCAACAGTGTGCAGGGCATAGCCCCTCTTTGAGACAACAAAGCGAAACTGGTTTATTGCTATTCTACCAAGCAGAACCTATGCAAGTCTTACAATATTCTACCTTCAGGGGGTTTGGGATCTCATCCCAGTAGAGGTAGTTCCAATGACGAATGGAAATGTGAGAGGGGAAGAATGGAGGAAGGATAGATCTGAAGGGAGAAAAGAAATGAATTCCAAGATAGAACGGTCAGAAGGTTTATGCTTTGGGCTGGTAGTAAACAGAGCCAAACTTACTTGCATAAACAAATAAAGCAATACTTGATGAACAAATGACAAAAGCAAGAAAGAATCCAATAGAAAAGGAACACAGATCTAACTTAAGAGAGATCCAATGCACATAACACATAAATTCAGCACAAAGTCTCAATGTATGTATTAATATTTTCTTCTGTTACAAGAAAGTACAAAGTCTTTCTCTCCTCACTTCTATTTTTCATACAAAACTGTCCACCCCGGAATACAACAAGTATTCCAATATTTATAGAAGGAGGAGGAGAAAGAAGACAAAAAGAAGCCAACCACTTATTTACAAAATATCTACAAAATATCTAAAAGTCAAAAGTTGACTTTAGGGGGCAATTTTTAGGATGGCATCATCCCATGGTGCAACATGGATGATGTCATCACGTGTGCCAACATGCTTTTAAATATTTTACAAAAATGGAAAATCCATCCCGAGGAAGCTATTCATCATCATCTCTCTGGCTCGAATTTAGCTTCTGGCTGAGGCTCAGGGAGAGTCAATGTGGCATTGTGCCCGATACTCTACAAACTTGCTGATCATCTTTTGAAGTTGTTATTGATCAGACCTTGGAAATGGTCATGAATAACTCACAAGTTTCTTTCTCATCTTTTTGCTTGTTGGGCAAAATCAACAACTCTTCGTTTGCTTTGATCAAAAGAGCCTATAAAGTCACGGACAGGCTAAGAGGTTGTTGATGGACTCTCGATCAAAAGTGACCTCTTGCACTAGACCTTGAGAGACAATAGCCTTAAGCGCTGAAATGTGTCATCTCGCTTCTCTTAACTCATAGGATGCACTGAGCAGTCTAGAGACATCTTTGAAACTATTTTCTCCATGTTGTGTAGTGCATCCAAGGCTTCTTCCTTGAATTTGTCATTCTTTCCAGGATGAATTCCATTTGATCGACCCGTAATCTAAAGCAAGAGAGCTTTATAATGTGCCCGTGGGTGATCGATAACGCCGACCTTTAACAGTCATCACCAACAATTGACCATTATCTGGAATGTTCCTTGTTGTAACTTAGCATTATCCAACTCCTCGTAAAGGAGCTCACTACTACTGTAGCTCTTTATTTCCTCGAGTTATATCTTGGTGCAAAGAAGGTGAACCTACCAATTATTACCCGACCATCCTGGAGGATCTTCTCAATCCAGATGACATAGTTGTACCCTGTTCAACAATCTTTATGTATTCATTATTTTTCTCTCGACTAGGGAGCTTGAACAGTTCCACAGTAGTTGTTGAAGGAGCTTTTCCCATTTTCTTCTCGCAAGCTTGGAGGAGATGTTTGTTTTGTTTTTTGAGCATTCTCTTTTCCTCTTTTGGCATTTCTGCAGCTTCTTGCAGAGGGCATCCAACTGATAAGGCTTCTCCTCAGTAGATTTCTGATGATGTTCCCATTGTGACTTGAGTCACTGTGAAGTCTGTAGGAGACAGATCTTCCTTCTTCTTTATGGGATCTGGATAGGCTATCTCCATGACCCTTTCTCCTGAGGCACTTTTTGAGAAGTGAGTTAATGCTTTTTTTCTTGGGTCCCTTTGTTTGGAATGACAGAGAGAAGTCCATAGCTGCAATGGGGACCTTTCTCTTGTGTTGACTCAAGTGGTCGAGATCCAACCAGGACTTAGGGGAATGGGATCAGAAGAAGAAGAGGAAACAAGGGTGAAAGGGGGAGCAACTGTAGCGGACTTGGGGAAGAAAGTGGAAACACTTGGTGGTGGCATGGATAGAGAGTCTGATGCACTAGTGTTACAGGGGCTCGGAGTCACTACAAGAGAGGAGAAAGAGGCATGGAGAATGGAAGGGATCTATAGTTGGATGGAGGGAATACCAGGCAATATATCCACAAGGGAGGAAAAGATGGAAGAAGTGGGAGATGGAAGGGAGGAAGACGGAGGAGAAGAAACAACCAAAGGAGTGGTTACCTGAGGAGGAGGAGGGAGAGGAGTAGAAGAGGGGAAATGGAGGGCACCTCCACAAGTTGTAGCTATGACAACATCCTGAGTGGATGTGTCCATTGGAACATCTGCCGCTTCTTCTTTTCCTGGGGACACTAAGTCCACTATTTTCTTTGAGGCGAAAGAGGGCTATCAGGAGCTTTCTCCTGCTTGCTTGATTCTCCAACTTCATCCTTTCCTTTTCCCTTTGGCAAGTGATCTAGCTTTGGAGGTGCTCTTCCTAAGGGGAAGTAGTGAAATCCACCCCAAGGTAGATGAGACCATTTCATTTGCACCAATGTTCGGGTGTGCAGCAACGTGGGCTGGACCCTTTCTTCTATGGTCTTGGGTGCCTTGGTCCTATCGATGCTTGCTTGAATGGCCAATCATCCCCATCCATGTCAAGGTAAACCTGATCAATTTCTTGATCAGTTTCTTGAAATATTTTGGGATGATGGCAACTCCATAGTGGATGATCTCTGACCAAGCCAGCCGGGAGTGATCCTTTCACCTGATTTCAACTTCGTGGTTGACGTCTATCCATATGTCCTCGATCTCTGGGACATGGATGGGATCGATCTTTACCTTGGGAGGCAAGCCTAGTAGTCGAAGGTTGGCCTTTCTGGAAATCATGCTTCAGGTTGAGCAATTCCAGCTCTACAAACATTTCCCAGGGCTTTACCCAATGAGGCACAGGTGTATCTACCAACCGTGAGGGGGAAAGGAGTTCCACCCTTCTTCCTTTTCATACATTTTCATGATATGTAATTAGCTACCTTGAGAGCTCTAGAAGGATCAGCTTGGGCCCCGCATACCTTGGTAACCTTGTTGGTTCTCCCAAGAAGTTGGCAGCTCTGAGATATGTGAAGGTGGGGAATTGTGTAAACAAAGCCCCCCACTTCTTTGTGGCAGCGACCACGCTCATGCTGGTCCGACCATGTCTCATGTTTGGCCTCATTAGGTAGATCACCTCATAGAAAAGGTGTCATTGATCTTGTTGAATTGGGTGATACTGGCCTCGAGCCTTAGCTCCCGGTAGTACTCATATATCTTGACCTGAGGCCATATCCCACTTTGAATCAGTCCTGGTATTCTCTCTCTCGAGGCAATGATATACGACATAGGAGTTCATATAGAATCTCCCAATCATTGAAACCTGTTGGAGTTGCTGTGAGATAGTATCACTATAATCTCTCCCAAATAAAACGTTGCTCAGGCACATTCTTGCTTTATGGTCTCTAAGTACCTGAGCATCCATTTGTGAAAGTAGTGGGCATCAGAAGTCTAAATACTCTACTGAGGAAAGTGATGGTATCACTTAGCTCCTCTGAGAAGTCACTGCGGTGGATGGTCTTGTGGCCATCTTCGCTCACCACCTTTTTGTTCTTCAGGTAAACCTCATTCATCATCTGCATGCACTTGTCCTCATTATCGGTCCAAGTCTTTATGTAGTCTTCTCGCTTACTGCCACATACTGGCTATGGTGAGGAATGCCCAACATGACTTCAAAGTGCCGGGCTATGAGGTTAATGACCACCTTTCCCTCTTTGTCTTCGACACATCTTGTGTCTTTATTGTAACAACGGGCCACTATCATGATGAACTCATTATTGATAGCACTTACTGGAAGACCTACTGCAAAATGTAGCCCACTGCCCACCAGTTTGTCCATCCATGGGCTACCGGTAACTTGTTTGGTTCTGGCCCAGAAATCATCCATATCTATGTGCCCAAGCTCTGAGTCTCTGATGTCAAGACGCACTTCTACAAGTGAGTCAGGCATCCTGACTCTCTGATATTTGTATTTCATTTCTTTCTCAGTCAACTTAGCTTTTCCTTTAGACTTAGTTGGCTTCTTGCTTGATGACATGTGTGAGCTCGAGGGTGGCTGTTTGTTGTTCTACATGGAGAATCAAAGAGGTCCAACACATAAGAGCCATGTCAACCATCATGTTATCCATAATAAAACTTGCAAAATGAAAAATGATCAATTTAAAAGCCTTTGGGCGCAAGGCGCAGCTTCACTGCAGGCTGTAGAGGCTTGAATTAGCAAGGCGCACTTTTAAGGAGTGTTGCATGATAGAAGGTAGCACCAAAAGGGGGGGCACGAGATTAGCTATACACAACATGTAATGTTGGTGTTGAGGAAGTTGCACAAAGCCACCCTAGGAAAGTGCTTTGATGGGCAAAAATTTTCTTGATGTCGCATGCTCTGGGTGCACCTCGCACCCCTTAGAGATGTTGCATATAGAGGTTAGGCGTGCCAAGGGTTTGGCTTGTGTGCATGTGGGTTTGGTTTACACAACATATAATGTTGTTGTTATTGTATTTGTGCCAGTGCCCGCACTTTTCAAGATTTGTTCTATGTGCGGGAAGGATTCATGCTACATGGGAAGAAGTGCACCTATATGGCACGACCGTGTGTTTTGTGACATGAAAGGAAAAGTGCGCAAAGGAAAAAACTACTTTTTTTGCATTATCGATCTCTTTCCCTTTGCATGACCCTTTTCTCTCTTTTTTAATTTTTGCATAGTGTCAAAGAGAGGGTTGGTGGGAAATTTGCAAGGCAAGGCAGAGTTCTCGGAAAAAGGGGTTTAGCTTTCGAGAGGCAGAGCCTTCCCGCATTTTAGATCTGGAAGGAGTGGGAAGAGGGTTTTTAGTGGCTGATTTGGTTTGTTAAATTCTTTTTAGGTTCATTGTATTTAACATACAATCCTAATCACCTAACCTGACATAAAAACCACAAACAACAACAAGATGGGCAGAAACCACTTACCAGATATATATAATGACGAAGGACAGATGTGGGATCCACAAGCGAGGAACGACACGTGAGGCTGATGAGGATAACTAACAAGCGCAGAGGAAAGACTTTTCTCATTTTTAATTCATGAAAATGACAGGTTGAATGCACCTATATATAGAAAAATGTGCATTTATTACGCACCAACCACCTTTGTGGTTGGTGAAGTGTCGACACGGAGGTTTCAGCACCTATGGCGCACTTAAGATGATGTCAACATAATGTTTTTAGTGCCAAGGAGAAAAGGGGGCGCACATTCTTTTGTGTCGACACATCAATTTAACTTGAGGTGCACTTTTTTGAAGCCATCAAAAGGTGAAAAAGGCTAAGTTCTTAAAACTTGATTTTCGGGAAGGAACCTTTAGGCCATTTTGAATATTAATAGACCTTTTCAAGGGACCAAAATTTTTTGGCATGGTTACCTGTAAAATTGCCCTTATCAATTTTACAGATAACATGACTAAAACACGTTCAACAAGCACATTACAAATACAAACTTAAATATATAATGGAGGTGCATTGTTAATAATTGTTTGGGAATGAACAATAGAATGAAGAGATTTTTGTTATATGAAGATGTATGGGAGTTATGATAGTTAGGAGATGTGAGCAAGATAGATAGATATTGATAATGATCCGTGAGAGTTGGTATGATGAATGAAATATATTGAAATCCACAACTAAAGAAAGAAACCCTAAGGTCACTTGGGTTATGGCTATGATGTTCGATGAGAGGGTACAGCAATAAATGAGAAAATTAAATATTTATCAAAGGACTGAGATAAAATAGATAATATCATAAATACACAAGATCTAACATACAATGGCAAACAAGTGTAAATAATGAGAGGATGAGAGCGTCTTAGTTTGTATTTGACTATCTCGGGTTGGAACCATGATGGAATATGCTAGATTTGAGTTGTATGCTCGTCATTTAGAAAACATGTATCTGCAAGTTTTACGAAAAGAAACACCCATAAGAGGATAGGGTCTCTCGAGTGTTAGTGTCTATACTTTGGGGCTAGTGTCCCGGTTGTGAGTATGGATCTCGATATTTTCAAGGTCTGGTCATGTCTTCTTCCCTTCACTCTTTTCACTCTAACTTCATTGTAGGGTTTCACTATCATACATATACCGGAAAAAAACCCTAACTACCTGCACAAGGCTCAAACACACATTAAATGGAATAAAATATGCATATTATTGATTCGATCGGCCTCGGTGGTCACCCCAATGTGATTGTCATTGAGAATTACACTACATTTCAAACTCAATGTAGTTCTATAATCTAGTGCACGTGTGTGTGTGTGTAATAGAATGATGTCATTTTAAGCTACCTTACCCTTGTGTTAGTCGCACCAAGGTAGCGCGCGCTACAACTACTTTTCCCCCAAGATGAATGTGTGTGATAGAATTCAGAATTTTCCCTTCCTATGTAGTGAATAATGCAACCCAAATGCAGTCCTTGAATGTTGCTCTTTTCCCAAATAGTAGATAGGAAGTAATAGCCCAAATTGCCAACCCCTTAGAATAGTAAGTCATGTATATATGTGTATATATATATAATTCCTTTACTTGAATTTCATCATTAACAACTAAAAATATGACCCATAGTGATAAGTAAAAGTTTTAGAAAATATAATGGTCAATGTGGCATTTTAAACACGGGAGAAGAGGGAAAGAGGATAGAAGCACCCAAAGGGGACAAGAATGTCTCAAGGCGCTAGTGTTCGAGAGGATTTGAAGATAAAATAGAAGACATTGAGTTGGGTCACATGTTGTGCAATGTCCAAAAGTAAAGGTATAGTTCTATAAACGTAGTGAAAGTATATAAAAATATAAAACAATGTAAATGCAAAGCAAAACAAGTGTTGTTAATGTCTAGTTTTATTTCTTAGGAATCATGCATATAATGACATACTAGAGGCATGATGTAATAGTAATAAGTGTGTGATTTCATGCCTACATATAGTTAATGCATTATTCAAGAGAGGTTAGTTCAAAAAAGCATTTTTATATGACATGTCTATATTATAGGAAGATTAGGTCAATCGGGAAGATCATAATGGTAGAATGACATAGAAAATCACACTCTCATTTAGAATCTCCAACGGGATCAGATAATTTTAGAAAATATTATATGGAAGGGGATGTATTGTGGTATAACGATTGATTGTACTTATGTAAGAACATTGCCCTTAAAAGTTGGGTTTTCTCAAAGCTCCATACTACTCTAGTGGGTGGCCAATTTAGGTTCCTAAAAACTTATCATAGAATTAAGAAAGATTATTTTGGGAAGGGTTGAAAGGGGATGTCCAGAAATTTGTGGTAGAATGTTTGGTATGTTAGTGTAACAAGGAGAAAGTATTAAACGCCAAGTCTTCTTCAACCTCTATCTAGTCCTAATGAGCGGTGGGAAGAGGTTTTCATGGATTACATCACACTATTACCAACATATGAGGGGAAAAGTGTAATTATTTTTTTATGGATAGACTCACCAAATATGATCAATTTTGTGTCTTGTCACATCCATTTACAAAGTGAGTATAGTTGTCATATCATTCATTAATACATTTCATAAACTACATGGTACACCCAAGCTTATAGTCAGTGATCACGACCCTATATTCACTAGCAATTTTGGGTGAGTTATTCTCATGTTTGGGTACTCAATTGGCTCATAGTTCATCATATAATCCCCAATCCCGAGGTGAAAAAATAATGATTGGAGGGTATCTTAAATGTTTTTCTTCGAGATAAGGAGAGATGGGTTCAATGCTTTACCACTTGTAGAATGGTGGTATAACACTTCATTTCATACCTCATCCAAAATGTCTCCATTCTTGACATTGTATGGTTACCATCCACCATCCCTCACCTCCAAATTGAGGGTCTAACCTAAAGTTAGAGCATTTGAAGATAACATTCAGCACCAATAGGAGGTACTCTCTAGCCTTAAGTATAATTTTGCAATGGAAAAAAACTACATAAAGCAACAAGTTGATCGACAAGGTAGTGAGTGAAGCTTTGAAGTTAGAGAATTTTTTTTTACGTGATTGCACCCATATAAGAAAATATCTTTGCAACAACATAAGAAGGGTAAACTAATTTCACTGAATATTTCGACACTTATCAAGTGTTGCAAAAAGTTGGTGGTGGAACATATAAACTAGAGCTCCTCAGTTAACTAAAATTCATCTAGTTTTCCGTGTTTCTTGTTTTAAGGTCATTGGATAGAAGGTTTCTTCCCATTCGGTGTTACCCGAACTTGAAGAGGAGGGACATATAATTTTGAATCCGTAAGGAATCCTACAAACACGCACTAAGAAATTTAGGACACGGGTCATTAGTGAGTATCTAATCAAGTGGATGAATTTGGACATTAAAGATACAACATGGGAGGATGAAGCATTCTGTAAACAACATCCAACTATTACCAACATTGGGGATAATGTTACTTTGAAGGGGAGGGTTATGTTACACCTTTAATCCTAGGTCATATATCAATATATGTACAATTGACTTGTGGCTATCATAATCTCTTATCATGTCATATCACATTTACTAATGTTTTTGTATACTTAGTAGGTTATCCTTAGTTCTTTGATAGCAAAGTATGTATAGTAGTTAGTAACTAGTAGATGATCATCATATTGAGCACTTAAGTCTTATTGTATGGTTTGGAGGTTTCCCCTCCAAAGTGGCTAAGTCATTCTACTTTCATATTATGATCATTTCTATATATTTTGGTGTTCTTTTGTGTTTTATTGTTACTAATATTCAGATTTATCTAAGTAATTTCATTACAAATAATAGTTCTACAATGTGATCTTGTTCAGATCTCTATAATAAATAATCTCCATGTGTTCTTATTTGGTGTAAGCAAAATTGGGTTTCAGGGAATGAGTTAGGGTGGATGTGTCCTTTATCCACAAGTTAATGGATTTTCCACTTGATATATTCAATCTCCATTAAAAATGAACTATTGTACAAAGATGCAATAGGAATAAGTAGTTAGTATCAAATCAATAGTATGTTTTTTCATATTATGTGTAGGAACTTCCACAAACGACTAAAAAGTATCATACTATTTTTCATGGTGCAATTGCTGTAGGTTTGTTAAAGGAACCACAATATGAGTTTATGTTGCAAGGACATTCTTACATTCAAGTCGACCATCCAAAGTACAAATTTCTTACTAGAATTGTCTAGCTTCGTACATTTCTTGGTGTCGATGAGTGAGAGCTTGGGGACTACTTTCACTATGAAGTATCTCATATCACCACCATATGTGACAACATTTATAGGATTAGTTTTGTATATTTCATGTCGATGATAAAGATATGGTTGAAAAAGTAAAAGGAATGATTTTGTACACTAGGTGACGTTGTTGAGTAATGTGTTTCTTAAAATCCAAGTTAAAGAATCCAATTGAGTATGGTTGTGGGTGAGACATTGGTGGCAAGTTCATTCTTTGAACTATTTCAAGAGAAATTAGGTCATTTTGACTTATGTTAGCAAATGGATTTGCACGCATGCAAATGACATGCAACAGTCAGGGGACAAAGTCCCTCCTCAATGAAGGTGAGGTTGCCTTTATTGAAAACCAAAACTGTATTTACATCTATACATTCAAAATTGTATGTGGGGGGTGTTTTGGGACATCAAATGGAAAGAAGTGTGAATGAGGGAGATGAAATGGAATGAAGGAAAGAAATGGAAAGGAATGGATGAAAGGAGCATACAATAGTTAGGTAAAAATAGAGCCTAATATTGCATAGAGAAGAAGAGGAACAATGAATAACCAACTCAAATAAAACACAGTTTGAATCAAACGCGAGAAGAACAACAAATAATACATTGACAATAAGATCAAAGATAGTATTTGCATGCAATATTTAAACACCGACATCTAATGAACATAAGAACATCAAATGCTACAAGAGATAATGAATGGGACACAAAGTTCATATTTCATTAACTCTCCAAAATATCTTCACAAAGAACACAAAGTTTCTTTCTTAAAACAAAGCTTACACCAAAGTGTTTCTTCTCCTCTCTCAAATTCACCCTTACAAATGAGCCCCTAACTTCCTTTTATAACCCAAAAGTTGGTTACAAGGTAGTTAGGGTTTACATGAACATCAAATTAGGGCACCTTAAGTGACCTTGCTTTTAAATGACCTAACTAAAATAAGTCAACATCACTTTATAACAATTTGAAAGTCACTTTAGGAGAAGTACATAAATAAAGGGAAATGGGTACATGTGGACCCCATGCAGAAAAACACATGAAAATTAAGTAAAACAACTAGTGCCTTATCCATTGGGTAGGGTTCGCCTATTCTCATTCGTATGAGAAATGAACACACACACCCATTAGATAACATAGGAAATTATCCCACCATTTTGTTGGTGAAACAAGGGTCCTGATCCTTTGCCAATTCGAAATATTTGAGATTTTGCAATGTCTAGCGCATCTTTTCTTCCTCTGGAAAACAACTTGGAAGAAGACAAGCCTCACAAAGTACCTACAGTTCAAGAATCCTACCTGGTATGGTATGCAGGTTTGTAACTTTAGATTGGATCTCTTCACAAAGGTGTTTGATCCTGTAACATTGATCCATAGAAGAAGTGGAAAAATTATCAATATGAGTGTACATTTCATGTATCAATTTCGTGAATTGTTCCATTAGATGTTGTATTGAATTCCTTTGGTTGTGTTCATTGATAAAGGTACAAGGAATCTCTTCGATGAAGGCTTGAATGGAAGAGAGTGCGGTATAAGCTTCATCGCACATACTCATCCCGAATTGTTGTGTCAATTCTTGCGTTATGTCAACATTTTCTTCGTACAGTGGCACTTTCAACATCTCCTCCATGTGTTCGGGAGAGTTAAGTAGAAGGGGTTCATTTCTGTCGTTAAAGACTCCCGACGCTCAGGGTCATAGTGTTCGGCACATGCCAGAACAAACTCAAGACATTGTATTGCAACCGGAAATGTTGCGCTTGAGGTAGGCCGCAGCAATAGAGTCTCTTTGAGAAAAAATCCTTCTTTCTAACTCTGTCGCAAAATTGGATCATATCCACATGGCCCATATTAGTATCTGAAATGTGATCGTATGTTGAGCTTATGGAAGATGTTGGGATTAACCCTTGATATGCATACTTAAGTGTTGATTTGTTAGAGCGTTCTCCCATTGTGAGTTTTTAAAGCGGAAAGAAAAGGAAAGAATGTGTTGGGAAGGTGTCGGGTCTTAGTCTCCGACCACCATAACCGCAAGGAAAAATATATCTTATTTATTATATTTTTTATGAGTTGAGAAATTTCAGGTTTACAATTTTTACAAAGTGGTAATATGAACTCAAGCTCGAGCTATACAATGAAATACTGAGCTTGAGCTCGAATTACAAATCGGGCCAAAATGCTATGAATTCGGCCTTGGAAACCGAGCTACCTCCAAACTTGGTGTAAATAGAAATTCGTTCGATTCTCGAGTTCAAGCTTAATGAAATAGGGGAGAGGAGCCAGTAGTTGTGCACCTAAGTAGAGAGGTGTACAACACACATATAAATACATCAAATTTTGAAAAAAAAAAAAAAAAAACCCTTTAATAGATTTTTTTTTCTTAATCTAAATACTTTTTTTTTAAGCATTTTTATTTTATGGAAAGTGGTTTTTAAAGGGATTTAAATCAAGTAGTTTTCCATACAAAGGAAAAAAGGGTGGACCATTAGTAGGGCATTATGTTATGTATTTTTTCCACTTATGTGGCATCATGTGATTGGGTGATTCTTTGATGTGATTTGATGTGACACATTTTATTAGCTACTTTTTTTTCAAATGTTGAATGACAAATGTACATGTACTAGTCACTCACTTTACAAATACCCTCACCATTATTGGTCCATGCTCCACTATTGGCTCCTCTCCCCTAGAATGGGTAGGGCTTAGTTTGAGAGCCGAAACTTCAAGCTCATTTGTGTAGGCTCAGGATCAACTATCATTGGCCGCTTTGTGTCGGTGAGTGTGTCCCTGGTTTGTATTGGCCCTGAGTGCTCGAGAGGAGGGAGTACGTGCTTGACCTATGTTGTAGTGGCTCATATTACCTCCTGTTATCCAAGTTGGTTCCCTTTCTTCGGCTGCAAAAATGTGTTGACACCTGTGACACCTATGCGTGGCCTGGCAAGTAGCTATGTTTCCTTGACTTGTGTGGGTTGTGTGTGGGTTGTTCTTCCTTGACTTGTGTGGGTTGTGTGGGGGTTGTTCTTCCTTGACTTGTGTGGCCTGTGATGGATCTGCGTGTTGCTCCCACAATCTCGGGCTCTGTTTCCCTTGTGCAAGAGGATTCGTAGACAGTTGTGTGGCCTGTGGCCTATCCAATCTGGCACAATAAAACGAAAGAAAAACAGTTTCAATAAAAAAAAATACGGCGTGTTAAAGAAAATAGACTCCAAACTTGAGTCTTCTCATGTTATCCTGAGAACGAGCTCGTGCATGTTATAAAGATCAGGCTCGACTTGCATAGTACAGGGGTCGATCCAAAAATGGACTAGCTAGGTCACGCAAAGTGTGAGTTTGTGAGCAGAAAAATTGGGCCAAGCATTCACGGAAGACCCACGCCAACCAAAAATGAATTGCCTGAACTCAAGCACAGGAAGCAACAAAGATCTCGATTGTGTAGGAGGGCTGCGAGAAAACTGGAGTATTTGGGACTCGAACTCGAGCTCCCTTAAAAACCTACACACAGACCAAAAACGAAACCATACCTTGAATCGGGCTATGGGCATGAATTTGATGGAGACAACCACCTGGAACTTTCAAGGTTGCCTGGCTCTAGCCAATGCCGTGTCAGGTTTCTGTGTGAAAGTTAAGGAGTGCCTGTGGAATGTGCTTTTCCTTCTTCTGGCTCTAGATGTCTGCAAACTTTAACTTTTCCTTCTTCTTTGTCTTCCAAATTTCTCCTACTTCTGCAACTTCTTGTAACTGTTTTCTTCTCTGCTTCTCGAATTGCCCATTAAATGCCCACGTGGAGAAAATGAGAAGCTTCTTCCAAATTTTTCGAACAAACTTTTTGAGGATTAAATTAATATTTATTAATTAAAAACCCTAAAATTTAATAAATTTGATTTTATTAAATAAAAAGGTAAAATATTAATTAAATATTAATTAATTAATTAAAACACAGAGCACAACATAGAAGAAGGACCACCTAACCAACACGAACGCCAAAACAATCAAAAGAACAAAATGATCACAATGAAGGTGATAAACCATGAGAAAGGACACTTCCAATTTTTTTAAAATTCTCATGTTAGAATTTTGTGAAGTCAAAATTCACTGATAACAACTTCCTTTATCAACTATGAAGTGTGTCGGTTATTCATTGACTTGCATCTAAGAATGGAACAATATGTATGCTTTCTCCAAATCTAAGTTGGGTGAGAAATTAATTTTAGTGATACCTATAATGTGGCATTAGGCTCGAATTCCATAATATCAACACTCTTATCAAATGTCGTGTTAGTACTTATCACTTCGAGTTGTGCACGTAGTTTTATTAGTATGAGACTCATTTTTGGATTAGGTGGTAGAACTATGAATTGTACACCAATAGTCGGTGTTGGAATTGCTTGTTCGATCGCTTTGAGAGTGTCATCTTCTTCTAAGAATGGTGCAAAGGTTCATTCCTTGTTGAGGATTCTTCTTTATTTCGTGGTTGGAATGTTTGGACTATGACTTGTCCTAAGACTTGGATTTTTGTTATCTTAAACTTTTGTTTATCTTTTGCTTCAAAGTTACAAGTGAATTGGTAGGCTTCTCCTAGAGTGCATATCTCAGAGGAAATTTATGTGATATTGGATGTATAGTCTTAAGCTTTGTTGGTCGTCAAATAGGACTTTTAAGAAGAGCAATAGTCAATGGACAAGAAGTCCCTCCTCTTTAATGGGAGAGGTTCCCTTATTCAGAAACGAACCTATTTACAAATGTACAAGACATGATTTGTTGGTTAAACTTGGATATTACGAAAGTGTTTTCTATGAAGATCATCAATTACAAAAAGGATTGAGGAAATGAGAGTACGGGAAAGAGCAGAAAGGCAACATGCAGAATTATAGATATCAGAGTAATTCTTTATGTATGCGAAGTCACAGTGAATTGAAACAAGATCATTTGTATCGGATAAATAAGATGGAATTCAAAGACACAAAGTTCTGTAAATAACATCTGCTAGAACACAAAGTTTCTTAACATAACACAGATTCATTAATCAAGGACACAAAGTTCCTTCTTGGTTATACAAGATCACCATGCTTGCAAAGTCGAAGAGTATGCAATCGGCAAGACTAATAAACTTGAGACAAATGATCTTCACAAAGAAAATAAATGAAAGCTTAGGAATAACAGAGATCAGATAGACAAAGAATGGAAAGTCCTTCTGTATTGATTTCTTTATGATCTATTTACACTTTTCAGAAAATAAGCCAAGTTCTTCCTTCCTTAGAATGGCGTAAAGAAGGCCATTATATAGCTTACAATTCAGTTACTCTTCGTAACCGTTTCTTTTAACTAAAGAATAGTTAAGGACCGCCAATCGCAGTACCTCAACCTATTACAAAGAAAACGGAAAAGAAAGGGAAGAAGAGAAAAGAATGGGGAAGAAGACAGGTGGCCAGTCACTGAGAGGGACCCACCGACTTCAGAATCCGCTGCCTGAATTTCTTTAACGCCTCAGCTATGTCTCTGCCACGAGGGACTGACGTGTTGGCCGTAGACTGAGTCCAAAATCCAAGACATTTCTCCATCTCTTTATCAAACTCGACATGAGTATGATAATCTTTATTTGCTTCTCCAATGGCAGATTGAAGAGAGCAGATTTCCTTCATTTTTTCTTTGGAGATGGAGCTTTCCTTGAATAAATTATCTTTTACAAAAGCTCTGAACTGAGCTTTGATTTCTTGCAAGGAAAGGGAAACACCAGAATTTTCATCCTGAAGATGACAGTGTATATCTTTGAAAGCAGAGACAACCAGTGTCTTGAAAGCTTCGCCCTTCTGCCAACTGTTCTTTAGTTCTCCCAAAGCTTCCTCCAAAACTTTGATCTTCCATATTGATAGCAACTAGGAGGACAGAACCGCAAACCAGACTCGGAAAGGAATTTCAGAGGGAGGGGACACACGCGCAGGTTTTCAAATTGCAAGGGTCCGAGCAAAAGATAGCATGAAAGTAGTGCGAAAAATGCAAAGGGGGAATGCTCGTTATGTAGCCGTTGAGGAGAGAGAAGGGTGATCAATGCGCATTAAATTCATATCTATCAGTTTGAAAAACAACATATTCGGGTAGAGCGGGAAAAACTAAGTATGAATGGCATTTGGTTCGCTTGGGACATGTGAGACGCGAATGCGCGAAACACGCGGCTCGGCCGATTCAGGCGAAACAGGGAGAAGACGCACAAATGCATTTTGGGACATCTGGGATGAAAACGCGCGAAGGACGCGGTTCGGGCGAATCGGCCGAAAATGGAACAACTTGCACAATCTGACTTGGGACATTTGGGACATGAAAGAGCGAAGTACGCGGTTCGGGTGTTTCGGCCGAAAATGGAACAACTTGCACTTTTTGACTTGGGACATTTGGGACAAAAAGTTCTGAAGTACGCGACTCGGGCGGTTCGGGCGAAAATGTTACAATAGGTCCGGAGAAGTTTGGGACATTCGGGACGAAGACGCGCGAAGTACGCGGTTCGGGTGTTTCGGCCGAAATTGGAACAACTTGCACAATTAACTTTGGGACATTTGGGACGAAAAGTTCCGACGGGCCCGAAAATGGAACAACTTCGGGATTTCGGCCGATCGGGGAACAGAGCGCACTCTTGAACTTGGGACAGTTGGGACGAAAAGCTCCGACGGGCCCGAAAATGGAACAACTTCGGGGATTTCGGCCGATCGGGGAACAGAGCGCACTTCGGAACTTGGGACACGCGGGACAAAAATGTCCGACAGGCCCGAAATACATACAAAATGACCCAAAACTATGGATTTTCTCAATCTCACGACCTTTTCACACTACCAGCTCGACAGAGAAGACACTAAAACTCAAAATTTTGAAATTTCACTTTCTTTAAGAGTAGGGAATTTTGAGTGGACAACAAGCTTAACATATACTCCCAACCGAGATTTTGTTTTGCCTCTTGAATATTTAGTTTTACGGCCCAGTGTGAAAACTTTTATGTATTATTGAACAAATTGATCAAGGCCTTAGAATAATTGTGCAAACTTGATGCTTTGATCAACATAGTTTCCAATTTTGTAATAGGTGCTTTTGAGTGCTTCAATGAAACCATTCCATGACCTTAGAGAAGATTCTAAAGTTTAGAGAAGGATCACGTGTTTCAAGTCATAAATTCTTGCGATTGGACCTCGTGTGAGTGGTAATACAAACAAAGAGAGAATTCAAATGGAACTTCAATACCACTAGGATATGATGATGCGAGTACAATGCTCTGATACCATTAATTTGGGCGCATGGGAGACCTTGTGGATAGTCTAACAAGGATCTACATGTGTTATTGTTGAAAACATATGATGAATGATAGAAGTGGAGATATGTTATAAGAGTGTTATGAAACAAATGGAAGAACAAAGGAAGACAATTAACAATTGATGTAGAATTGTAATTGCAGTTATCTTTTCGCAATGTCTTGTACCAAATATGAAAGGTTGAATGTAGAATGTCTACATTCTCCTTTCTCTCTATGCTTCTCACTAATCTACAAAGAATAGAAGAATGTGCTAATATAAAACGGAGAAAGATTAAAGCATTTGTTGGATTGTTATAATCATGATAACAATCATTATTTTACTAACCATCATTCCATCTTCCAATGATGTTACTACTAATTGTGGAGCACACTTTTAATTTTGCATAATTATACAACATCGTAGTTAGAGAGTTAAGAGCTTGCAATAAGTATGCCCATGTGTGTGTATGATGTTGAAGCCACTTATGAAGTCAAATTGTGACATCAAGCAATGTCATGTTGCCGTGAATCATTTGAAGTTTCATATCCTCCTAGATCATGCATCAAAACCCTAAAAAGAAAGTGAGTTTTACAAAGTATAGAACTAGTTCGTTGCATCCACAAATCAATTTCACATTTTTCAAAAGGATCCATTTCTATACTCTTACAGTTTTGGCATAGCCATTTATATACTTGTATAGATTTGGTCGTGGTGGTCACACAACTTTGATTTTTTAGGTTCAATTCATCTTACTATTTGACTTGTCTTTTGTTTTTTGTTGTTCATGATTGTCCCCAAATTTGTGACAAATTGAGCATTAATCCACCGAAACCCTAATTCTCTTGTTTTTCAATTATTCTGTATTTTCCATTATTTCCTAAGTTTTAGATTACCCTTTTTATTTTTGAAATTGGGTTTGATTTATCAATACCTAATTGTTACTAGATGTGGTTACTTTATTGCATTGTTAATGTAAAACCACTTTCAAGGCTACATAAACATATAAGGAAATAAGAGGGATATAAGTCTCTTAGTTTCTTTAAGTGTTATCATAATTTTGTTGTAATTTGAACCTAAAAATTTGACTCTAATGATGCATGGCATGTTACTTTGAAATCTAATCCCAAACATAAAGAAGATGCCTATATTGTATAGACCATCATTATAAGGATTGTATAGTCTTTGTAAAACTATACGATCTTGACAAGTATAAAAACTAGATCATTGATCTATACTTATGTGTGCTTGGGTTTTTCCTTCTACTCAAAATACATGCCTCAAATCCTAACTTCCTAAAATCGATACCTCATGCAACCCGAAATAGATAAGAGTTGTTAGCATGAACTAGCTAGCCCTTCAAACTTGTCAAATACTAGAGATATTGATAAAATAAATTGCATATCAAAAATAGCTACAAGACGCCATGTAATAAAATGCTAGCTAAAAATTGATAAGTGCTCAATTGTGCTTGATAATGTTAGATCGTCCAAATGAATGTAATTGCTTTTCTAGTTATAGATGGCATGAATGCAAACCTCACTTAGGTTTGCGAGCATGACGACTTCCGAAAACTATAAAAGGGAACAACATAAAGGGTCAAATAGACCCTTCCATTTAAAAGGAAGCATGAGCAATGGGACCATAACCATACAAATGGTTGTGACATGGGATTGAGAAACCACAAAATAGATATGAAAGATAATATGACAAAAAGAAGTTTCGTATTGTGTATATCGTCATGAAGTTTGAATGACGCCCACTTGGAAACAACCATCCAAAGATAAACTAATGCACTAAACATATATAACATAACTCAATAAATATAAGGGAATTATTAAACCTCTAAAAGTAAGTGCTCTTATCAACTAAGCAAACCTACTTGTGGCATTCTCTAACCCGTGAAAATAAAATCATGTCTTGTATCATCTCAAATAATCTATGAGGCTTATAAATCATCTCAAATAATTTATGTGGGTTTGGATCTTGTGTACATGGTCCAAACAAGAATTTGGAAAATAGTATATTCCCAAAAGCACTATAAATAGACATGAATCATTTTCCATGACACGTGGTGGCATGCATTGCATGATACCTACCATTATGATCTTAGTTGTTATACAGAGACATCATGGCATGAAAGAATCACATGTATCCAATATTGTTTTGTCACTATAATTGAGGTTGTTATCAATAGACGTCATCTTGAGAGCAGATTTCTGAATGGAATCCATCCACATGACTTTCCCAATTATAAAAAGACAATGAAAAGTGGATTCAAACCAATGTGGGGACCAATGCAATCTAAAAATATATGTATATCCAATAGCTATAGACAGCTTTACATGGCCACTAAACCCACCATATAACTTTGATTCTTTGGTGGCCTTATAGATTGAATTCAATTTAAAGCTAGAACATATGCCCTACTTTACTGTAGCAGTAAAATTATTGTCTCCCTTTCTAACATCTTTTAATATTCACATTCATTTGTTGCAATTGGTGCACCATGAATCATGCAATATGTCAATGTGCAGCCATGACATCACCTTCCCGAAAGAGGGAGAAAAGTATCTAAGAATAATCATGTTGTAGTGTACTTATAGGGACATGATGTGCTTTTTATCCAATCCTATGGCAAGGATCATTGCTAAAAAGTTTCAGTTTGAAGTACCAGCTTAAGGTCTAAGAGCATTTAGGTTGGGAAAAGGACGAGAGAGAGCTAAAATTATTGACCTTGTGATGATGATTCATGAATGAAACAACTTTGTGTTAAAGTCATTGACCTTGATATGGTTAGAATATTTTTAATTTTGTTTTATTGAACAGCGTCTTCCATTAATTATAGATGTGATACATGGCTAATCATACAAAAAAGGTGGAATGGCTAATATCTTTTGAAAATATGGGTGTTCATATTGATGTTTGACATTGGTAAAAGCATAGCATGAATGGCTCTGACCTTGTGCAAGATTGTGAAATCAAGGAGCATCAATCCAGCCCTGGTCCACTTGAGAGTGACTTGGGCTTTATACAGACAACCAAGGTTCTGTTCCAATTAAAAGCTGCGCTTTAACCTGTATTGAAAAAGAAAATTTATCCTGTATTAGAACGGATAGCGGCGAATTTTTATGGAATTGAATTCTAAGGCCTCATGAAATCCCAATTGAGATACTTAAAATAGAAAAGTGATAGACCCACATGAGTTGTAAATACAAGAATAGTTGAGCCATAAAGGCTGTATATTCATTCTATTGATCAGACTGGGAACTTGATAAACAATTGCAACTGTCATATGAGTTCATTCGCTCTTGAACTCTTCTTATATGAGCTATGTTATGGGTCTCTAATTTAGAGTTGTTAGGAGTGGTCTTTCAGGCGTCTGTTGGGTGTACAACATGGTAATCTTGGAGTTGTGGAGTCAGACAGCTTGTAAATTATGTGCAATTTTTTTCTTCTGCTTTGTTTACAGTGGCATTGAGAGGCGTCTAAATGGTTGCAGGTGTCTATACCATAAACATGGAGCTTTCAGATGCTGCTCCCAGATAGGAGCCAACTCCTTTTCCTTTGAATGAGGACCTATTTGATATCAACCAGGGGAAAAGATAATGGAGATTGAATTGAAGATTAAATATTTTTATTGTTGGTTTTCATTTCAACTTTTTTATCCTTGTTTTCTAGTTTTTGTGCTTTCCTTGCTTCTTGTCCTTTTTGCTATCCTGAATGTACTCGGGTGTACTGCTTTTTTGTTTTCTACGTTAAACTTCACCCTCATGGCTTTTGTACTGCCAGCTAAAGACTTTTTTAATGATATATAAAATCATAGTTTACCCATTATTGCAAAAACAAATGGCTTGTTTCCTCCAAAACATCGAACATTTGAAATGAAAATGTGAAGATAATGCCAAGTGGTTGTGAAAAACTCATGAGAAGTTGGCTCATAAAGAGCCTGCCGGGATTTCATACTTTTCTTTTGGGGGCAGGGGCAAACCCCAAGTAAAATAGGAAAACTTGGACCTTTATATTAAACCTAATGAAGATAAAATCAGAGTTCCGTGAGTGGCCCATACCATGGTTTGTCAAAAGCATGCTTTCCAACAAAAAATTTGAGAAAATGGATTGCGAACCGTTGTACTCTACTGGAAGAAACATAAAAGATAGTTTGATAGGTACTGCAATGGAATGTTTTCATGTGTACATCTCTACTGAAAATCTCTAGTGAAATGCTTCGGCTTAAGATCCTCTTTTTTTTGTATGGAATAGTATCAAACTGATGGAAGAGAAGCAAACAATTTACGTAAAAACAAAACCATACACATCCTGAGGAAATTAAAGCATGCCAACTTGAGAACAGTTGTAACTATTGTTAAGGCCAACTTGAAGGACAACCTAAGGACAGCTTTAGTTATTGTCATGAGGCCAACTTGTTGGCAACTTAAACGACAGCAGTTGGTATGAGGCCAACTTTTTTGACAGATTTCAGGATGAAGCCAAGAAAGCAGGCTTTCATTCCTGGAAATTCTAGATAGACACCATCTTCGTAAATCTTCTTCATTCTTACACACGTGCATATGTGGTGTTCTTATAACATCATATCTTTGAAAATCTATGCATATATGTTAGAGAAAAAAAAGTGGATACACTTCAAGAGCTTACTAAAATTTCCCCAACTCATACCTCTGGCAGTAGTTTATGTCTCCTGGATAGCAAGCTTCACCTGTTTAAGATTTTTCTCATAATTTTGGAGCACCATAAAATAATTTATTGGTTTGTTTTGCATCTTCGCATACATGACAGATAGCACATCTTGAAACAGTTTTTTTGCCAAATTGACTGGAATAGCCCAGAACAATCCTTCCAAAGATTATTTCTTTCATCAGAATATAATACACGTTCCAGGCCACCATTTTGATAGCAAAATTTCATCACAAAAAGTTCCCTCCTGTAGAAACTAACATAGATAACACGGAATAAAAATCGTTGGCCAACATGAAGAAGCCTTTCGATAGGAAGCCATTCTGCCTGCTTAATGCCAGTGTGCTGGGCTGCTTGACAATATTTATTCTAGTCCCAAAGAAATTAAGGAGACCAATTAAAATTTATCCAATTCTCATGCACTTTGTGATCTAATAAAGGTAAGACTGCAGTTGCAAACAAGTCAAAAAGAGGTTGAGACTGGGGTAGCTTTTGATTACTTCTAGGTTTTAATAATCAAAATAGCAATGGACCTTCTATATGATATATGCATGTTCTGATCGTACAGTGCTTCAAAACATGTGACACTAATCTATGTAAGGCAGCATACTTGAAATGTGACACTAATCTCTGTAAGGCAGCATACTTGGGTAAGAACCATGTCTAGTTTTAATTATCAAAGAAATAAAGACAGTCTTAGCTACGCACTGATGATTTGCTATCAACAGCATCTCATTTTGGCGCATTAATTGTTCTTAGGTTGTGCAGTAGTAGATGCATTACACACTGCACATTTTCTTTAAACAAAGAATGTGTTCAATATTCTCATGTTGCAATAATCACTGAAACTTTGATTCACACTTTTCGCTGCCTCGTACAACTACATAAACAAACTTCAACCACATACGCTATGGGCCTCAGATGGACCTTATTTCTTTAGGATTAAAGAATGAGCATTAATGAGAAACTATACTTCTCCATTGTACAGGTTGTGGTCTGTTTGTACAACAAAAGAATGTAGATTTCTACAGCATGGAAACTTTTAATTACTGAATAGTGTTTTTTCATAATAGATACTTGAAAACAGCTTTCCTAAGGGCACACATCAGAGGTATTCCCTTATTTTGAGTGAGTTTCTCAAGCTCTTTCAGATGGTTCCCTCCAGGCTGCAGGAGGTAGGGGCATGACACCAGGGTTTTCTGGATTGCTGGCAGGATAAGAGGATCTTGCTTCAGGCAATGGAAATGATCTTGATGGTAAAAGGGACCGTGAAGTAACATCCTGAGGCATGGGACAGAGTGTCTGTGAGCGCATTAGCATGTCTACCATTGTGGGAGTTTGGTAGCCATAAACCAAGCTTATACTGTCAGTAGAATCTCCCCTTGTGGTAGCCCTCTGCCAAGAGTGAGAACTTAAGCCAGAGAGAACATATGCCCGGCCTGAGCTTTCATACAATTGCCTGCTTGCCATTCTGTCTTGAATCTCTTTCAACTCAGCCTCAAGGGAAGCACAAAGCTGGTCCCCAGCCTGAGCTGAGGAAGATTCCTGCAAAGCTGTTCTCCTGTTCCCCAGTACAAACTGAGCACCTGGCAAATCACCCCTGTCTGCCAGGGCTCTAGCCTCTGCTATGCTTTCAGCAGTGCATAATCTGTTCCTTTGCCTGTCAACCTCAAGACTAACAACATGTTGCTCGCTGCTAACAGAATCTGGGCGTTCGATTGATAGCTCTTTTGCAGGGGTTTGGATAGTTTCCTGGGAAACAGGATCCTTGTAGGAACAAGAAACCTTCATCACTTCCATTTCATTAGGACTGCTGCTATTTGCAGGTCTAGTAAAAGCTGGAAGCTTGATATTAACTAAGAAGTCCCTCTCTTCCTCAGCATATAAGTCTCCAATCTTTACTAGTCCCTGTTGACCATTTTCTAAAATATCGCTCATGTAGCTTCCTGCTTGTATGCTACTCAATTGCACTCCTGAGCTTGCACAGGAGATATTGACCTGCATATCCTGAATCACAACACTGAGCAAGCCACCTATGCACTGTGCGAAAGCATCCTGAATGACACTTTCTGTCTCAATGAAGGAGAAGGTACCACCAGAAGTCTCTGATATGGAGTGCATGGATCCTGAATCATGATCGGTCCCAAATCCAAATGTGTGCACAGGGATTCGTGTATCACCTTGCTGAGAAGGTTGCCTGATTGTCCCTGGCAACAAGGACTGATAATCCACGCCTCTTCTGGGATTTGATAGAAATGGGGACTGCCTGTGGTTTCCTACATTGTATGTGTCCTGCCCATCAGAAAGTAAAATGATACTACATACAGGGTTCTGCTCGCGCCGGTCTTCAAGCACTTTTGCCCCCTTTTTTAACCCTTCAGCAATGTTGGTTCCACCTGTAGACACCAAACCATTCACTGCTTGCAAGGCGAGCTGCCGACCTCCCTCGGACATACGCTGTAGAGGAAATAAACGCCTAGCAGTTGATGAGAAGGCAATTACTGAAAGGCGGTCCATGGGGCCAAGATTATGAATGACGAAGCCCATGGCACGCTTTAAAAGTGCCAATTTTGTGCCTGCCATGCTCCCGCTCACATCAAGAACAGTTACGAGATCAATTGGGGCACGATCTCTGGATGTGTCCAAAGTGACTGATGGATTTACAATTGCCCAAGTTCTCTCATTTTGCTCATTACGCAGCTGTTTTGCAGTAGATAATGGAGCTTTCAGATGTACAAGCACGGTAAACTTCTCACAACCTTCCGAGTGTGGAATTGCAGCGAATTCGGGAAAGTTTCTAATTGCACAGATTTTTGTCAACTTCCTTTCCTTCAAGCCCGCTGTATTGTTCTTGAGTTGTTTTTTCTCTTGAATCTAAAGCCTCTGAACGTCCAATTGCCATGCCAAAGTTTGCATCAGGTTCATTCCTATCTTCTTCTTCTGACCTGTTACCTCCACTTGTTCGCGGCTCTAGAGGCTCATCATCATTGAAAACATTAGGCTCTATAACATGCCTTGCAGATTGAGGAAGTGGAGGACGAGGAGGAGGCAAACGGTGTAAAACCGTTGTCCAGCTTTCATGTTGTGGCCAATCAACAGGATTTATTCGTGCTCTGGAGCGGAATGGCTCTAAAGGGGGCCCTTGAAAGGGAACCTCTTTCCACTTGGCTCGACATACAGGGCATACCCGATTTCCATGCTTCACATTGGAGGCAATGCAAGGAAAGTGAAAAGTATGCGAGCACTCTGCTGTAAATAAGGCATGACCATGGCCTGGCTTCATTGCATCAAGACATATTGCACATGTTCTCTGCATCATCAAACATGATAATTAGAGGACAAAATCCATAATATGGAACCATAGTTTTACCATTTTTGAAACACGGATTCCTTCTGTTCCTCACAATGTCAGATACAAAACATCTAATTAGCTTGGCAGCAAAATTCATCCATAGAATTTTTTATTCAGAATTTCATATTTATCTTGGCTAAACAAATTCTTAGGTCAAAATGTGTTGACAACTTGGGCAAGGCAGCAACCTAGAAATGACCTTTTGATTGGGTTGCCTGCCATTACCTCCCTACTTAAAAATAATAGAGAGAAAATACTCTCTACTGAAGAGAAAGACCTTTTAACTGGGCTTTCTGCCATATCTCCATACTTAAAAAAATGAAAGATAGAAAATACTCTCTACTGAAGAGAAGAGGGATGGCTAGAAAACAAAGCAAGATGCTCTTTGGCATAGCATGAGTTATATTGTGTGGGACTTAAATTGATTGAACCACAAGGCTTGGCAGGGTACTTTACACATAGATGCACTAGAAATTGGAAAAGGCTTTGCCAACAATCTCTTGTTGGTGATCCACTGGCCAGAGAAATGTACTCCAAACATGAGTAACAAACATTTTGATACAGCACGATATAATGGCGCACAAGGCGTTGCAGGGTACCTTACAAATAGATGCACTGGAAAATGCTTTGCCAACAATCTCTTGCTGGTGATACACGGGTCACAGAAATGTACTCCAAACATAAGAAACAAACAATTGGAACAACACAATATAAAGGTGCACAACAGGCCATATAAAAACAGTACTTAGGTGACGAATCATCTATAACGTAACCGGCAGTCCATATGAACCCCACCGAAAGACAAATAGCTAGTATGCAAAGGAGAGAAAAAAAAAATCTATAACAAATAATTCAAAGGATACATCAATCTGGAACTTCTAAAAAAACAGAAAAATATTTGACATGCACATAAAAGATGCAGTGAAACAGCCAGAAACACCTATAAAGATATGTTTAACCTTTACAGATGTTGTTAGGAATCCTTGGAAGCTAATTAGTGAAGTAAGAGGGGTAAAACGAGTGGCTTTTAGGAAACCCAAAAACTATAAGAAGAAAATCTCTCAATCTCTTGTCCCAAATTGCCTGGAAGCATAGTTGTAGTCTAGTAGATGACTCAAGAGCATTAATAAATTTCCAGCTTTTAGAACCATTTAAAAAATATGCTCCTAAAAATGAAAGCAGCACCTACTAGAATCTAGATACAAATGTTCAATACATAGGTTCAGTTATATAAAAGAGCAAAGTAGTATTATTATAAGGTGGCACCAATAAGCACGACAAAAAAATTGGTTTTGATCTTCAAGGGATAAGATTGTCATCAAAAGAATTAAAAGTTTGAAGGATTTGGCAGAAGTATACAGGGGAAAAAATGATCTCTTTTTTTCTTGAAATTTTATGCAACCTATTTACAGATAACAATTGATGAAGCATACCCCAAACAGAACCCTGCAAATAGAACACAATCTCAAATGCAATATATAAATAATAACGGTATTAGAAAGGGTTATACAGTATACATGCTATTAGGGGCTTACTGTAAAATAACAAATTTTGCAAAGACCAAAGTGAACAAGAATGTAGAAATCGAAGGGACTAAATGAAAGAAATTTCTTAATACTAAAACAAAAGAAAAAGAGGGGAATATTACTATTAGATGAACAGAATCAATCAATGATCCAACCAAACGAAAATTTCAGAAAACCATGCAATACTGACACAAAACAATTTCTCAAAGAGAACTAAATTGGGATGTAGTGCATCTAGTCAAAAGTAGAAATTCGGCTGACTTAACTCAACACAGGTAAGGGGGAATGATGCATTGAATATACAGTAACACAACCCATTGATAAATATAATTTTATTACTCCTACCACATTGCTTGTCAGACCTTCAAACTGAAAACATGAAATCCACCCACAAGAACAAAAAGACGATCTTAAGTATGAAAATTTCACAACAAACCAAACCAAGAGAAGCAGTTTTCTAAACGAATCAATCTCAGGATCAAGATTTATCAGCAAGTTGAATTCAAAACAGAAATCATAACACCAAATCTGATCAAATATATTTTGTAGAATATAAATAAGTTTTCTCACAGTCCCCAAACCCAACCAAAGGATTGAAAACCGCTGTCACCAAATTGGTAGCAAAGAGTCCTAAGCAAGCACATTCCAAAAAGTAATAGTAAAACGCAGATAATTTCACAGAAACCAAAATAACAAATAAAAATTTCCTCAGGTCTCAATGTAACAGAACAAGCATGCTCGATGTCTCAAACGAAAGAAACAACAAGATGTCTCTGTTATCTTGTTTCAAAACGAGATTGGAAAGATGACACACAAAGGTGTGCACACCAAGGTGCCTCAACAGCCCAAGTCCAAAATACATGTATCTTCAACTACCCAATTTGAAGGAACGTGAGTTCTCCGCATCCCAGATGTTTATAACAATAAATGCTTAGAAGGAAATCAAAAACCCAGAAGAAAAACGAGCAAGATTTCTCACTAACCCACTTCTTAAAGCAAGATTCTTCAATGACCCAAATTTTGGAGATCACAATTACTCGGCCATTCAAATCAGAACAGCATTATTTCATAATGAAGCAGATTAAAGCCAACGGCGAAAACAACATGATTTCCCACGAGCTAAACTCCAAAGACAAGATTTTTCCATGACCCAGATTGGACAACAGAAATTCTCATCAACCCAGATGAGAATAACAAGATTTCTCAGGAGAGGAGGGAAAACACGCCGGGGGTTGGGGGAACAGCAAAGCTTTCTCATTAAGACGCTTCCTCGATGACCAATCAGGCTAACATGATTCTTCACGAATCCAAATCCAGCAACAAGATTCTTCAATGACCCAATGTGAGAACATGATTTCTACACCAAGCAAGCTCAAAACCCTCTGCTTGAGAGAAGCATACATTAAATCAAATAATTTTGGGTATCTGGCAGAAGGCTCCAGTTTAAACTTGGTGGGGATTTATACTTATTAGCAAAATGAGACAACCAAGAGTTTCTAAGGACGGCACACGAAGCGTAAAGGGGGAAACCACAAGATTTTTGGTTAAACACCAAAGCAAGGCTCCTCAACCACCAAGCTTACAAGAGCATGATTTCTCAGAAACCCAAATGAGGATAAGAAGAAAGAGACCCACTGCTATATTTACCCAAATGGCCTGAAGGAAAAACAATGACCCAATCCTAGCCAAGAAGGAATCAATGGCCCAGCCAAAAATGCATCAAGATCTTAGAAACTGCTAAGAAAAGCATGCTTAAAAAAACTTACCCTGGAGGATCTGCTGCCTGTCCTTATAAGACGCATGGGAGAATGAGACCTTGCAGGAGTTAAAGGGGCAGAGTGTGCAATTACATTCAAATCCCTAGACGACGCCCTTCCTACCGGACCTGAAGAATATTGTGCTGAGCCTGCACTATAACCAGAGAAATCAGTAGTGTTATCCCTGCCATCTTCAGTCAAGGGCTCTGTAGTACACAGATGCAAATTCAAAGCACTCTTTGCTCTTCTCCACCTACTACCCATTTGCCCACAGCCAAAAGAACTCTGTATATATCCAATTATACCTTCAAACAAGAACTGTAAATCCAATTCAATGGGCTGAACAAAAAACCCAATGCTCTTGCAGAGATTTTTTCTGATTTCTTATATATCCTTCACAGAGACAAACTGAATATATCCGGGATATCTGTTTGATTTTCGAACACAGAAAAAATTCCAGTATATCCAATGGATTTTCAGCTGGTGGAATAAGAATCGGTCCAAAATTATTGCAGAGGCCTTTTTACACCCAAAAAGAAAAGGTAATCAAGAACCTGTACACGGACTATACTTTTTCACACTATATAAAAAGAAGAAGCATTCATTTACGAGTGTTCTTGGACCTAACACCAATTGATTATTTCATGGGCCAAGACAACTATGTACAGCTGTTATACTAAGTCAAATGAGAAGGTTTCTCATATGACCGGAGGCTTAGGCTAAAAACATTTTCATTTGACTTTGGGCACCTACACTCAAGGAATAGGCCTCGTTTTTGTTTGCAGATTGTTGAGAAAATATCTTCTGCTATTGGTGTCTGAATAAATCGACCTTCTTCAATGTTTTTTTATTGAAATTGAAAGGTTGTTGGTCAACTTTTGTAATAAAATTTTGGTAAGTGCTCAATACAAGATGGTTACAACAAAAAGAATCGATCAAAATCAAATTGAATTTTTTTAAGTATTGACTCTAATGTAATTTGAAAGTGTATTGATAAAATTATATTTATATATATCCGTGTCATTTAAAAATTTTATATGTAATTTTTAATTTATGTTATCACAATTATGAGTTTACGTTGTATTGTAAGCAGTGATCAAATTTGAAGGGCTAGTCCCAATTTCATTGTGAAGGGTAAATATTGGACCAACCCTTCAACTATGAAAAGTATTATAATCATTTTACACTTCATATGAAAATAGTAAAGAAATCACACATGTCGTAAAAAATTGAACACTTTTTACAAAGAGAGTGTCTCCCCTTAAAATGTAATAAATTCCATTTCATAAATAATGTATGAATAAGTTATATTGCGAGATCCAATAAAAAATTTAAAATTAAACTCTCTAATTGACATTGGAATTACAAAGTGACAAACAAAATTTTTAACACACATAATGAACCTAAAAATTAATGACAACACAAGGTTCTTTTACTCAAATTTAATTTGTTAAATATAAGAGAAAAAATAATTAGTTGTATAAAAATAATTCATGTTTCATCTAATAAATAGTATCAAGAAAAATATCAAACTACCAAAAAATTGTGATCTAAATAGAAAGTTTCTCGTGTTCACCTCAATGTAAGCAAAACATATCACCAACACATTTTTTAGGCTCCCTTCAAAAAAGAAAATACCTGAAACACAAAATGAGATATAAGTCATTACAAGACACGTTGATCAACATTTAGACCAAGTCAAATGTTCTTGACAAGTATTCATCAATTATTTCGAAAAAAAATCTTATTAAATTAGTAGTAAAATATTGAAAACACTTATCTAAACTTCCAAAGAATTTTTTTTATAAATAAAAAACAATAAAGAACATATTTTATAGAAAGAACTTCCAAAAACTCACCATCTATTTGTCTAATGGAAGCGGTTTTCGAGTTTTTTTATTCTTCCATGCATCATAAATAGCATCCCAATCTACCTCATTTAGAGCATGAGGTGCACAAAGAGATAGAAACATTAGCATATCCAATGTGCTCAAAGAAAGCCTGGATCTATCATCATTCTTTATCCTATTTAACTTTGAAAAACCTCTTTCACATACGGCTGTGCTTGCTGGAATTACAAGAATAGCTTGCCATAGTTTCATCAGACATGGAAACCCGTCAAACCATTCAGGTTCACTGCCACATAGATCCCATGCTCCAAACATATGTTTTTTTGGATATGATCTATAAATAGTACAAATAAATTCATCCATCTCACCCAAACATTTAACACTGTCCACAATAGGCGAGTTTCCAACACTAAATTTGTCACATAAACATGTTAGCCATCTTTTTGTTTGACGATCTCTATCTTCTGTCTCCTCGTAGTAATTACGAGGACTGAAAAATTTAGCAGCATTAAATATAGGTAAATCTGTGAATCTTGTATCAAGAGAATCAATTACCTTAATTATAAAGCTTTTCCCCAATTCAATGCAATCATCTAGTGTCCCTGATCTGTGTGACTTAGGCAAGCTCTCAAATCTCAATGCATGTACATGTAATGTACCTGTTCCATCTGCAAACTCAAGAGATCCTCCTTGTGCCCTGGTTAGAAAAGATGATGTATGTAGAGTACCTGTCCCAAATATGCCTCTTTGAAATCTCCTACGAAGCATGTCAATTGTGATATCTAATGTAGTCCCAATGGAAGTAATATCAATATGATCCTCTTGAAATTTTTTATTCAGCTTATTTAACTCAATAAGCACATCTGCAAGTAAATGGATGCAAAATTGTACCTGAAATATTGTTGCCAAATCATACATGTTTTTCTCCTCTAATTCCCATTCTTTCAACAAAGCAGGCATGAGTTTGACAAGTCTTTCCATGACCTTTCCTCTAGAAAGCCACCTAATTTGATGAATTTGTAACACTTCCAACCTGTTGATTTGAAATGACTCCATCAACTCTCTCAATGCTCCATGTCTTTTAGCAGATTTTCCAAGCCATGAATATATTTTATTTGCAAATTTATCAATAAACTGCAACTCTGGAAAATGAGATGAAGCATCATTTGCTGCTAATGCTTCTCGATGAGCTATGCAATGAATATCTAATAAATGAGGAGCATCTCGACGAAGCTTTGTGGACAAACCTTCACGAATTCCCCTCATGGCAGACGCCCCATCAGATCCAAATCCAACTAACTTCATTAAGGATAAATTCATCTCTGTCAAAAGAGTGATCACGGCATCATACATAGCTTGAGCTGTTCCATCCTTTATTTCAAGGAGTCGTATAAATTTTGTTACACATTGACCTCTTCCTCCATTTGTCAAGTATGTAATATAAACAATCAAATGTTGTTCCATAGTACAATCAGTGCTTTCATCAACTAAAATAGAATAAAATGGACTATGAAATATATCATCTTTCAACTTTTTCCAGTAAACCTCCTTAGCAGCTTGTAAAAACTCTTTTCCGGATGTTGTATTTGTATATGCAGAATATTCATCTGTGAGAGGCATGTGTGGAGTTCCTTTATACCTGTTCAAGTCACAAATCGGCTTATAGAGCTCCAAAGATAAATCATGTATGGCAACAAAATACATATTTTCCATCACTGATATGATTCTCTCCTTCTCAGCATCTACCATTAGTTCTATGTGTTTAGTGATTGGAATGTTACTTTGTTTATTTTCTCCCTCCAAACGTTGTGATGAAAATTTATGAGGATCTGATTCTGCATGGGTAAGAAGGCCACTAACTTGAAGGGTGGTGCTTCCATCTTTAGCAAATGGAGTATCTCTCTTATATTTGACACACCAAGAACATTTTATCCTTTCTACACCATTGCAGTCTTTTATAGCATAAGCCCATGGAAATCTTGTTTTCCATTTGGCCTTGAATGTCCTTTTAGGTTTCTTTGATGGGTGTTCCTCTTCCCCAAATTCTGCTCCATCTAACTCATGCTCTTCTTGTGCAAGAATATCAAATTCTTCATTTTGAGAATCACATGGTTGACTAGAATGCCGAGAGATGCCAAATGCATCAGCAAGTGACAATTGTTTTTTATCCTTCTTTGGACGACCAATGGAAGCCATTTTCTCAAACTTCTTACACGACACTTGTCACCTATTCCAATGAAATAATTATAAAAATATCAAAATAGTGTTTTCACATGAATTTTTGTGTATTATTTTGATAATTTACAATTAGAGATTAGAGAATATTTAAGAAAATAATTTAGAGTAATTTGTATAATCATGCAACACTAAAATCTCAAATATAAGATTGCACTAACAATAATATCTAATTTTAAGATGGAGAAGTGTTTAATCAATACTTTTAGTAATGAAAATATAAACTGTGCAGAGTTTATTCTATTTTTCAGTATAAGCTGACTCACAAGTGTACCTGTTTCAATGTCTGAAGCAAGATGAAAGCAATACCCCAACTGGTCCCTTTGATTCTGTACCTTAATTTGTATGAACCAGTCTGCCCCTCAGCGCTGAATAGAAATCTGAAAATGATGAAATACTTATTTAACTTACAAACTCATACAACGTATTGGCCCTCTCCAGTTCCACAATCCAAATGAGATTTTTAATGTGTAGCTACATTAACTACTCATTCAATTGTTACCAACAATAACTTATGCTTAAGAAAAATTGAGACACAGAAATATACCTTTGCTTTATGGATTGTAATTCGATAAACCTCTATGTCTGTAACATTCTCGCTTTGTATATATGCTACAGCTGTAGTTGAATTTAGGATATATTTTAAGCTGGAAAACGGTATCAGGTTTCATTCAGTGGCTTTTAAAATTCATCAAATTTGTCCCTCCAAAATTATGATGTCCAGGCCAGTACACCTGCAATAACTTAATTTACAGCCCATTTTACAAAATCACTACTTCAAGATGGCCTGTCGAAATACATATCTTGTTAACAATCATAACTTATGTATAGGAGAAAAAATTGAGACACAGAAATATGACTTTGCTTTACAGTGTCGTTTGATCCGCCTGTGTGTCTACAAAATCCTTTCTTTGCATATATGCTACAGCTGTTGTTGATTATAAGATATAATTGCTGGAAAATGATATCAGATTTTGAACAAACCCATATCCCATATTGCCAGCGCAGCCTGCCAGGTCCTTTCCATAGGTTCTCACGACTCACTATTCTCAAATAAACTTAACTGCTCCCAAATTCCAATATCAAATAACTTTGTCTCTGTACAATCTACGGGGGAGGCTCTGTAAGACTGTATGTAGGGTCAACAAATTGAATGTTGCAGCCTGGCCGCACCTGCCCCGCCCCTGGAATTACAGTGTACCTTCAGGCTTTAGATCCCGGACCGATCTGCCTTTGTTTTCTTCACGAATTTGATGCACATTTGAATAAATTAAACCTAGTCAGGCTCTCTTGGGAGTTGAATTGCTAGTCGAGATTCTAGACTCCTCTAGACTATTGGCAATGGCATTCAATGAATCAATACAGTCTGCGCAGCTGAATCTCCAATTAAATTTTTTTTTATTCATTTGCACATGGATGATCATTGATGGGATACAGTTGGAGTTAATGTTTATGTGGACTTTCAGGCTTCAACTGTGGAACTGGACGGTGTCATTGGTCAATACAAATCTTTGCAAATTACAACACATAATTAATATGCAACTGCTCTCGCCACCAGTGTTCAAATCTTTGTCAATGGTGTGAGGTGACTGTCCCTCCAATTTTCCAAAGCCGTGTTCAAACTTCAAGCTACTGTCATCTTGCGGCTTGCCTCTGCCTGTCCCTCCAAATTGACATTTTCGAATTTTGCCCTTCATATGACATTTTTATTAAAATGCTACGCTTCAACATTGTCAAACAATTTTTATATTTTGAATTTCTTTTTACGGGCCAAAATTTTTCTGCCCTTTTCTGACGGGTTAGAAGCCCTTTGACGGGCTCTGACGGGCTCAATTTTGAACATTGATTGTAAGCTTGTTTGAAATTAAAGAGGTATTTTCTTGTTTGGGTATAATTTAGTTATCTTTGCCTTATTAAATAGTATATAGCAATATACAAATATATGTAGCGGATTGTAATAAGTTGAATTATGTGTGCCTTTATCAAAATCTATTTAAATTAAATTGTTATAGTTAGAAAAATCTATTCCATCAAAATTAAAGTCTCTTTGAGTTAAATTGTCATAGTTAGAAAAATGTATTCCTATTAAAATTATCTAGAAATTAAACTTAGATTTAACCATATTGAATCTCTAGATATTATACTTCCATTAAAAACCATAACATATATCATATACCATCATCCCTACCAATTATATCAAGAGAAGTATTGTTAGAAATTAGGCTCCCATTAAAAATTAGATGATGAGAGAGCTAATGTTTCCACGTCTATGAAAATAGAGAGGATAGATTGTTGACTAAAACTTTGTAAGAATTTTTGGATCAACGTTTCATATTATGTTCCATAATCTTTCTACACTCCATAAAAATAGAGAGAATATTAGTGATTAAAATAGTGTGAGAGTTTTTTTATCGACGTTAAGGAATCATGTTCCATAATTCATTATCAATCTCGAGAATAAATCATGGAACATGATCTAAAATATTGATCCAAGAACTCTTAACACATTTTTAACTAGAAATTTGTTCTCTCAAAATTAGATTAATATTTCTACCATAATATTATAAAAGAAACAATGTAGAATAGATAGAAAGAACACTAATACACTTTAAAAACAAAAGGAAAACTAAGATCTAAAATGCATAATTGAAAAGCAAGAATCTAGTAAAGTAGAAGATCAAAAAGATTAAAAACTTTGTCTCTTAAAAATGAGATGTAAATGCAAAATATTATACCATATCTATTTAAAAGATATATATCAATTAACTTTTCCATACCAAAAAATCTTAGAACTTTAAATTTAGGAATAAAAGGAAAATCTCCATATAAGAAGTGTGAATGTTTTGTAAAGTTTGTTTTTAATATGAAAGAGGTATCTAATTATATTTCAAATATAAGGTGTATAGATACATATTTTTAATATTCACGAGATCAAAAAAATTATGGGACAAGAGAGCTTGTCTTTTTACTTTCCTAATGTTTAATTGTCTATTGTTCAAATTAATAATGAAATTTCTCATTTCCTCCCTCTTCTTGGTGAACAATCTTGTAAAGAGGATGTTGTTAAAACACTTGCAGATTTAGTTTATATTTCATTATAAGCATTACACTAATAAATAAAGTGTTTTTCTAATTCTACTACCCCATCGGTGCAAAAGACATCATCTCTCTCTCTTCATGTGCCTCTTTTAGCATTTTCCACCTCCGTGTTCCACACCTCTTCCAACACTACAAATTCTTCACTATTAATCTAACTTAAGTAATTTGAAAAATTCAAAGACTAAAAATAATCTTAAACACATACAATACGATATGTATGGACCTTCAAATATAAAGTATTTGAACCTTCAAATACTATCAAACAATTAGGATGTTTATCCCTTGCATCAACTTGTCAAACAATTAAGATGTTTACCTGTTACATCCACATCAACCTTTAAATTTAAAACATACAGAATTTATGACGACGTCTCTTCCAAGAACACAAACTCTTCGTTATTAAACCTTTAAAAAAATCTTAAAACACACCTACCATATCATATAACATAAATGCGAAGCCTTAGACAAAGGCTAAAGTTTTTCCATGATTAATAGGCCTAGATATTCTCTCTATTTCCTAGCAACTTATTGCTCATACCTAAACATTTGTGTACATGATGTGGATTTCATGCCTAAATTTTTTAATACTATTTATTGTTGTCAGCAGGGGCATAGATCCCTAACTTTCTAGACCTAATTTTTTTCAATGTGACCGGGGCTTAAGTACGCCCATCTCAGTTGCTTGACAGTGCAGATTCCGCTGAAAAAAATCCCCGAGTGGGTAGTTGTGTCCTCATTGCCTGTCGGCCATTGACCACAGCCCAATGTCAGAAACTCGAAAACCGGTGGTTTTGTGTGGGTCAAATGAGTGACGTAAAATTCGGCTTATTGAAAACCGGGATTCGGGGTTTTACTTACCGCTCCCGGTTCGGTCAAAACGGTTGAAAAAAGGTGCGAATTATTACGTAGAAGGTATCCAAACAAAACGGGATAAGACAAGTAAAATTAGTTTGGGATGGAAGGCAGTTCGTGCGGCGTGACGTAAGGATGGGTCCCACGTTAAATGGGGGTAGTAATGCACGCAACTCTTTGGAATTATGATTTTTCTATTGTTGGGAGGTTGAAAATGTAGAGGAAAAAAATATTAATTGCAATCAATTAACATATGTCAAGCACACAAAGGTGCTCAAGTGCCTATGGAGGGAAAGTCTTCCGAGAGATCAATGACACAATGCCTTTTGCCTGCCCATCTAACATCAAATATCCATCTCAATTTTAGAGTTATTTCTAAAATGGTTTGGTTTTTATTTACAGGTGTAGCTTATAATGGGAATTTTTTTGATTGGATAAGGCGATAGAAATATCACGATATTTTGGACATGAATTGGAGTTGTGAGTCTTTTTTTTAAAGAAAAAAGTTTGAGTCCAACACGACGGTGCAATTGGATTGAGGTCATTCATCGCCGTTTGATGAGAAAATTGGAGACAAGGTGATGGAGTTGTTAATCTATGTGGAACACTTTAATGAGCGAAATTATGTGACAAATCAAACATATGTGCGTCAAAGTTAATACAAATACCTATATTTAAGGTATCTGTACTAGTTAATTGAGTTGATAAATAGAACCTACAATGGCAATGCGGAAAGAGGGTGTAATAATATGAGATGCCTACCCCTCGATTCTCGAGGGTTCCCTAGTTAAAAATAAAAAGCATCCACCTACTATTTAAAAAGATATAAGATGTTAATAAAATGGTCATTTAGAGTTATTTTTATAAAATGGTTTAGTTTTATTAACAGTGTGACTTATAAATGGCAAATTTTCTTGATTGGATAAGGCGATAGAAATATCACGATATTTTGGACTTGGACATGAAGTGGAGTTTTGATTTCTTTTTGGAAAAAGTCAATTTCAACGCGGTGGTGTGGCTAGATTAAGGCCACTTGTCACCATTCAAAGAGAAATTGTAGAAGGTGATGGAGTTAATCTATGTGGAACGCTTCAACGAGCAAAATTGTGTGACAAATCCAATATTAATTACATATATTTAAGGTATTTGTATTGGTTAATTACGTTGATAGATAGAACCTACAATAGCAATGGGGAAGAGGGGTGTAATAGTCGAGATGTCTACCCCCCGATTCTCGAGGGTTTCATTGCTTCCCCGCTTAAAAAACAAAAATCATCCACCTACTTTTTAAAAGGTATAAGATGTCAATAAAATGGTCATTTAAATTTGATGTTCAATTTGAGTGTCGTAGAACAATTTGCCTTCTCCTTGTTTAAGGCATTCGGTAGAATTTGGAACCCACTTTTTCTCCTGATTCATTTTTACAAGCCCAATGTAGTGGTGTAACCATACATGCGGATGTGATCCGTGGAGGGGGCTCGGGCTCCTACTTTTGCTTGGAAATTAGTCCCGCAATGTTGAAATAATACAATTACATAAATAAAATCAATTTTTCATGTGAAATAGGAGCCTCGTGTTTATAGGTGGCAAACCGTCACTTATTACTTAAAGAGGGGGCTAAAAGCTTCCACCTCCAACTTAAGGAGTTATTGTCAACATGGTACCATTAATAATTTTTGTTTTGAGATGTTAAAATTTAATAAGAATTTGAACCTTGTGTTTGTATATAATTCCTAACATTCCTCACGTAAATCATCAACATGCCAAAATTACAAATTCACATAACCACAAAATGGGAAAATGCTCCTACTTTTCTCAAGGTAGGTGTTATCTATTTTACCCCAGTAAAATAGACAACTTGGGAGGATGGGTTTGAGCACTAGACATGGCTTCATGGAGAAATATGGAATGATACAGGTGAGTTTTCAAGTTTGGGAAGCATTGCAGTGATTTCGGGAAGTTTCAAAGGTTTTGGAGCCGATTCATCAGAAGCGGGCTTTCGGGCCTAAAGGAGCATGCACCGTGAAAGAGGACTTGAGCTTCAAAGAAATATTTTGGGAGTCGTGTGAGGAATTACAAGTCCAACAAAGTGCCTATGGAAGTCCTTTTCCATGCCCTACATGGTGGAAAAGACGAGACATCTTGAAACATCATGCACTTCCCGAGGCAACTCATTCTTCTGGCACACAACTAGCCATCCCGAGAAAGAAGGGGCCATTTGGAGGTGATAAAGTCAAAATTGGATCTTGAGACCACCACCATTGGATTCAATGGGTTGTTTTCATGTGAAATCATATAAAATTTCATGAGCACTAGAGATGGCTTCATGGAGAAATTTGGAATGATTCAAGTGATTTTTCAAGTTTGGGGAGCATTGCAAGTGATTTCAAGAAGTTTCAGAGGTTTTGGAGCCGATTCATCGAAGTAAGCTTTCGTGATTAAGGAGCATGCACTCGAAAGAGGACTTGTGCTTCAAATAAAGATTTTGGGAGCCGCGTAGAATTGTAAGTACAACAAAGTGCCTATAGAAGTCCTTTTACATGCCTTACATGGTGGAAAAGATGAGACATTTTGAAACATCATGCACTTCCCGAGGAAACACATTCTTCTCGCGCATAACTAGCTATCCCGAGAAATAAGAGGCCATTTTGAGGTGATAAAGTCAAAAATGGATCTTGAGACCACCACCATTGGATTTAATGGGTTGTTCTCATGTGAATTCATATAAAATTTCTGAAATATCCCTTATGGGATACTACTTCAAAATGCGCAAATATATGAAAATTGCAGCAAAGAAAATATCGATTTATGCATATTTTTACAAAGAAGGACAACAAAGTAAATAAAATCAATATCTCCCAAGATATCCACTCGAATTACTTGAAATTTCAAGAGATCTTGATATTATTATAGAGGACATAATAAAACTGTTTTTGGAATTTTACACAAATTGAATCTTTGCTGCGTAGAAAAAGCACAACGTGCCCTAGACAGCTTGGAAAACTTCCGAGGTTCATTATTCTCTAAATATAAGAGCAAAAATAAGGGTCTTTGGAAATAACATTGATAGATATAGGAAATAATATTTCCACCTTCATATTTGAAAATGGCCGACTGGAAAACCCCCAAATAAAGGCTGCAAGTCGCCTCGCTTGGAATGGGGTCGAAAAATGATGGAGGCACCTTCAATGTGCTGCCACACCCAACCCAAATGGCTGCCGTGAATCTGATCTGGAGCCCCTCTGATTATCTTCCACAAATGCCTCCAAAACCCTCAAAATCCTTCCTCTTAAACCTCTGATAATGTCTCTACCACACAACCCTAAAAGCAACTCCAAAATGACAGACTATGGTAGATCTCTCACTACCGAAGAATTCCTGTTAGCTAGGGACGAGTCTCTCACCACCAAAGCTAGGGTCCCTATGGGATTTGACTCCACAAGTTGTAGATGCGCAAACATCAGTTCCGTGTAAAGGGGTCAATAAAATTTATGTCAAAAGTTTCCTTTTCCTTTCTCCCCCACCTCCTTATATACTTCTCCAAGGCAAATGCCAAAAGATCCCCAATAGACCCTAGACGCATTTCTTTCCATGGAGGGGCCGATAAAATAAAAGTAACTAAAGTTACTTTTTCCTGTTTAAGTCGTCATGGTCCAAAGTGACCCCCAAATGCCAAACATGAATATTAGTATCATGCGGCCCCTTCTCAATAACCCCCAGTGTCCACAGCCCCTTGGGTATGACCCGACTTGGACTCAACTTGACCCTTAGGCCTTTGGCGTAGAAAAGGGGACATTACAGTCCTCCCTTCCCGAGAAATGCTTGACCCCAAGCATTATCCTGTCATGCTGCAGAGGCTGAATACCACGTCGTAAGTTTCTCCACCTCGCCCTGCAGTCAACTGATGATCGGTGTGATGCGAAGTAACCAAGACACCCCATGTAGTGATCATGCTCTCCATGTCGTGTAGAGAACAATGTTGCTCCTAAAGTAGTATGATGCCCACACCGACTCTCCCCTGGTACCCACACCGAAATTGTCAATCTGTCCAATCCCTGCTAATGCAAGGCTATCATCATGTGATCACTCACTGCCTCTCCAATCGACTCCTAGGTATAAGAGTTCACTTTGGATCCTGTAGAATCCCCTGAATCCACCTATGAAACAACCTGTATACGCACAAATGGTGCTAACTCTCCCACATGACTTACACTCGTGTGAGAGCAAGGCTCCTCATAATGTATCTCAATGTGTCCTGTGGAGGAAAAGTCCCAAGACTCCAGTAGACAATCAACCGGCAATATCGACTCCACATAGTCCACCTCTTGTGCTGAATGTGAACCTACTGAATAACCATGAGTCAATTTCATCTCTCCACTAACTAACACATGGGTGAAGTTCTCACCGGGCATAGAAGCAGTAAAATACATAGGAGTGTTATCCAATGTTGATTCAAAAAATGATGAACCCGTAGGCTTTGACTTGTCACAGTGACAAACCGTATATGCCTGTATAAAGTTGGGGATATCCTCCCTCAACCTATGCCATATGAACCTCTCTGACATGAACTTGTAGGTCTCATCAAGCTCAAATTCCCAGTCATGGAAGGACAATGCACATGTCACAATATCTCCATCCTCAACCATGAATCTGACACAAGGCTCAATCTTCCCTGATAGAAGATCATCTCATCCTCCAATCTGTAGTTGTCATCCTATATGTGACCATCCAGAATCTCACAAGTGTGTCGGTTCTTGGAGTACTCAACAAGAAAATGAGGTCTCCAGTCTACTGAAACTTTAAATAACCAACATAATGATAAACTTGGATGATCTGAACCTATAATCCCAATCTCAGTAACAGCCTCATGTGCAACATTGCTTGGCCACACCCACATCCATCATACTCCACATCGATCCGCAATAATAAAACTCCTCACCATGTCGATCGTCCTCTCCATCCCCTCAGTTGTAACCACCCTTGGTGCTCCCATAGATACTCCCCTCAAAATCACATTCCTACCCTCGGACTTAAACTTCAACTCTATCATCTGAAAGTTAGTCTAAAACTCACCAAGAGAGTGAAGCCACTGACACTCCCAGTGCACTATGTTGGTCACTCACATACCAACAATGTGGAAATCATTGGTAAATGTATAGTTACCCATCATGATGCTCACTTGGGGAACCCGTTGTGTGCACCTCAAAGACTCTCCATTGGCTACAACCCTGTTAAAGCCCTCAAAATCATGTCTGTAATCCTCGCATTTCAACCAATGAGGCATCAATATAGTTGTGGGTTACCCCACTATCAATGAGTACCCCAACTCATTGACCCTACATAACTCCTCTAATCCTAAATGCCTTGTACATCAGAGTACTAGACAATGTGGCTATAATCTCCCGAGGAAAAGTCTCCTCCTCCTACCCCACATCAGCACTATCCAATGCAGGCCCATCTCCATCATCCATCTCACGAGTATCAAACTCCTCACCTCTATCACCCTCACTCTCCTCAAGACCCCAATGAATTGGGCCTTCCCTCTACCTATGCAATCATGCCTGGAACCCAAGGTGTGTGGAAATCAAAACATAGTCTCTTTCGCCTCAACTCATCTCTAGCCTCTCGGGAAATGATTAGCTTCTTAGCCACCTCCTGCCTCGGTGGAGGCTCCCTTTGCTAAAGTTCATATGATCTAGATGGAGGTTCCCTTTGCTGTGCGCAAGGTGGAGCCCTCAAATTTGGAGTGGATAACTCCAAGTCCCGAGCTTTCCTAACAACCTCGTGTAAAGAAGAAGGCTCAAATGCCTTTACAAACCTAGCGAGAGCATCTGTCAAACCTGCTGCAAACAGTAAAATCAACCTCATCTCCGTGACATCAGGTACCATGACTGATAATCTCTAAAAATATGTGATATACTGATCCAGGGGACCGGTTTGTCTCAAATGAGTCAACTCCTCAAAATACCCGCCGTGGTCCCTCTATCAAATTTGTTCCCCAGTCTCTGCACGAACTTTGCATAAGTAGTAATGTGTATGTGTCCATGTGTAATTAACCCATGATGCCACTAATCATGAGCGTCTCCCTCGAGATGTAAGATTGCAAACTTAATTGCATCTTCCTCACGCATAGGGTTCAAGTCAGAGTATGTCTTCAACTTCTGAACCCAAGACTATGCAGTACACTTCTTAGAACCATCGAAGTGTGGAATGGAAATTTGTCCCAATCTCTTCTGTAACTCTGGTACCTATATCTGATGATATCTCTTGGGTCTACTCAATCTTCATTTTGCAATATTCCTAGTATGGCATGTTGTTATGAAGGCCCTCACTCAAGGTTTGGTACCTCTCCCAACAAGACTCCTCATCCAAAATATCTACTGGCTGATGTACCTATGAAACTCCCAGATCCTTCAAGAAAGAAGGTTCGTGAAGCCCCAAAGGCCTCGATAGAAAATGGGGAGGCCGGCCCGGACCAATGCCCACTCTTACCTCTTTGACTCGTTGTCCCATATTGTTATTTTCTCCTCTCAAGTATGACTATTGTTATCCATAGTCTAAGCAGAGCTGAAGATGATTAAAGAATATTCTCTTACCCTTTTTAGCAATCAGAAAACCAATGCTAGTACCTTGAGAGGTACTCTCCCTTCTTGCACTGAGTCTCCAATGAAGAAATCATGCTTTTGCCAACACTTGTAATCCCAAAAGACACGTTTGAATTCCTTCTTTTGCTTATGAAATCAGTCACAAAGTTTTCAAAATTAGAATTTATAGTTTTGGATAATTGCCACCTATTACCAGGATCCCATACCTTATAATGCCCATGAACCCTTGTATCATGTAAGGTCTTCCATCTTTGCTTATCTTGTATATCCTCATAAAGAAGATCGTCACTCTCTGTCTTCATGATGAATTGACTTTGATGTACCAAATTCTTAGCATTCTTATCAACAATAGGTTGAATACCATCATGATAAAACTACTATAATGATATAGGATGAAGATGATGAAATAAATTTGTGCTACTACTAACCTCCTTATAAAGACTATCATCAAAAGGTTCACCGTCTATTGCTGATTTAGAAACCTTCAAAACACCATACCTTGGAGTATTCTCGTCAAGCTTGGTCTCCAAAATGACTTGATTTTTCTGCCACAAATCTTGAGCCTTCTGGTCTACAATGGGCTGAAATTCTTCATAAATCAGCTTATCATGAGTTGTTAGTTTGGAAATTGCAACAGCATGCAATTCCACACAAGTGTCCATGTGAGGCTCCTCCTCATGTGCAAGTTGCTCTATACAGAATTTTTTCGTGGGTGTAGACTTCTTTACATCATTTGCCCACATCTTTCCCTTGAACTCTTGTAGGTGTTGTCTTGCTTGAGCAGCTATCAATCTAGCAGCTCTAGCTCTGCTATTCCATTCCTCACACCGTTTTAGAGTTTCCATTACATCCTCCTTGCTTGCATATACAAATTTCTTCTCCTAAGCTGGAATAATTTCTCTAACAAGCAAAGTTTCACTAATGCAATTATTTTTCTCAATGGAAATCATACCTTTTTCTCTAGAAGCTTCTTCTTCTTCAAATGAGTTCTTTTGTAATTTAGGTACCGACATATGATTATCTTGTTTGGGCTTGCTACCAATCTTCATCATGTAATAATCTGGAAATGACATATTATCTCTGAAACCCTTACTCAAAGATTGGTATTTCCTCCAAGAAGAATCCTCATCAATCACCTCTATTGGCCGCCCTTTATCACTGTTCTCACCATTTTCCTTATTGTCCCCAGATTTTCTTTGATTTAAATTTTGAGTGAGTTGGCTCAAATAAAGGTTAGTGGCTTCCTATTGTTTCACCATGTTGGTGAGCATTTCCTTCATAAAATCCATATTGAGATCTTTCCAAACTACCATACTTGACCCACACAAGCTGGAGGAACAACAACTCTGATACCACTAAAATATCCCTTATGGGATACTACTTCAAAATGCACAAAATATATGAAAATTGCAGCAAAGAAAAATACTGATTTATGCAGATTTTTACAGTAAGGACAACAAACTAAATAAAATCAATATCTCCCAAGATATCCACTCGAATTACTTGAAAAGTTAAAGAGAGATTGATATTATTATAGAGGACATAATAAAACTATTTTTGGAATTTTACACAAATTAAACACCAAAAAAAGCACAACGTGCCCTAGACAACTGGAAAACTTCCGAGGTTCATTACTCTCTAAATAGAAGAGTAAAAATAAGGGTCTTTGGAAATAACACTGATAGATATAGGAAATAATATTTCCACCTTCAGATCTAAAAATGGCCGACTGGAAAACCCCCAAATAAAGGCTGCAAGTCACCTCACTTAGAATGAGGTCAGAAAATGTTGGAGGAGCCTTCAACGTGTTGCCACGCCCCTCTGATTATCTTCCCCAAATGCCCCCAAAACCCTCAAAATCATTCCTCTTAAACCTCTGATAATGTCTCTACCACACAGCCCTGAAAGTGGCTCCAAAATGACAAATTAGGTTAGATCTCTCACTACCGAAGAATGCCATGCAAGCTAGGGATGAGTCTCTCACCACCGAAGCTAGGGTCCCTATGGGATTTGACTCCACAAGTTGTAGATGTGCAAACAACAGTTGCACATGAAGGGGTCAATAAAATGTATGTCAAAAGTTTCCTTTTCCTTTCTCCCCCAGCTCCTTATATACTTCTCCAAGGCAAAAGATCCCCAATAGACCCTAGACGCATTTCTTTCCACGGAGGGGCCAATAAAATAAAAGTAACTAAAGTTACTTTTTCCTGTTTAAGTCGCCATGGTCCAAAGTGACCCCCAAATGCCAAACATGAATATTAGTACCATGCAGCCCCTTCTCAATAGCCCCCAACATCCACAGCCCCTTGGGTATGACCCGACTTGGACTCGACTTGACCCTTAGGCCTTTGGCGTAGAAAAGGGGACATTACAATTTCACCCAAAACTCATCCGAGAGCTCAAGATATCACCTTCTAAGTCGGCCCCTTGAGGTTGGGCCTGGTCGGTGGGTTGAACGCGACCAGAGGGATCACGTGGATCCCAGGGTTGGATGGCCCAGGGGTTGGGCGACGGGTTGGATGGTCGTCCAACCCAAGTTAGATGTCATACGATGTCCCGTGTTAGACAGTGCCCGGAGTTGGACGTCTCGGTAGAGTCAGACGGACATGAGGTTGACGGGTACCCAAGTTGGACGACTTAGTGGTTGTACGGACATACGATAGATGGTTGTCCAACCCAGGTTGGATGATACACAAGGAAATGACCTAATACAGTTGGATGGCCGACCAACCTAGGGGTTGGACAGCTACCACAGTCACGAGAACATTTGAAGTAGGTGGGTGAATGACAACTCAACAATTGGTATTAATGTAGTATGGCGCCCATGTCTTCATATGACAGAAGGTACCCTCGGAAAGAAATTTTTATGGCTACCCATACCTCTTTAATGAGGGTAGGTGAGACAATTGCCCATATAATGTAATCGATCCCCTCATTTTAGGAGACATTCTAGGAGCTGGGAAAGCTCTTGCAAGTTTTTTCCTCAACTCCAATGAGTTGTAAGCCTTCTCTTGCGCCTGAAAGCGTATTTGTGCCTCTATTCAACAATGTAACACTCTATGCATATTATAGAGCAATAAATTCAATTTTTTTTGTGTTCTTCAACCCTTTCTCATGTTTTATTGTGCCTCCTTTCCTCTCTATTTTTTTGTTCTTTTACGTGCATGTATTTCACATTTACAGGTGCAGGGTGTTGTGTTTCATGGATATTTGATGGCGAGTGGAGATTTGGGTCTGTGTCACTACCGCTTTCGACTCTCTCCCACTATATTTCCCCCTCCTCTTTCTCCCTCAAAAGAAAATATCACCCCTTTTTTGGTGCTATCACCCCCTTTTAGTGTAGGATTTCCCTTTTGAGGCACTTTCTCTCTCCCTATCTCCTTGGAATTGTTAGGATATGTGTAGTTAGGTGTTTTTCTTGCATTAGGAGTATTCGTAGCATTAGGATTAGGTAGAGGAAGGTGGCATTCTCCAAAGGTTTATCTCAAGTTCGCAAGTCCCACACTTGAGAGATAACCCCATGTTATGCAGATTACACTGAATGCACTATTCACAATCGCACACCATTCAAGGGGTACTGTAATTTTGTGATAACAGTTTTGCATGCCGAAAGGACAAGCGGTGAAAGCTCTACATTTAAAAAGTGTTCCACTTTGCAGATATTTAGTCGAGAATATTGTTTATAGGTGTGTAGTTCAACATCTAGAGAAAACTTCATTTCAACAAGTTGGTGTGTTCTTGTCGAAATTTTAGCCTTTGGAGGCATATGCTCAAACACATCTGGCAACTCCATTTGGTCAACAACCCGTTCTCTGAGTTACAGACCTTCCTCCATTCCATCCATTTCCATTTTTCTTTCCACCTCTCTCTATTTTATTCTATTCCATGAAGTTGTGCAATCATGACTTCATTCCCAATGGAATTCACACATGCAGCAATAACAATGTCATTCAGACATACCTCCACACTTGCAACATATATTTTCAGATTACTATCAACCATCTTCGAAATTATACTACGATGAAATTCAACAATGGGCATATGCCTATGAGTAGAATGCAGATTAGTTTAGTTACCCACCAAACTATGGAGATTTTCAAGAGTAGGGGTACACAGATTTCAGAAGGTATCCAACACCTGAAGATCTTGAGTTGTAGAGGAAGGTTCAGAATTGGAGTATCACATGGACCAAATCAGGATTAAGGAGATGGAAAAGGCAGCCCAAATTGGCTTCATAATTCCATACCCTTGGAATGGCCTCATACCATGTGAGTTAGACCCTCTAGCAAAAGCTCTATTGGATGAATGACATAGTGCTTGGGGTCAAAGAATGAATTAGAATGAGGGAAGCCTATGAACGTAATGTTAGCCATTCCTCTCAATAGGAAACCTTTGCATCATCTAACAACCTCCCCTTTTGTCTCAAGCCATGCCCTTCCATCATGAACCTTAGTTTTCAAGTCTCCCACCTGCTGCACTTATTGTGGAATCCACTTCTTCATCTTCCACTCTCCCATCCCATCTTAGTTTCTCTACCCTTTTCCCTTCCAAATAAAAGTACCCACCACAAAAGAAAAATGAAATACCTTCCCCTCCACCACCTCAAATGATGAAAAAATCAGTTGTACCTCAACCCATCCCTCGTCTTGCATTCCCAAGTCCATGTCGGGAAGAAATCCAAAAAAACCAGTCAAGAGGAATAAAAAAATAGAAGAGCCCAATAGAGAAGAGATGAATTTTTTTTTAAGAAATTTGGCTAAAATTTGGGATAGAAAATATCCTCTTATCGGTCAAGCCTTCGAGGAGGCTAGGGTTGAAGAAGAACAGTGGTGAAGACTAAGCTAGCAAGAGCAGAGTGAGAAGAAGCGGAAGATCGACTAGCAGTCCCATGTGCATTGTCTATGAGGGCACTCTATTTTTAGAGGTTGTTGATCTTGCATCAGATGCAAAGATCAATAGGAGAGAAGAAATCAGCTCCAAATCAACAAGAAAAGGAGCACACATGGGAGATTAAGTTAGTTCTGGAGGCCCTAAATGAAGACGACATCATTGAGATATTTTTTCTCTCATTTGTAGGGTCTGATTTAGTTGATGAACCTGTGATGGAGGAGGAAATTCAAGAAGACCTCACTACCCAAGAAAGTCCTCAAGAACAACAACTAGAGGATTTTCACTTGTCAAACTTCATGTTGGGGAAGAGGAGAAATATGCAAATAATCTTGGTCTTCAAGTGGAGGGGAAGGAACTCCCAAGTGATTAGCAGGTTTCAATTGATTGTAGTGGTCCACAAATGATCCCATTAGATGTTGCAAGTAGTCCTAATAAGTTGCATGTTGAGGAGGCATTCCATGTGGTCAAGGAAGAGGAGAAATATGATGACACCATTTCCAAATTAATCATCATAGCAAAAGATCAGTTGTCTTTAGATGAATACCAAAGAGAAGATCAACTCATGAAAAACACCCCTTCTCGGGAGGCCTCGAAGAAAGACTTCAATATTGAAGTCGAAACTCAAAGCGATGGGCACACTCATCGAGATCATACCGTGCCCCATTAGGTACTTGGCTTCGTTGGATCCAAAGGAGAAGCCACATAGCCACATCCAATCATGTTTACTTACAAGCATGAGGACAATTCTCAATGCACCAAAAGTTAGCAATAATGCCTGCAACCAAATGCACGAGGTAACTTGAGGAGGTATTCATCTTGTTTTTTGTTGATACTTTGAAGAATTTGGGAGTGCAAGGCATGTTTTCATTTCCACCATGTGGTTTTGTTACCAAAAAAATCACATGGCCACATTTTGTGAGGAAGGGTAGCTACTTTTCACAACCCATTGCAGGGTTTGTTTGAGTTTCCTTACCTCTAGTTAGAGTAGGGTAGGTAGGTTTACTTTCAACAAAAGAAGTGCTTATGCACACTCTGCATGCTCCACTTGGGGTATGTATGATTTTCTCCTTTGTACATAGTTTTTGGCTTCATTGTTGCTCTTGCACATTGCATTTCGAAGAGGCATATTCATTAAAAAAAATGGGATCTAGCAACAACTTCTAGCTTTCCAAATCAGCTTGTGTTCCCAAACTTCTGCATGTTTCATCCTTGTCAAGATATCATCATTTGGTTGTGCTTCACACTTGGCAAGAAATCAGATTTGGGACAGTTTTCAGAGGGCTTCATTCTTCATCCCATAGATCATACTTTTAGAAAAATAGGATTCCAGGTTTATGACATTTTTCCACTCTCACAAAAACTTTATTCAAATAATTTTTAAGTGAGGTGGAAGATCCGAGCAAGTGGTGGGAAGTTCCGAGTTCAAGCAATAGTGTTTCAATGGCTCAGGGGTAAATTCAGAGTTTAGGATTAGTTTACAAGTGTATCAAGCTGACTCCATGCCCAATGGATACTTCAAGCAACTGCTCATACATCTAACAGGAAGATGTCCCCGAGAGGTCACCAAACTGTTGTTTATTTTTACCCCGGGTAAAATAGACAACTTGGGAGGATGGGTTTGAGCATTAGACAAGGATTCATGGAGAAATATAGAATGATTCAAGTGATTTTTCAAGTTTGGGAAGCATTGCAAGTGATTTCGGGAATTTTGGAGGTTTTAGAGCCGATTCATCAGAAGCGGGCTTTCGGGACTAAAGGAGCATGCACCGTGAAAGAGGACCTAAGCTTCAAAGAAATATTCTGGGTTCTTCCTAAATAATTGTAAGCCCAAAAAGTGCCTATGGAAGTCATTTTCCATGCCCTACATGGTGGAAAATATGAGACATATTGAAACATCATGCACTTCCCAAGGCAACTCATTCTTCTAGCGCATAACTAGCCATCCCGAGAAATAAGGGGCCATTTTTAGACCATAAAGTCAAAATTTTATCTTGATACCACCACCATTGGATTCAATGGGTTGTTTTCATGCGAAATCATATAAAATTTCACCCCAAAACTTATCCAAGAGTTCGCGATATCACCTTCTGAGAAGTTGGCCCCGAGGTTGGACGGCATTTGGTTCGATGGCTAGGGGTTGGACGGCCATCTAACCTAGGTTAGGAATCGTATGACGTCTCGGGTTAGACGTGCCAGTAGTTGGAGAGACATGAGGCTAGATGGGTACCCAAGTTTTGGCGACTTGGTGGTTGTATGAACATACGATAGACGCGAATCCAACCCAGCCAAAGCTGGTGACACACAAGGAAATGACCCAATACAATTGGATGGCTGACCAACCTAGGGGGTTGGACATCTCATGGGTCACATAATAGGTGAAGTAGATGGGTTAATGACAACTCAACAACCAATATTAATGCAGTATGGCACCCATGTCTTCATTTGACAAAAGGTACCCTCGGGAAGTGATTTGTATGGCTGCCCATACCTCTTTAATGAGGGTAGGTGAGAAAATTGCCTATATAATGTAATCGACCCCCTCATTTTAAGGGAGACATTATGGGAGCTGGGAAACTCTTGTAATTTTTTTCCTCAACTCTAATGAGTTGTAATCCTTCTCATGTGCCTGACAAGCATATTTGTGCCTCTATTCAACAATGTAATGGTCTATGCATATTATAGAGCAATAAATTCATGTTTTTGTGGTGTTTTTCAACCCTTTCTCATGTTTTATTGTGCCTCCTTGCCTCTCTATTTTGTTGTTGTTTTTTTATGCATGTATTTCACATTTGCAGGTGCAGGGTGTTGTGTTTCATGGAGATTTGGGTTTGTGTCACTACTATTTTGACCTCTCCTAGCTTTTTTCCCCTCTTCTTTCTCCCTCGGCAAAAAGTCTCGCCCCTTTTCTTGGTGCTATCACCCCTTTTAGTGTAGGATTTCCCTTTTTATGCACTTCTCTCTCCATGTCTCCTTGGAATTGTTAGGATAGGTGTAGTTAGGTGTTTTTCTTGCATTAGGAGTAGTTGTAGCATTAGGATTAGGAAGAGGAAGTCAACCTTCTTTGGAGGGTTATCTCAAGTTCGCAAGTCTCACAAATGCTTGAGAGATAGCCACATGTTATGAAGATTACATCGAAAGACCCATTCGCAATCGGGCCATTCATGGGGTGCTTTGTAATTTTGTGATAATAGTAGCATCCACAGAGAAAATTTTGTAAACCCCTCCATAAGACTCGTAGCTTAACACTATTAATCATCAACCAACAAGAAATTTTTGGATAAGGTAATGTAGGTGTTAATCGATGTGTGACCATTAAATATGCAAAATTACATGACAAATGCAAGATAAGAACCTTACAAGAGTTTTTCATCGGAAACGGTTTGAAATGTGTGTGTTATATAAATAGATCAATGAAGCATATAGCGTAAAGAGTATGAATGTGGTGAGATTCATTTCAAATTCATACCCTCAACAATGAGTATGAACCGTGGAATTCGAGTGTGTTATAAGGTGGTGTGTTGTGTGACAATGTGATGCTAGAAATATGTGTCATGAATGCATCGAGTGTGAAATGTGTTGTGTGTATGATGTGAGGTTCGTGAATGTAGTGAGCCCTCAACAGTCAAGTGTGAACCGTAGCACAAGAGTGCATCATCAAGTAATGACGATACAAGTGTATCAAGATGTGTAAGATGTGTGTTAAATACTAGATGTGAAGCATGAAGTGAAATAGTAGAAATGCGAGACACATTATAATGCTAGAAAGGGGAGAGTAAGAATGATTCCCCCAAGTGTATGATGCTTGAGTATGCTATCTAAAGAAAGTGAAGGGTAAGGGTCCTCCATCTGATGCTTATAGAGATAAAGGCATGTGACCATGCTTTGAGATCAATGGTGAATGGGATAGATGGTGTATTAGTGAATGATACCTATGTGCATGAGACCTAGGAGGTGATGAACACCTATGTGAAGGAGACCATGGAGGTGATGTACACCTATTTGAAGGAGACCATGGAGGTGAGATGCACCTATGTGAATAAGACCATGGAGGTGATGAATACCTATGTGAAGGAGGCATCCGAGTGGTAGACCTAGACTGATGGGATGGACTAGTAGACCTATGAGACCGGGTAGGTCATGTGCGAATAAGGCAGCTAGGAGCAAATTACACTATATGTTTAAGAGGTCTAGGGGACATAGATGCTCTAGCGAGAGCAATGACAACCTCAAGAGGAGGCTATGAGCACGATGTGCATGGTGAAACACTGTTGATAGTATTGAATTGCTTGTTGTAAATGAATTTTAGACACAAGTGATGTATGGAAATGATAACCTAAGCGACACGAGCTAAGGAATACCTAAGAGCATGTCACATCCTTTGATTGAAGGTGCCACAAGAAATGGCACAAGCATGGTAAGAGGACCAATTGTGACTGGATTATTGACATAACCGTAAGATTTAGGAACTGGATATGAAATATACGAGAGCGAATAATCGATAGCAACTAGAAGTGCAACAGAGCGCACACACATATGAATTGATGGATCAACCATTGTATTATTGATAGCATGAGGTCTGATAGAAGTATTGATATGTAATGTTTCAAAAGAGAATGTAGCATGATAGTCGTGATCAGAGAATGCAATGAGTGGTGGAGATGCATCAACATGAAAAAATAGAAAATCAAGAGCCCCCGATGAAGGAGGTGACACTGCACGATATGTATGATTGGATGAAGATTCAACAACTTGTTTTTCATGTTTAGGAAGAGGATTATTGAAGATCTTGAGCTTGTGATTTTCATTGATTGGTGTAGATGTTGCAGGATCAAGAAGCTCAATGGAATTATTATCGATGATATCTTGAATAAGATGTTAAAGTTTGAAACATTGATCAATAGAATTTCCCACACATTGATGATAGTCGCATCATTTTTTTTTTTTTATAGTTGCATCCTTTAGGATGAGATGGATCCAATTAAGTGGAGGCAGAAACATAAAAAATATTTCTCTCAACAAGTTGTAGCAATAAAATATGTGGAGCACAAGGAAATTTTGTGAATGTACGCTTTGGAGGTTTTCATTGAAGTTTTCAGAGTAGACAACATTGATAATAGCTTTAGCTTCAATAGGTTTTGTAGATGGTTTAAAAGTAGATTTTCTTTGAAATCGAGTAGAAGATGATGAAACATGATCATGATATTTAATCTTTCCCATAGATAATAGTTTACTTTTGCGTAGCTTAAGAGTATGACATAAATGATCGAATGAGGGAGATGTCTCAAAGATGACACTCTCTTGCAAAGGTGGTAAGAGACTTTGGAAAAATATATCTTATAACTCAGATTCGGTGAACACATTAGACATCTTAGCTAAGTTGTTCTTATATTGTAAGACATAGTCCACTAGATGTTCATTAGATCCTTGTTTAATTTGGGCGAGTTGCACATAGGATATCTTAGAGATTATATTGATTGAAAAATGAGTAATAAAAGCATTGGCCAAATGTGTAAATGATATTACTTGAATGGATAGGTAGATCGTAGAACCAACATATAACATAGTCTTGGAGACTTCTAGGAAAGAGATTTGCTAATAAAGTATGATCATCCACATAATCTAGACATGCCACATGAAATTCTATTGAGAATCACAATGGCCATTGAAAATTGGCAGCTTAGGAGTGACGAAGTTTGGAGGAAGTGTATAAGTGGAAATGGTGGGTGCGAAAGGAGTATGAAGTAGTAATGTGGAATCAAGAGATGGAGATGTATGAGAAGTAGCCTGCTACAATTGATGGATTTAAACTTGGAGATCTTGATAGAGAGAGGCTAGGTCTTGAGTGTTAGTGGAAGAGACTTGTCACGTGTGAGAAACAAGAGGCAAAGTGAAGTGGTTGGTGGGAGTAGGAACATATACGGGAACAATAGAAGTAGGAAAAAGAGTGGAAGTAGGGGTTGAGTAGTAATAGGCATAGAAGTGGGGATGGATGTAGAAACATTAAGCTCAGCAAGATTGGTGGCTTCCTCACGAGTAGTGAATAAAAACATATATAGATCTTGGGTATGTTCAACAAGATGATCATTGAGCTCTTGAAGGTGGGCTTTAGTAAATGGTCCATAAGATTGAGCCATGATAAAAAAAAGATGACAAAATACCTAGAAACAAGGTGAGTTTGAGCGACGGGTTCACCAAATGATTTAACAAATATAGAAATTTGTAAAACCCTAATTGCATAGTCACAATGCAATGATAAGCAATAAAGTATAGATCTGACCTAAGCAATAAGCTAGATAAAAATGAAACCCTAGGTGTAAGAAGGGAATATATGACTTAGATGATTTCACAATTGATCCTAATGTATGTTGGACTAGAATACTACTGAACAGGAGGACAAATCATGTTAACTGACCACACTCATAAAATTACAAAATTGTCAAATATGCCCTGGTACTGGGCACTTGGACTAAGTCGGGCGCTAGGCACCAAAGTCCGCTTCTGGGTGCTTGTGATTGCAAAAAATGGTCGAATCTAAATTTTTTGTGTCGAAAGGTGTTCATTGATCTTCGTTGTTGGTCACCTTGTATGTCACACTATGCTCACGAAATTCTCATGTAACCTACAAAAAAATTATCTCTGTAAAACCCCAAAACACATCAAATCCTAAATAGAAAAAAAGATGCAAATGGGGAGTTAGATTGACCTAGAAGTCACTCAACAGAGTAAACTTACGACCAAGCATTGCACTACATCTCAGATTCCATGTAGTTCTTTGTGCGTGTGTGTAGAATCATGCCTAGGAAGCTCTTGTGCAAGATGCACCGAATAACGAGCAATAGCTAGATGTAGCAATGTAAGTAGATGTGTGTATGGAAAAATGAACTTCCCCTCCTATGAAGTGTATGCGAAAAATGTAGTCCCTTGTCCTTGAATGATAGCTAGATGGATGCTTTGATGCTCTTAGAATGCCTTTGGATGCAACCTTAGGTGGTGATAGTAGATGTTTAGAGCTTGGTCCTTTATTTTGGTCACATAGATTTTTATTTATATGATTCCCTTGTTTGAATTTCGTAATTGAAAACTAAAATGTTGACCCATAAGAAAACAAGATGCCTAAAAGATAAAAGAGGCCCAAAAGAGGTGAGTAAGGTACAAAGAGGTTGGGGGCACTCGGAGGATGAGGGAACACGAGTGTTGGCATCCGGAGCCAAGAAAGATAAAACAATGAAATCCAGATGGGCATTGAGGTGTGCAAGAGTATAGAAAAAGAAAGAAAGAAAGCAAAGAGGCCAATATTACTAGTTGTCTCAATTAGGAATCATATGAATAGTGGTATGTGATTAGGACCTAGAAATGTACCCAATTGATTGATTTAGTGTCTATAATATGAAAATGGGAGCATACAACAAGCATATGAATTGCTTGAAAAAATGCTCATAGAAATGTGGTCTCATGGAATGTTATGGTTGTTGGACATGTAGAATGGGTTTGTTGTAAATATCTTACAAATTTTCAAGTAAATGGCATTTGGAAGGTTTAATACCCAACTCTCTATCATCCTCTTAGTTTGTGCCTTTTTTAAGCTTTGGAAACCCATCAAAGCATAATGAAAAGGGATTGTCGAGTTTTGTAGTTCTTAGTGCCTTGGTAGGCATGCAAGAAAAATGTAGAAAGTTAATGCAAATATGTAAATCGATTGAAAATATCACAAGGATTGCGGTCACATGGAATGTGATGGTTACATGATATGCACAAAATCGAGTTTTAAATGGTCTTTAAACCTTGCAAGAAAATGAAACTGACACATGTAATGTCAACTCCTCGATTATCACTCGCTAGTTTGGTTAATCAAGTATGATTTTCTCACCTACATCTAGAATAATATTTTTATATATAGTGTTCCCTTCTTAGTGATTTAAAAAAACACTAAGAAGAATATTACTTTGGTAAATTAATATGATTTATAGCAAAAAAACTTAAAATTTTACTTTATTTTCTACTCAACCGAAAGGATTATTTTGAGTGTAACCTTACTCCCGAATCTCATCACGAGACGATGGAAAACATAGGTGATGAAATAGGATAACGGAAGTCTCCATAACAATAAGTTGAATTTGAGTTTTCATTCAAACATGTCACTTGAATACCTTGTGAAAGGTTTATAAAAACCATTTTTATCAATGCACAAAACATTTCTCTCGGACCTCCAAGAAAAGTCAAGTTTTGACCGTGTTCCTGTGACATGACATGTTGTACTAAACCTTAGAACGAATTCATATGATCATTTAACATCACGTGTCTAGGAACCATGTTGACCATTTTGCGTTTTGAAAAACTATTGAAAGTTGAAAGTTCAGTTTGGTTTTGGCTCACGGTTTAGGCCCCATGTTGAGAAACATAATTCTACCTCTGCATACCTCTATAATTTTCTCTATAAAAATAACAATCAATCATTAGTGTTGAGAAAATCACCTTGGGAGATAGATTTTAAAGTTTTCTTTGTAGGCCTCTAGTCATTTTGCAACAAAAGTACGTACAGTGCAACTACGATAAGTAGCTCCAGAAAGGTAGTCATCGTTTAAACCTTGCTTGTAAGATTTGAGTTCCATCAACTTTGAGGGTTTCTTTGTAGATAGGGGAGTAAATGGGATTTGTCACATGATATGTTTGAGTCTTAGAAATCAATTTTTGAACGTAGATTCTTAGCCATGATGACCAATTTGGACATTCTCATAAATTTGTAGCAAAAAAGGGAAAATTGTCGTGGGAACTTCTTCAAGTCAAATAGTTGATGTGAAACTTGTAAACACTAACATATGACTGTATAAACATTTCTTTTTTTTCTTGTTTTGAGAAAATTGATTGTGGGAAAAATGGTGTTTTCTCTCTCCTCTTTCTAGTTCTGAAAATGAAATATGTGTTTCTTACTCTCTCCTATCACATGCAATGTGTTGTTTTCATTGTGAATGGAAAATTATGAAATCGTGAAATTGTGCTAGATTGTAGGAAGATGTCATGCCAACTTTTGGGCTGACCATGTTGGTGGTTACAAGTACCCAAGACAAGAAGAGATCATAACATTACTTGTGTTTTATAATAATGTATTATCTTTGTTTGAAACAATGTAATTGTAAAGGATAAATTAACAATATCATTATAAGTAGAAAGGTTATTTATTGATTGTTGTGATGAGTACAAAATTGTTAGCATATTGGGATGTTGGAAAAATGGGCATTCTGTCATGGGTGTGAATTTGATATTAGGATTATATATTGCTAAGGATGTGGGTGTATTTATTATCTAGAAATGAAATGACCATTTTATAATGTGCTCCTATGTGAAATTAATGAATATATATATTTGTGTGTTTTACTAAATACTTGGGAACTTGGAAGAAAAGAACCAAATCAAAAGGACGACCTTAGAGTAAAATTTTGGTGTGGGTTCCCCTTATGTGTGATCACCTTCATAACATAGAAAACTGAAATTTAAAGGATGATCCTAGTTGTTTTAATACTTGTTGGCACCTCCTATCTTAGAGGAGATAAGATCACAAATTCAGTTATCGTTTGAACATGTATGCTTATTGACAAAAGACATGAAACCACCTTATATAGGAATTGTTATGGTTTAACTATTAGTATATAGTCCAAAAGACATCATGATGACCCTAATTTAGTAATCCTTGAGAATGTTATTCTTTGAGAAATTTGTTAGTCGTATGCCATTCACCTTTAATGGGATTTAAGTGAAGTATCGATCAAAACAATGCTACAAATGGTTATGTGTTGCTAATGGGTGACTTTGTTTAAGAAACCTTTGTTTAACCATGAGATATGTTATGAAATCAACCTTCACATATAATCCTAGAGACTTAGTGGTACTATTTAAGTGTGTGTGTTTTTCCCTAGGAACTTGGTAGAGGGTATTCATGTGTGTGGAAGTATGTCAGCTGCAATAATTAAAAGGGATAATGTCACTTCTGTGACATGAGGGATGTAATGTATAAATAACATAATTATATGGTTTTCTTAGAAACTAATCTACAATGGAAGGGATAAACAATGTAAGTGCATGATATCATAAGAGCATTTAGAAAATGCAATTTTGCAACTTTGAAAGGTGATCCAACAACTTTGGTGAACCGTAAAGTGAGGTGATGTCCTCACATTAGTACCTTAAGGTAATCCTGACTTAGATCAAATGCAAACTATATAAGATTGGTACATAAATAAAATGGAGGGCTTTAAGTGACACAAATAGGAGTTGATTTACTGAAATACGCTTTAAGAGGATTAGTTGCAGATTAAATTTACATTTCATTTCAGCGATTAAAATTATGTTACTATAACAAAATTTAAGAATTTTAATTGTGGATGAAAATTGTAATTAACCCTTAGTCATCGAATTTGTATTATTGAGGCGTTAATGGAACTTGGAGTTTCTCCTATAACTTAGTTAAGCCTTTTATGTTGGTAAAAATGAATACAAATCGACCCTTATGAGATCAAGAATTTGAGAAAACATAAATTCTTATATGGGAAAATGAAACTCATGATGTGTAAACGTTAAAATGAATCCAACCAATTATTGAAATATAACAACTACAAAAGGGAGATAAACATACTCTAATGGGTGGAAGTTTAAATGAAAAGGAAACTTGAACCTTAATCCTTTTAAACTTAAGACCTCTTCCCTCTTGACCTCATGTTAGTTTCCCTTACATAATGAAAGTAAAATTAAAATGTCAAGTAAACCCCCTTTTGAGAAACAAACCCTTAGCATAATAAAGAGTAATAGGGGACTCATATGTGTTTAAAATGATTCTAACTCACAATTGAGTTAAGGGTATTAATAACAATAGAGAAATGAACCAAAGAAAGAGTACTCATTATAAGACAAATGTTAAATGAAATAATAATACGTATTTTTGAGGAAGGGAATATAAGTCTTTACATGATAAATGATCTTAAAATATATAAGATTCAACAATGGAATTTTAATATAACAAGATGTAACCATGCAAATGATGTGTTGTGGAACATGTCTATCCTTGAGTTAATATTGTGGTTGGGTCATTGTTTTGTATTCATTCATTTGAAAAAGTGTGACGTTGATGGGCATATTTTGTTATTATGTTGTATGTGTGGGTCCATGTGGGTGTTAGCATCTCATGTGATGTTGAGTTATTCTAATTGAGCCCAAGTGGTGTCTTATAACAACTAATGAAAGAACAAAAAACATTATTCTGGTTTATTTTGTATTATATTTTGGTCCTTCATGTATGGGCCTTACATTTGCTAACAAAGTGAGATTCATATTCTCGAACCTCTGGGACAGTTTGGTGTTGTGATGGTTATTCATGATGGTGGATGATATGGAAGATTAATGTTATATAATGTTGTGATGTTACAAACATGTACTTGTAATAATATGAATGCACCTGTTGTGCTTACCACTTAGTGTGGACTAATTGTGGTGTTGATGTGTCTCATGTGCACTCTCTCCTCATGAATTCAACATGTATTACACATGTGTTACCACCTTTTTGTGTGAAAACAATGTTATTGTGAACTATGAAAGTGTTGTAACGTTTCATTATATTATGATTGTGTACCAATGTGTTACAAGATAGAAAAATGCTTCCTAGTGAATTGTCATATTGTGTTGTTTCCACCATATTATGTTATATCATGATGCTATGTCACCATGTATATTGTATTTGTGTATGTGTTTAGATGTTAATCACTATATTCATTGTGCACATGTATTCATACATAATGTGACAAATTTAGGTTGTGAATTGGGGGCATATGGTGATTTTATGACCCCTATTGTGTTGTACTTTCTCTTCCGGTGCATTATTTGGAAATGTTGACGCTACTGTAAGTCATGTGAAATTATGGTGATATTTCACCCAATAATTATACCATGCATATGAAGTTATGGTTGTTGTGTGTAAATATCATTGTCTTAGTAATATTGTTATGTGTTATGTTGTGTATCCTACACTACTGATCCCTATGGGTAGAATCAAAGTGTATGTGTGGAGTGAGAAAACTAGATCAAGCTTCCAATTTAACTCGAGATGAGTACGAGATAGGAAGTGGAGTCTAACATAGACCGAAAATCCACTTTTATTTGTTTGGTATTTATGGAATTTTCTTGATGGGTGTCATGCTTATTATGTTGCGCTAACACCTTAAGCTCAATGAATGGAGACATGTACCTCTTTCTCTCTCTCCTTAAATAGTTATCTTATAACTAGTTGTCTTATAGATGACATTTGCATGGTTATGATTGTGTTGAGCTTTATGGGAGCTTGGGGGTGATAATTCAGACAAATACTATGAAAGTTACATTATTTGATCAATTATTACATTATATTCTAAGATGGAATGTCGATCTTTGAGATGCACACAGATTGATGAGATAGTACCCCAATGAGTGACCTCTTTGGAGGTTATTGTAGTGCCTTGTGATGTGAATATTTTCATGTGTTTTATTTGTAAACTCGGTTGTACTTGGAACTAACAATTTTAATTTATTTTTTACAACACTCTGAGGCTCATTATTTATTTTGTGATATTTATGCTATTTAAATGTGGCTACTTAGCCAATTTTCTTGAATTATAGAGTTTTTTTTTTTTGGTTATTTTGAAACTCAAAGTTTTACCGATTGTGATGTCACTTGGCTATTTGTTGTCCAGTGTGGACTTTCTTAAATTTTTGAATGAGATGGTTCTACCATGTTGTATGTGCTTATATGTTTTTCATTGACCTGATATGGTCCATGTGTGGAGTGTGGGGTACACCCAAAGGTCGTAGGACTGTATTTCCTAAGGTTGTAGGGTGCATGCAAGCCTTTGGTTTTTCAAGCGATGGGGATTTATGTGTTCAAGTCCATAGAGTGACCTGACTTGGTTTTAGTTTTTCAGTCTACAAGGTTCTATGTGATTTAATATAAATTAAATTAATTAAATATTATTACAGAGTAACTATTGTACCTAATGATGTACAAATGCTAATATACAATGAGACACAAGCAATAAAGCATATGCAATATGAAACCCTAAGCAAGGAGAGATATGAGGAGATAGATGATTTCGAATGAACATGAAGTTACCTAGCGAGATGAAATACTAAAACAAACATAGGATAGTGTCACGAGAGGCTCATTGAAGGTTTTGAATTTCGAAAATGTGTTAGATAAGAGAGCTTGGGAGAGGACATGAGCACACATTCACTAGTGTTTGGATTTGAGCATTGGTGGCTATGTAGGTACTATGGATTTTATCATTTATGTGTAGAATAAGCTTCGTTGCTAGTCTCTCTTTTGTCGCTTGATATTTTCTCTTTGATATGCAAATCGTACCTATAACCGAGAAAGAAAGAAATTCACCTTCACATACCCACAAACCACATCAAACCTAAAAAGGAAAATGCAAAATGGGGAGTCGGACTGACCCCAGTGGTCACCCAAAGAGTGAACTTATGAATGAGCAATGAACTACATCTCAGACTCCATGTTGTTCTTGTGTGTGTGTGTGTAGAAATGATGCCTAAGATGCCCTTGTGCAAGTTACGTTGATGATAGCGGGTTAGATCTAGAATGTAGAAGATGTATAGAATATGTGGATGCTAGATGGATGCCTTTGATGCTCTTGCACCTTTTCGATGCAAGTTTAGGTGGTGGTATGTAATGTTTAGTGCCTAGTCCTATATTTCAAAAACATAAATATGTATTTATATGATTCCCTTATTTGAATTTTGTAATTGACAATTGAAAGGCTGACCCAAAGTGATAAAAAGTAATTAAGAAGTGAAAGGGGTCTAAAAGGATAATAAAAAGATAAAGAGGGACATGAGCACCTAGAAGGACAAGAGTGCCAGCTCGACGCTAGTGTCCCGATTGGGCGCTAGTGTCTGAGGCCATAGAAAGATAAAATAGTTAAATGTCGGTAAGAGTGTAAGATGTATAAAGCCAATAAAAGTGCAGAAGACAAAGCAACATGATAAAGGGAGTTATCAATTACTAGTTTTCTTTCTTAGGAATCATGTAAATGCTAGCATGATTTTAGGACCTAGAAATGTACCCAAGTGCATAGATTTTGTGACTACATTTTTCCCCTCTTTATCCTATTGAGTGAATACTAAATATTATAAATTAGCCAAAATATGTGTATCTTATGATCCTGTAGAAAGTACATAAAATAATGTTCTAGTGGAAAAGTGAAGCATGGGATGATTACAAAGTGAAGCATGGAGACTAGGAAAAGAGAAGTGTACATTAGGGGTGAAGTGTATGCGTAGCTTGTACTTGTTGTTGTGCTTATATTTGCTGATATAGGTTGTTTCTTGTTGCGTATTAACGATGGACATGTAAAAGAAGAGCGAAAGAGTAGTCAAAGTCATGTATATGAAAAATATGAGTAAAACATGTAACAATATGAAAGTATGTACAAGGAAAATGTGTAATTGATGTACAAGAGTGTAAAGGATAGAGAGGTCCTAAAATGCTTCAAAGGGAATTTTTTTTGGGTGATATCACACCAACAATGAGTTTTTTTTGGAAATTTCACACCAAGAGCAAGTTTTTTGGGCGATCTCACGCCAAATGCGAGTTTTTTGGGTGATCTCACGCTAAATGGGAGTTTTTGGGTGATATCATGCCATGAGAGAAGAGTGTTGGGGAGAGAGGTCTAGTTTTACTCTCCTTCCATGAATGCTTCCCAAATGAGCACCACTGTAGATGGTACGTCCCGTGTTATTCGATGTTATTCCATATCATTATGTATTATTCGTATTATAACTGATTGTAGGAGATAGAATGCATTCTGTGACTGGAGGCCAATGCCTGCTACTATAGAACTTCTTTGAAAAATGTTGTAAATTGTGTTGTACTAAGAAATTGCTTCTTTACGCCCCCAGGACATTAGCACCCAGGGGAGGAAAGGAGTGCTCAAGTGATAGTGTTTGGGTTTGGACGTTAGTGTCCGTACTATGTATGAAATCCAAATATGATTTTGGATTGTTCTGTGATTGTATACCCGTGTGTTGTTTCGTATTTGCGATGATCTGAACTGTGGCTTTGAGTTGTTATATGGGTAATTTTTCACCCAATATATGCCCCCATTGGGGTGCATTTGACAACTATAGGAGAATTTGGCCCAAAGGAGAGGACCTAATGTTGATATGAAATGGATACCTATAGGAGGTAGGAGATGTGCATGGCGAGATACCAAGGCACATGCAAACAAAGTAGGCTAGTACAAGTGTTAGCGATAAAAGTATCTAACATGTAATAGAAAACAATGTAATGCTAAGTGTGAAAACAAGATGGACTATGAAAAGTGGGTTTTAAACATGGGATATCGCTCACAATGTCACAAGACAATCGGGGTGAAGCGTAAAAAGCATACAATGATCACACAATCATAGGGCATAGCTCACAAATAATAACATTTAATAATAAACAAGACCAAGTAAAGTATATCGAGATAATCATGGTTGCATATAGTCCTGCAAGAAAAATATTACACATGAATCACCCGTTAGCATGTTAGAAAGATAAATAGTATGTCAAAGTGTGTATATATCAATGAAAATTAAAGTAATGATGTAGGGGCATCATCACAGGACATCAACAAATGCAAATTTTCATTCAATCACGGTCAAAGAGGCCGAGTGAGGATGATAGGGTATGCTCAAGACATGAAGAGAGTTTTAGATGGAGTCTCAAAGTTTGAAAATTCAAATTCTAAAAGCATGCAAAAGAGAGCATATGGGGTTTTAAGGATTCTAGGTGGTCTAAATTGTGTAGGAATGAGTCATAGAGCATGTGTGAAGTCATAAAGTATTCAAAAGTTGTAAAATGCCTCCTTTGTGTGGTAAGGGCATATGAAGAGTCATTATGAGTCTTGAAAGTTGGTTAGGTTACATAAGAGTTACATTAAAGAGAGATGGTTTGAGTGAAAAATTTAGTTATAAAAATAAGAGAGAGAGAGGTATCTCAAGGAGAGGAGAGAAGAATCGGAGAGATGGAGGATACATAAGGAAAGATCATGACTTGAGAAGAAGACTGTAATTTTGAACAATGAATAAGAAAGGTAAATTTTACATATGTTACATGCATGAATGATCCTCATTCCTCTGTTTTTTGCAAGTAGGTTAGGTTATTAATTTTTTTTTTATGAAAGATCTCTATATTTTGTTAGTATAGACTGGTGGAATAAAATATGAGAACTAATACCATGTTCTATTGCCTCAAGAGTTATCTTGATTGTCCCAATGTCATGGAATTATTGTGAAAGTTTGAAAATTGTATGAAAAAGAAATTGTAGGTTGGCTCCATAATAAGGAAACCTCACATGTGATTAGTGTGGATGGAGAGATTAAATTTGAAATGCTTATATCCTAGTTTGGTCCTTAAGGAAGCTTTTGATTGTATCACAATATGACATGATTGTGAAACATTGATATGGAACTTTAGCGAGTTGATAAGTGAGTTCAATTGGTCAAGGATAGTAAGGGATGCATTATAGATATTCTGAAACCAAGAAAGAAAGCCTTGTTTTGTAATCTTTGTGAAGAATACATTGGAAGTGAGAGAAACTGTACCTACGAGACATTAAAAGAGGAATCAAGAGGTATGTACGGTGCACATATTTGTTTAAGTTATAATGCTAAAATAACCATGTAGATAGACTTAAAATAGAGCTATAGTAGAAATTACAAGCCTTGATAACAAGAAATACTCATCTTATAAGCTTTTTAAGCTTCTCGGGCTCCTGAAAAAGGGCACAATTAGGGTTTTTGATGATAAATACAAGGTTTGAATCCATTAATCAATGATTCATTGCCTAAAATTTGGAAGAAACAATGGTGGTAAGGTCCTAAAACATATTTTGAAGGAAGTTTGGTTTTTCACTAGATAAGTTTATAGAAAAACGTGATGATCTAGTCTGCATTGAATTGTGAGAGGGTAAAGATCTAATTTGTGGGGTTAGGTTGTGAAGAAAAGGGGTTTTATCCTTTGAATAAAACCTTGAAACTTTAAAGAACTCTCAAAACCTGAAATGGGTGATAAAAATGTTTTGTGCATGGGAAGATATGAAGGAAAATGTTTCTAGGCATGGCTAGTTGAAATCAAGAAGGCTAGGAAGGAGAAAGAGGGATTATGAGAAGAGAATTGTGATTTAGGTCATGAAATTTACTCCACACCTTGTTGGCCCTAAAGGGTATTTGAATATGTTTTTACTTTCTAGTGGGTAGTCATAGATCATTTTAACCATGAACATACCAAAGCAATGCTCTTAAGATCATTAAAAAGGCGCTTTGGGGAAATTTGAGAAATAGTGGATATCTAGTTCCTTTTAAATCAAATTAAAGGTTGTTATAACATTGTTTGAAGTTGATAAAACAAGGTATAGAGGAGTGAAGGAGTGTTGAAGGCAAAAATCCAAATTTGCTTGTTTGTGTTAAGGGAATTAGAGAAGAAAGTATGAAGGAAGGTATGAACATTTGAAGTTTCTTGAGATTTTGAGCCTAGTGAAGGATTCCTTAGCATGGAATGAGGTATGTAAGAAGGTTAGAGTGATTTTTGAAAGCTACTTAAGGTGAAAAAGGTGATATTTGATAAAAAGATTACATTTTAAAGCCATTTTGGGCTACTTGAGAGGATCTCCATCTAGAGAGATTTGAGTAAAGGTTGATGTTTGATCTCTCCTTCATTTATAGAATGTATGCAAATGTAGATAACTATGCATCAAGTAATTGTAATGAGAAGTAGTTACTAATGTAGTAATAGAAGTTGTAATATGTAGAATGTGAGAGTAGTAAAAGTAGATGCCTCCGGGAGCATTGGTGGGACTGGCAAGGGATGTAATGTCGAGCATCATGCATCATGTAAGGAGCTATAAGAGATCTGAATTCACTTCTAGAGACCAAGTGAACACACGTGTATACAAAAATATACTAACATACTTGAGTATCTGATTATCAAAGTAAACAAATTGCAACATGTAAGTAGTATAAGTAAGAAAGAGTAAATGCAACCAAGATATGAAAATGTTACGGATGTGATGGTGTGATATGATAAATGTGAAGATGGGAGGAGTTGAATTTCCCCAGCATATGTGAATGAAATGAGGTTCATTTATAAATGCCCCCTCAACACTCAAAAGTGAACCATAGAGCAAGAGTGCGTCATTGGGAAATGGGTTTATCACGTGTGAGTAGAAGATAGAAAAGATATGTCGTAAAGCATAGAGTGTAAAGTGTGGAAGGTGAGGTTCAAGGATGTAGTATTCCCTTAGCAATCAAGTGTGAATATTAGCTCGAGAGGGTGTCATAGGGTAATGATAATACAATGTATGTACCAAAAGTGTAGGAGTACTAATAAAGACTAATCATGAAACATGAAGCGTGAAGTGTGATAGTAGACACACGAGACAATTTATAGTGATAAAGTGGGGAGTGTGATGCCCCCAAGTGTGCGAGTAACGAGGATCTATGTGATGGGGTGAGAAGGAACATGTCATGGGTCATAAGAAAGTATATGGTTATCGCATGGTAGGTAGGAGAAAGAGTAGGACCGGTGTTGGGTTTTCGGTTGACAGGAGGAATCTTGAAGAGATCATCTAGAGTTTGTTGGTCTAGCTTAGTGAGTAGTTGCTTTTTGGAATTGGTAATTCTATAGAAAAATTGATAGGATGAGGGGATAGAGGACGTATTTTGAGAATAGAGGACATATTTTGAGATGTGGTTGTTTAGTTTGAATTAGTAACGTTATAGAATAATTTATAGGAGGAGGAGACGGAGAGGGACGAATTTTAAGATGTGGTTGCTTACTTGGAATGAGTTGGATAGGCAGATCTTGACTTACTGGAGGAGGGACATTAGTAACTATGGAATGATGCTCATTATACATAAAGGGATTAGATTGGGAGCCCATTGGAATTTAGCAATTGAAGATGAACATGTAGTAGAATGTTGTGTAATAAATGAAATAAAACCATGATGCTCAAGGTGCATAATTCATCATTTTAAAGCATAGCAATCATTATCACGATGTCCATTAATTTTGTGATAACTACAAAATGGGAGACTTATGTATGAAAAGTCGATAAGGAGCGCAAAAATGAGTAGTTGGCAAGTTTATCAACTGGTGATTGAGGAGTTCAGGAACAATATCATGTTGCTTAGCATTTAGATCAAACTTGAGAGGTGTTGGTAGTGGTAAGACTTGGGGTTCACTTATATAAGCACATGTAGTAGACATAAGATTAGGATGAGGTGTAGAAGAAGAACAGCATGGAACCGAGAAGCTACCTTGAGATGTTGGATTTCAGTTGTGAGAGATGTAATCGTGGTTTCCATAGATTGAATTTTATCTTGAAATAAACAATGTAAAGCTTGAATTAAGTTATAAATGAATTGATTGGTTGTGACCTTAGTACTAATATAGTCATCGGAAAGACAATCGAACATGACACTTATGCGGGCGAGATATTGCTAGGGAGATACATAATGTGTAGGGTTTTTTGGAGAACATCTTTGCAAGGTGGGTACTTTTGAAGTAATTAAAACAAATAGACTTGAGGAATTGTAGGAGACATGAAATAAAATCCGATAGAATAAGGATCTGAATGAGCGATCACGAGTGGGGTTCACCAAATGATTTAATGTAAATTGAATCAATTGAATCTTATTACGAGTAAATATTGTACTAATGATGTACAAATGCTAATATACAATGAGAAAAAAATTAATAAAGCATATGCAATATGGAACCTTGAGAAAGAATGAGATATATGAGGAATTAGCTTATTTTCGAATGAACAAGAAGTTATCTGGGTAGATGAAATCTTTGGAACAGACCGAGGAGAGTATCACGAGAGGCTCCCTAAAGGTTATGAATTATGAAATTGTGTCGGACAAGAGCACCCGAGAGAGGACAGGAGCACCTAGGCACTAGTGTCTAGATATGGGCATCCGTGTCTATGTAGGTACTTTATATTTTATTGGTTATGTGCTAACTAAGTTTCGTTGTTGGTCTCCATTTTTGCTTGATATTCGCTCCTTGATTTGTGACTTTACTCCGTAACCTGCAAGAAATAAGTTCACCTGCACATACCCACAAACCACATCAAACCTAAAAAGGAAAATATATAATGGGGAGTCGATGACCCCAACGGTCACCCGAAGAGTGAACTTACAACTAAGCATTGCACTACATCTAAGAATCTATGTAGTTCGTGTGTGTGTAGAAATGATGCCCTAGGATGCCCTTGTGCAAGTTGTACGATGATAGCGGGCTAGATCTAGAATGTAGAAGATGTATAGAATGTGTGGATGGAATAGAATAGAACTTCCCCTTCCTATGTTGTGTATGCAAAAGTATGTAACCCTTGCTCTTGAATAAATGCTAGATGGATGCCTTTGATGCTCTTGTGTGCTTAGGTGGTAGTATGTAATGCTTAGTGCTGGTCATTTATTTTGAAAAAATAACTATGTATTTATATGATTCCCTTATTTGAATTTTGTAATTGACAATTGAAAGGCCAACCCAAAGTGATAAAAAGTAATTAGGAAGCGAAAGGGGTCCAAAAGGATAAGCAAAGGATAAAGAGGGACATGAGCACCCAAGAGGAAAGGAGCTCCTGGCGCTAGTGTCTTGATCGAGCGCTAGTGTCCGAGGTCGTAGAAAGATAAAACAATTAAATTGTGAAAAGAGTGTAAGATGTATAAAGCCAATAGAAGTGCATAAGACAATGCAACAAGATAAAGGGAGTTGTCAATTACTAGTTTTCTTGCTTAGATATCATGTAAATGCTAACATGATTTTAGGACCTATAAATTTACCCAAGTGCATACATTTTGTGACTACACTATGTGTTCAGGTCTATGGAGTGACCCGTCCTGGTTTAGGTATTATGATTTTTTTCTCTGTTTGGGAGGTATATGGAGTTGGTATATATTATTTATCAATTGATTCATGGGTTTCTCATACGGCTCTTATGTTATGTATTATGATGTTTGAGGCTTGATGCAACTCATTGATGATGTGATATTGATCCTATCTTGACACTATGTGGTTACAATCATGGTTTTGAGTCATGTGAAACTTTTTAATAATGTATTGTTGTGATGCCTTATTTTTATGTTAGCCACGCGTTACATATATTATCTAGGTTGGGGAATGTGTGTTTGGGTAACATATTGTGTGGACCATTATTTTCCTTCCCATGGTTGGGTTGGAGGTTTGGTGATGTGATACAATCACGAAAATGTGTTAAAAGGGTGTTTTGTGGGTTCTAGGGTTGTGCTTTGGACCTTGTGTGACATTGTGATGTTAAGTGTTTTGGGAAACCTGCTAGAAATTTAAAATTTAATTATTAAATGATGAAATATTATGAATGTTGAAATAAATAAATAGTATTAACTTATTAACAAACAAAGCGAACTATTAATCTTCGCATAACATAAACATATATAGGTAAGCAATTTTCAAACCTTGTTTGCTTCCTTTTGTCACTATTTAGTGATAAGATTCATTATTGCTAAGTGACATTAGTTTTCATTATTTTCCCTATAGTTATTGTTATCCAAATAAGCTCCCATGCTTATTTAGATCACTTTAAATTGTATTATCGATTAGATCGGGATTAGAGGAAAAGGAATCAAATTATCAAGAAATAATGTTCAATGTGCAAGAGAGAGAATAAATAAAACATAGCTCTCACGGAGTTACACACATAAATCCAAGAGAAGAGGAAAATGAAAATGTGTGGAAGTCTATGTGAATCCGCGAGAAAAATTTAAGATGTTAAGAATCACATGGAACTCCGCACAATAAGGAGAAAAAATTGTGGAAGTATACGTGTGCAAGTCTATACGACAAAGGAAAGACCACGCGAAGTCTATGGGACAAAAGCAATAATAAGAGACAAACAAAGAGTAGCCATGTAAGACCACATGGAGGCGAGAAGAAAAAACATGTGCAAATATCCATGCAACAAAGCAATGAACCCATGTAACAAACAATGAATAAGGAGAAGCCACATGTCAAGAAAAGGAAAGACCCGTGCGCAAGATGTGCGATAAAGAAATAACATGACTGCGATAGAAAGGCACGAAAACCCTTGCAAAGGTGAGAAATTAAAAGGCACAAAACGTAGAGCATGAGGTCGGGTGTAAGTCTGCGCAATAGGAGAAAATAAAAAGAAGGAATTCTTTATGCGTGTATCAATCAAATCACCACAGATGCTTTATTTTTCTTTTCTTCAAACACTTTGGATGCTATTTTTAAGCACAACTTATCAATAACGATGCATTGTTAAGTAAAAATAGATGAAAGCATGTAAGGGTGACCTATCTCAACATCTAAAAGTACTAAATATAAAACAAAGCATGTAAAATAAAGGAAAAGTTGTTTTTTATTTCTAAGAGTGCAATTTCTATTTTTAGTAAAAAATTGAAAGAAATAAAGCATGACACCTATTTTTAGAACACAAAAATCAAGACGCACCTTGTTTTTCCTATTTTTAAAAGTTATACTTGTATGTTTGCACTTTCTTCTTCTTTCCCTCTTTCGGACCTTCTATAAAAGCTTCATAACACATTGTGAAAAATATATCTTTGCCCCTTTATTCATATCTTTGGAGAAATTCAGTTTTACGGGTGAGAAAGAAAAGGTAATGAATGATTCTCTATGCCTATTCCACATATTGGAACAATAAAGGAGTTTTTTTACCTTTCTACAATTTGTGTAAATGGTGCACACTCTGTTTTAAGTTATTTTTATCTTCGTGAGACATGTTTATCCTTGGTTTAACGGTTTAATATTCATGCATTTCCGTGTCAATTTGAAGGTCATAGGTTGTGTGCATGATTTTTTTGTGGAGCCATTCTCGCCTTAACTTCTTTAACTTGTCACAATTCAACTCGAGCCCTTCTATGAAATATTTTTTCTTTGATACAGTCACTTGTAGTTATTTTATGGTGTGTGTGGCTCTCGTGCTTCATCTATGTGATTCCAATAAGTCTGAGATCCTCAAAACATTCTGGTGTATCACGAACCCTTTTTATTTTTTCTCTTCTTTCCTCCTCCCTTTTCCTTGTTGGTTTTGGTAGAATAGAGTAGCCTTAGAGATAGAAATAGTTTAGGTGTTACACTAGGGGAACCAACCCTCTCTAGACTCACTCCAACATATAGGTCACCCAAAACCTAGAGTGTTTCCATTTTGTCAATTGAAAGGAGAGTTATCACACCATTCTCCAAGGGTGCATTTAAAAGTGACAACAATTTCTGGCACGCTGGTGGGATACTTTGTTCATATTTTTATATTATTTCTAAGTGTTCCATTGCAAACATTCTATCCACCTTGGTGCCTTCAACTAGAAAAATAGTTTTAGGCATGTTTGGTGAGACAACGAAGTATTTGCCAAAATTTGATGTTGTTATTAGAAAATATAAATGTTGTAGACACATTAATTTATTAACTAGCGATTCCATAAGTTCAAAGAACATCTTGGCGATGATCAATACATATTTCATGCCAAAGGTTTCAACCAAATCATCTACAAAAGGTATTTCTTTTGATTTCATTGAATTACCTTTAAATTCAGCTAAGAGGAGTAAATTTTCAAACTCTAAACCATATCCTATGTTTTCTCTTGCTCCACAAAAGTTAAGTTCATCCCAAATATTCCATACCTAGATTTAAACTAAGTATGGCCCTCCCAAGGAATTAGGTTTTTTTTTTTCCTTTCAATCTTTGGTAGTCCATTTTGCTAGCTCAACATAATGACATCCCAAATTTTCCCCTTAAGAGCATTCCATTTACCTTGGTGAAATCAAGTTACACCCATAGAACATGTAAAATATGTTGCCAATATATGCTCTATTTATAATGTTACTCAAGATGATATTTCTTTCATATTATTAGAAGATTCCTTCAGGAAAAGAATTCCAATGGTACAAAGGACTTCCATTAAATTCCATCACTACATGGGATCACCGGGAGAATTTTTTTCGGACATTTCGAGGATAAATTAGATCATTTTCATTAATAGAACAACTGACGACTATTAAAAGAGCACAACAAGAGTTCATGGCTGATTTTAACTAATATTCTAAAATACTTGGGACAAAATCCCACATTTGGTAAGGCCTACTCCTCTATATGCTTTATTATTATTATCTAAGAGCTTTGAATTCTGATATTTATGTGATGATACAATCAATTGGTGGAAGGAAACTCCCTGATGCTTATGATATAACAATTAGAGATGGAAATAATCTTATACAAATAGGGAAAATATATCTAAGACCTCATATTCCCATCTTTACAAAGATATCTCCTCCCACTTCCTTATAAATACTTGCAATGGCCCTAATTCCAACACCTAAGTCTCATCCTTTGAGCCAAAACAATGCAACCCCAAGCCAATCAAATGATTTACAAGAGATAAATGGAATTTTAAAAGAGTTTGGGAATGAGATAGTTTTTATCAAAATGTAGCAAAATAAAAGTTTTAGACCTTACTATCCTCCCAACCAACATAATAGACCTCTTTTTATACCAAATTTGTAGAATTAGAACCAGGTTTGATAATTCTAAACCTATCCAAACAAAGAATCATAATGTTGCTTTAGCACATATAAAGTAATTATTCTAGTTCAAAACAATCTGATCCAAGATTATGAGTGGTGTTATCCATGTAATCAGCCCCATAATCAAAATTCATGCTTCAATGGTATTCAAAATCAGACACTTATGGTGCAAACAATTGTTATGTACCAATGTCGATTAGTTGAGTTCCACTACAACATGAAGTTTCAAAAGAGTTAGTTCAAAGTGATACTACATTTTTAAATTGGTAGGAAGATGATTTTTGTGGAATGAACCACTTAACAACCATCAACATCAGAATTGTACTTTTATGGAAGTAAATAAAAGGTCCAAGAAAAGAGCATTATAAGTGGAACAATCTATTAAAAAGAATAATTCTCGAGAATCCTCCAAATTTACAAGCTATTGTTCCAGTTTTAAATTAGCAAAACAATAAAAAAGGATAGCCTACAAAAGCTCAAAATCAGCAAGAGAATGTAGTTTACATACCTCTAATGCAAGAAGGTGATCTTTGTTAGCAAAATACAACAAAAGGCTAGTACTCCATCATTTAATATACTTAGAACATATGAAGAAAACTAAACTTGAAGGCCCACCGTTAATCAAATAAATCAACTGTATCAACTACTTCCTCCCAAAACTGTAAGGGTAGTCTAGAATGTATTCTCATACTTCTAACACGTTCCTTGATTATCCTGTTCATTCTTTCTGCAACACCATTCTCCTATGGTGTTCTTGGAACCATTCTTTCTCTACGTACCCCATTCACCGAACAATAATCATGAAAGCCTTGCTACGATATTCACCACCATTGTTAGGTTTAAGGCACTTTAACTTAGAATTTGATTCATTCTCAACAAGGGCTTTTTCCATCTTTTAAAAGTATCAAAAACATCAAATTTACGTTTAATACAATAAACCCATATCTTTTTGTAGCATCATCAATGAAAGTAACATAATACTAGGATCCTCCATGAGAAGCTATTTGAGCTAGTCCCCACACATTTGAGTGTAAAAGCTCCAATTTTGCTCCTTCTTAGTTGCCCCAACTTTGAGAAATCTCACTCTCTTTTGCTTTCCAAAGATACAATGCTCACAATGTCAAGATTTAAATCTTTCAAATCGATAACTTACCCTTAGCCTTTAAGATCTGCTTTCATTTTTGACTCATATGACCTAACCGATTATGCCACATGCATGCATCTAAATCAAGTAGATAATACGAAAAGGAATCGAGTAATATAGGTAGATAAATATAATGTTCCTACCTTCTTACCTCTTTCCACAAAAAAGCACCCTTGGTGACTTTCCAAGAGTCTCATGTAAAAGTAACCATGCAACCAGATTCACCGAGTTTCTCTACAGAAATAAGATTCCTCCCGAGGCTTGGCACATGCCTCACATCTTTCAATACCCATGTATTTCCATTCTACAATTTTAGATGAACTTCCCTTTACCAATAATACTGCAAGGTTCATCATCACCCAAATAAACATGTCCAAAATTGCTCTGGACATAATTTCTGAAATAACCCTTATAAGGGGTTGTATGGAAAGAAGCTCCTGAATCTAAAACCCATGATTCAATTCTATTATCTAAAGAAATAATAAGAGTATCTTGCATTATCTCTGATGCAACAAGATTTGCTTCTTTACCTTTGTCTGGTTGTTGGTTCTCTTTATCCTTTGACCAACAATCTTTCTTTGCATGTCCTTTCTTTCCACATTTCTAACAAGTAATTCCCTTACTTCTAGATTTAGATCTGCTATCCCTTGAATTTGATTTCCCATTACTCTTACTCTTGGATCTCTCCTTTTGCCTGCCCCTGCTTTCTACATTTAAAGCATTTCCAAATGATGATTCCTTTGTACTCTTCCTACGAATTTCTTCATTCAAGATTATACCAACCACATCATCAAACTTCAAAATATTGTTACCATATGTTGTATTACTAACAACCATTACCAAGTTATCCCAAATATCATGCAAAAACATAATAATAAAAGTGATTTTACTTTATCATCAAATGGTATAGCAACCTTTTTAACTAATTTAAAATATATTGGAAATCATTCAAATGACTAAATGCGAGATCCACCTTCATGCATCTTAAAACTAAATAGTTTCTTCATCAAATAAAATTTATTTGAAGCACTATGTTTTTCATATAAATTAGCAAGAGATTTCATTAACTCTACCATAGAAGCCACTTATGTAATATTGGAAGCCACAGATGCTACCATGATCAATCTTATAGATCCCACAGTCTTTCTGTCAAGAATCTTCCATTCTTCATTAATCATCTTCATAGGTCTAGAATTCTCATCCAAAGGTAAATATAAATCTCTTTGATATAAATAATCCTCAATCTGCATCTTCCATAATTGATGATTACGACCGTCAAAGTTCTCTACCTTATATTTGTTTTCTTTTGCCATTGCTGTAGCTCCCACTCAATCAGAAAACCCTTTGTGAGTAAATATGTCAACACATAAAACCCTCAAACCTCGCTCGACACCGGTTGTTGAGGTTAAACCATATAACAGTGTTGCACATATCTATAATCAAAGCAATCATACAAGCAATGAATGCGGAAATAACCAAAAGATAAAATAAACAAGAGAAATATTACACCAGATTTAACGTGGTTCACCTAGTATCGGCTACATCCACTAAGAAACGATCAATATTGTTATTGAGTTCTTTAAAAGGAAATACAATGAAGATCTACTGTCTTCCAACACCTCATAGGATGTTCAATGCTTTTCCCTCACTCAGCTACTCTTTCTTGCTCACCAAGAAAACTTACATGCAAAACAATTGCTATATATCTTCTCTCCTTCTTACTTACCCTCATACAATGCATACATGCATATATATCTATTTTGGGTAACTTAACTTTGCTTTTACAATCAATAAATCATCTTTAAAATAATTGATTTATTCTAATTTTCATCAAAAACAAAAGCTGCATCACACAGATGTAATCACACTTTGGTTACTTCGACTGAATGACCAATATCGGTTACACCCTAACCGACGCCGATTACTGTTAGAACCAGTAACATGTAAAAGTAAGTTTCTTGTGAACCAATTAAGCTCCATTCTCAACAAAGCCATGTGGCCGAAGCGACTATTGGAATAGATACACATGAAAGGCAAGGAAGTATTCCTCTTCTATGTGGTGGTTAGAGTTGTATTACTCTTGTTAAAGAATCTAGTTCAACATAAGATAATGAAGCATATTGAAGTTCATATGCATGTTATCCGAGAGAAGGTTCTTTCCGATGATAGAGATCTCTAGTTATGCTAGATTGAAGATTATATTGCATATATGTTTACGAGCCATTGTGTGTTGTAAAATACTACAAGTTTTGTGCAATGATTTACCTTTCAAAGTTTCCATTGAGGGGGAGTTTGTATACAATTTCATCTCTGAATGGTCAACCAATTGTTGACTCCTTCTCATCTATACATCATCGATCCGGTATAAAGCATTGTAAAAGATCTTTATGATCTATGTAAACCGAAAGAGTTTACTGGTAATCTGATCCATGTTGTTGCATCTATTTGTAAAGGAGGTCCATGTGCTATGATCCTAGACATACGGTTTTAAGAAATTTTCCATGAGAAACAATGGGAAATAGTCTCACAAATCATGCTTAGCCTAAATCACACGTCGATTTATGGATTCCAAGTCCTTTTGTACCAAAAGGTAAGCTAAGCATGATGAATGTGTTATAATTCCTTTAAAAAGACATATGCTAGCTTTAACCTTTTGTGGTTTATGGATTTGTAAATCCTGTTGTACAAACAGGTAATGTTGGCATATGGATCCCTACTTAATATTAAGGGGGAGTGTTAGAATATAATATTAAGTGCTCATAATATTTAGTTTATAATTAAATAATATAGAATATAGTTTATTCTTTATTATTTAATATAAACTTTATATTAGGTTATTAGTTATTAAATTAACTAATTATTTATTCAAATCAGGGTGTACCCCGTCACTTAATAGGTATAACCCTTCGGGTTATATAAATATGTCTCAGGGCCATATTTAGATGTATTAATTTTACTCGAGTTAAAAACATGGAGCAGAAGTGAGCGAGGGAGTTACGGATTGTTAATAGTTTCTCAATTTAATGGAAAATTCTTAGTGGTTTTTTTACCCCATTGGGATTTTCCATGTTATATCATGTGTTAATTATTTTACGTTGTTATTTATTCATGCACATTAATGTTTACTCAATATTAATTCAATATGGTTAATGTAACTTTATAACCCTCGTCCCGACAAATTTGATATTCTAGACCGGATGAAGAAAGAAAATGATTAGCAATATATCAAGGTAGTGGTAAGACCCTCTATCCCGATAACAATATCAATTGGCATGTTTTTGAATCGATCAACAAATTATCAATTTCTTGCAAGAAGAAGATGAGTTCTCGATCAAAATCAAGAAAGGTTACAACAATAATACAATGAATAGATTATGCATCTGAAATTTAATAAGGTCCCTCAACGATTGGTTACTCTTGAATCTATCTTTAATGCAAATGACTAAGTCGAAGTGAGAAGTCTAATATGATAATCAAGCAAGAATATTACGAACAAGTCAACATTGGTAATGGAAAAACACTCAAAGTAGACAAGGTATGTAATAACAATGAAAAGCTTGCTTTTATTCATCTTGCTTAAGAATTTGATGATGTTTTTGCATGGAGTTATGGTGAAGCTGAGTTCTCGACAAAATCAAGAAAAGTTACAACAATAATACGATGAATAGGTTATTCATATGAAATCTAATAAGATTCCTCAAGGATTGGTTACTCTTGAATCTATCTTTAACACAAATGACTAGGTCAGAAGTGAGAAGTCCAATATGATGATCAAACAAGAAGATTATGAACAAATCAACATTGGTAATGGAAAAACACTCAAAGTAGACAAGGTATGTAATAACAATGGAAAGTTTATTTTTATTCAACTTGCTCAAGAATTTGATGATGTTTTTGCATGGAGTTATGGTAATTTGAAGATTTTTAATCTGGATTTAGCTCGGCATACCATAGAATTGGATAAAAAAATAAAACCAGTCTGCCAAAAACAAAGACCTATCAATCCTAATATTGAACCACTAATGAAACAAGAGTTGGACAAATTGGTAAAAGATAACATTATTTTTCTTGTCAAAGATTCATCATGGGTGGCCAATTTGGTTTCCGTAAGAAAGAAAAATGGATATTTATGATTGTGTGTAGATTTCAGAGATCTAAACACAATTTCCTTGAAAGATCACTACCCACTACCATCAATGGATTTTTTTGCAAAAGGTAAGTGGTTCATAACGTTTCTCATTTCTTGAAGGCTATTCCGGTTACAATCAGATTTTGGCACATGAATCAAATCAGTTCAAAACAACATTTACTACGAAATGGGGCATATATACATGTATGATAATGTCGTTTGGATTTTCAAATGTAGGAGCAACTTTTCAATGCACAATGGATTTAACATTCTAAGGATTAATCAATATTTTTTTCTTTTTTATTTGGATGACATAACCGTTTTTTCAAAGCATGTTGCATATCACATGATTCACCTCATACACATTTTTGAGAGACGTAAATAATTTGGTATTTCACTAAACCCAAAGAAAAGCGTATTTTCAGTTCATGAGGGTAAGTTGCTTGGTCATATTGTCTCTAAGAAATGTATCACAATTGACCCAGAATGCATAAGTGCAATCAAATAGAATTGTATTGCTACGAATCTAGGGAAATCCCCAAAATAACAGGACAACATAAAGAAGAGAGAGGAAACTCGGGATGAAAAATAAAATGGGAGGAAGAGGAAGCAAACCTACTCAAACAAAGAAGATTGATGAGTCGATAAGGGATAAATTGAGTCAAAATGAACAATAAAAAGTTTAAAGCGTTGAAAGTCACACAAAATACAAGGGGCGGTGTCATAAGAGCCTACTATAGACCAATATTCGATAAACAAATAAATACGCCAAGAAAAACAAATTAACTAGGCCCTACCAAAATCACGGGTCTACATAATGTCCTACTTTGATGTGTGTTCAAGCATACATGTCATGGTAAAAATATAAAAAGGTATGTTGCATTCATCTCATTATTTATTGAGAGTTCTTAAAATCAATATAAAACTAACTAGTTTTACGTTAAAATGAGATATATCACTTGATTTCCATGGTAGATGGTTGGGAAGATCATGTAACTAATACCCATGCTCATGTGTTTAGGATATGGGAACTCCACCACTACAACATATGAAAATATGTGCAAGTAAATAAGTGTCCATATATAAATCCGTAATCAACAAACCGTTGAAATCTAGAAATAGTCACTAAGAAACAATATACTTAGTTGTGTAACAATTTCTATTTTTGAAAGCACGGTCAAAGATCACCACAAAGAAATCTTTAGGTATAAAATGAAGCTGGATTTATTCTCTCAAGTTCTCAAAACACCATTATACAACCTCCTCTCTTCCTAGTCATTTCCAACTAGATTTTCCAAATAGGGCGATGGAGAAGATCATATCAATCTCCTTGGAGAGAATATCACCTATTAAATCCACTTTAATCGAAGTTTATTGTTCAACAATGACCTCCCTAGAGCCAAAATCCATCTTGTTCACTATAAAATGTGGCTTATGAGCTACATCCGTTTTCCTTTCTTCAAGCTAGCCTTTTTTCCCATCCCTTTGAAATAGAGTGGTTCCAGGCAACTAGAATTTCTCTTGAATTCTACATGTTTTCAATCTCTATAAAGTAACACAAAATATTGCTTCTTTTAGTCCTAGCTTTCTCAATTATAGAGGCAAAGTGAAAATATGATTATTTTTCCTTGAATTTGTTTTAACTCCAAGCTCATATCTTTTTGGTTTCGAGTCCATTTAGAGATATAGATGTCTAAAGTAGTAGCAAATATTTTTGTGATTTATCTATGTTATTACATTTTATTGGAAGGTTTTGTCTACACTAACATATAAAATTTGATATATTGTGATTTTTATGTTAATATAAGTAACTATTTATTAGTTCTTATCGACAACTTTAACTAAACCAATATAAAATCAAGATACCATAATTTTTATGTCAATCAAACCAGATACCTAATTGTAAATAGTATTTATACCTTAACAATCCATAAAAATGTGTTTTTAAAATAAAAAGTCAAAATGACATAAGAGTAAAACAAAGTGATAGGTTGATTTCCCAAGGCCTAGCATTGTAAAGCTAAACTTTGATGTGGAAAGAGTATTCTTAGATGACCATGAACAACCAATGTCGAGTTTCTCCTTAGACATTGGGCATGATACTAATAAAAATGTTAATCCAATGACACTATTTAAAGGGATTCAATTAACGATTCTTAAGGGGGTGGAAGGAGTTAATCATGGAATATGACTCTTAGATGATCATTTACACTTTGAAAGGGGGTAATTCATGTTTAGAGAATAAGTGAGACCATCGAGAGGTTAAGTTGTTCTCTAAATTGAATTGAAACATTAAGATTTGATTAAATGAGAGAATTGATGAAATAAAATTGATAATATATACACTCAGTAAACCAATTTCTATGTGTGCCTCCCCTTGGTAATCTAGAGGGATTGACAAATACCCATCCCCCACCTTGTTAATTTAACCATATGAATAAAAACATACAATTAAAAAGTTTAAAAGAAAAAAAAATTATCCAATTTTAATTTCCAGTTAACATAGGATTTGGGTTTAAACATGGGGTATTAAAAAATAGAAATGCCCATGTTTGGAATAGTCTCCATGGAGAATCCAATAATAGAGAATGATTAAGAGTATTGTTCGTGATTATTTTTGCTATGTGATAATTTTTCACCTTACTAATCCATAGAATTGATCAAACAACGAATAAAGTATGTTCCTTTTATTAAACAAAAAATCTACTAAAGTTCTCAAAAGGAGAGATCTTAATTATTTTCCAGTTAATTGACTTTACATTAGTATTGAAAAAAAAAAAACGTTTCCAATAAATTGACTTCTTAAAATATATGGAAAAGTTAGTCTTTTTATTACAGCTTGAAAAGAATTAAAGCAATCTTTATAATGGGAGGGGGTCAATATAATCTGCCGCTCGTGGCATTTTGACCTCTTTTTAAATCTTTTGAGGAGAGAAGGGTCATGTTTGTCTTCCTTTATCCCTGAAATGTATTAACTCCAAGAGTATGGAAAGTGGTTTTGTAATAATAATGTCTTCATTTGACTTTGGGCTTGAATAATTCCAAGAGTATGGAAAGTGGTTTTGTAATAATGATGTATTAATTATATATAGAATTTACATGTAATTTTACATTCTAATTTCATAGCAATTAACATTTGTATTAAAAGGAGGTGTAATGTTATATTGATAGTTAAATATGAGGGGTTGTAGAGTTGTCGAAGCAATTTGAAGATGCATTGCAGAGGTATGTATGATTTGGGTAGTAAGGCAAGTAAGGTATGTGGAGTCATTGAAGTAATTCCGAGATGCATTGAAGAGGCATATCCATCCTCGAAGAAAGACAACAAACATATGGATCTCGCATGACCAACCGACCATTATGTTAGTGAGAGGGCCACCTCTAATGCGGCTTCACCCTTTTTAGCATAGTGGTCGATATATTGCACCAAACCGGGCTCGACTAGGCTAGCCAACCAAGGAAGGATTGATATTTTGATGGAATGCAATTTTTTTAGAGTCGTAGAAGCAATTCTAAGGTGCACTAAGCCCATAACACCAAGTATGTTCGTCATCACCGCCTCCGGCAAGCATTGGTAACATCGCTTGAAATGAAGACAAAGGAACATGGACTGGATTTGATCCAACTCTTGCTTGTATGTGTCAACTCTATGTCCACAAGGAACATGGAGCAATTCTAATATTTTGTGGGCAATTTCATTGGCAATTCGTAAGATAAATTATTTTGATTATTTTATTGGGGGATTATTATTTTGCTAGTCGTCATGTATTTTTTTTTTTTTTTTCTCCTTGTTGACTTGCAACAATAAATTTATTAGGAAGAAATAAATAACCTTTCTTGGTGATTTAGTAGTGTTTCCCATGTAATATATCCTATTGTTCAACATTTTCATATTTTTAAACAAAACACATGCCAAGCTCCCACTATGGTGACATTTTCATCACATACGATTTATGTTGAAAGCACTTTGCTAATTGGTGCCAATAATGTAAATTCAATAAAGACAACACATGGCATAGCCTTCGATAGCCTATTGGATAATATAGCCTATTTCCTTGTTTTTTTGGGAGGTCTCCCTCCCCATAATATAGCCTATTGGATAATAAAAGATAAAGAGGGTTTAGGTTTTTATTTATTTATTAATGTTGTGGATGTTCATGTTAACCTTGTACTCCAATCCATATGATATGAAGTTCCATTCTACCCACAATACCTTACAAAGCATTACAAAATAAGGGGTGGAATTGGGTGTATGTCTCAACGAGACACCCTTTCGAGGGGAAATTTCTAAAATAATACATAATGTGTTTCAATAGGTATTCCAGTTGTAATGTAAATGTCTCAATTCTTATTCTTTCAATGAACACAAGTTGTAAATGTGATATGCTTTTCTCTAAAAATGCTTGAATTCTACTTTTGGCGCAAAGATACTTAATAAATAAATACATTATTTTCTTTAAGAAAAGATGATAGAGGCAAGTAATCCAAAGGACCCAAAACAAGGGTCAAAAGGGCCCATCGAAAAGGTGACCTGAATTGGGATGAAAGATAAAATACGAGGAAGAAGAAGAAAACCTACTCAAATAAAGAAGATTGGTGAGTTGATCAGGGATAAATTGAGCCATAAGGAACAATAAAAAGTTAAAAGTGTTGAAAATCAAAGAAAAGACAAGGGGAACACATGCCGATAAGAGCCTAACCTAAACCAACATTTGATAAACACAAAAATACACTAGTACCAAAGAAATTAGCTAGGTCCTACCAAAATCATGAGTCTACATGATGCCCTACTTTGATGTGTGTTTAAGCATATATGTCATAGTAAAAATATATAAAGGTTTATTGAATTCATCTCACTATTTGTTGATAGTTCTTAAAATCAATCTAAGACTAACCAATTTAAAGTTAAGAGGAGATAAATCAATTGATCTTCATGGTAGATGGCTTGAAAGATCATCTAACTAATATCCATGTTCATTTGTTTGGGATATGGGAACTCCACCACTACAACATATGAAAACATGTGCACGTGAATAAGGGCTTACTTATAAATCCATAATAAAGAAACCGCTAAAATCTAAAAAATAAAATAAAAAAGAAAGAATATACCTAGTTATGCAACAAATTGTGAAGATGCCACAAATATCATCAAAATTTCATTATATATATATATATATATATATATATACATATATATATGTATATATATATATATATATATATATATATATATATATATATATATATATATATATATATATACATACATACATACATACATACATACATACATACATACATACATACATACATACATATATATATTACTCTCTTCTCATTTGGGAGGGATTTTTGACCCATAGGTTTATGGGATGGTTTTGGCTTCTTCGTGGTTGATCGCACGGTGATTGGTGAGCACGGTTGTATGAATACCGTTGTGAACGGATTCGACGACCTCCTCTAAGATGACCATCATGGGGCGAAGAGCGTCTTGAGGCGAAGGTGGCTCATGAGAAACATTGCAGGGGGCATCACCCCAATGCCGCAGAAGGGTCTGGAGGTGCTCCACCTCGAGAGCCACCTTGTTGGCTTGGACTTGAATCTGTAGCAACACATTGGAGATAACCATATATTTATTATACAAGGAGAAATGTTGATCAACCTCGAGTTAGAAAAAAAAATGAATTCCTTTCTTTCCATAACCAGAATAGAATTTCCCCTCGAAAACATGCCAAATCTGGGAAAACATGTGGGGCAATCTAGGATTATCTCCTAAAAGAATATGTTGCTAGGTGAAACATTCCGGTCGAGAGAGGAAAAAGAAAGAATGAATCCAATTCCAGGCCCATTGGGCTTTGGGATAGAACTAGAACAGATGTAATATAGTTTCCAAATGCCCACAAAAGGGACATTTGGGAGTAGGAACACCAATATGAACCAGTCGAACCCCAATTGGGAGACCTTGATGTAAAATACACCACAAGAAATGTGTGATTTTAGGTTCAACACAAGCAGACTAGATTGTGTCGAATCTCCTTCTCCAACAAGACGGAGAGGAATTAAGCCCCCACCGAGTGTTAAGCTTACCAACCATGGGCAAATGAGGTGAAAGCCAACTATACCCTTTACTAGCCATGTAATTCCAGAATGGGGTGTCCATGAACCACTTCCAGTCTGTCCACCAAGGAAGAGAAGGAAGCACATAGATCTTATGAAGCATATGATTAGGAATAGAGGCAATAATTTCTATGATAGCAGCTCGATTAGGCATGACAAGCCTATATCAAGTTTTTAGCTCATTCCAAGGACATTAGGATTGTAGGCATTTACTGTAGAGCTATTGAATCGAGTGAATTCCACACTTGAAAAACTTAAGTGCAGGAATGTCAGGGACCTCTGCAAGGCACCTATCTTAGATTTGAATGACAAGCGACCACCACAAGGAGTGTTGGTTGACGAAAAGGCCATTGCAAAAACTATTTCCTTTCCATTATAACCATGGTTTGATACCCTCCCATGCTTTCCAAATACTTTTGAGCACAAAAGTGCCCACAAATTTGATGGGAACTGGAGCAATGAGGAGATTGGAAAATCCTAAACCTTTCCAAGAAGTGCGACCATAAAGGGATCCCTCCTCAATGCCATGTCGCAAAAGAACTTTCTAAGCTTCTTGGCCTTTAATGCAACAAGGTATCCATTTAGAAAAAAGTGTTTGGCCTTGGTGTAGGATATCAATAAGACCCATTCCCCCGATTCACGAGGAAGGCAACAAGTTTCCCAAGCCACTATGTGAAACCCTTTCTTTGCCGGAAGAGGTATTGGCTCAGAGAAATTCCTTGAGAATCTTTTCTAATTTCAGAAAAGAAGCTTTAGAGGGAACCCAATAAGAGGAATAATAAACATGGGTGACTTCAAGGACTTTAAAAAATGTGAATTTTCCCACTAAGGAAAACGGTTTGGTGATCTAATATTCCAAGTTTTTGGCCACACGTTGAATCACATACTACCATAGATCTCGTAGGCAATGCTTGAAAAGCAAAAGGAATGCCTATAAATTTAAACATCTCACCATGGCCTAACATTTTCCAATCATAGGAATCCAACCAAGAGGGCATGGTAGGAAGGATTTCCTGTAACACTACATTTTCCGCCATTGGATTGAAGAGCCGAAGGCTAAATAGAAAATATCAAGATAGTGCATAGCATTAGATATTTTTCTTCCTCAATTAAGGTAAGGAAGGAATCATCAACAAAATGGTCATTGAGCAGTTGGGAATTATCTATAGAAGGTAGCGCAATCCCTCGGACAAGCCCTTGGGATTTGGCTTGGGTAAGAAAATACCCAAAACCCTCGCCGTGAGAACATAAAGTGTAAGTGCAAGAGGAAAACCTTGGCGAATGAAATGAAATAGGCCAAAAGACATTAATCTATGGCCATTAATGGTGATTTGGGTTGAGGAACTAACAAAGAGCATTTGAACAGATTGAATAAAAATAGGGCCAAAGCCCAAGGCGTGAAGCATGGCAGTGATAAATGGCCATTCAATCCTGTCATAAGATTTTTCAAAATCAATTTTAATGAACATAACAGTTGATTAGATCTGCGGGCCCATTCCATGCCCTCCCAAATGGTAATAATATTTCCCAGAATGTAATGCCCCTAAATGAAACCAGTCTGCTCTGGCTAAATGATGACGGGAAGAATATGACGCACCAATCACAAGGGCTTTAGCAATGATCTTATAAGAGACATTAAGCAAGGTGATAAGGCGCCAATTGGTAATTTTCTCAGGGTCTCTTTGTTTGGGAATGAACTTAATATTCCCTTTGTTGATGCGAGTGCCAAATGAATAGTTCTAGAAGCCTTCAAAATAGCCCGATAGAGGTCCGGGCCAATAGTATCACATAGAGACTTATAGAATGCACATGGGAAGCCATCACACATGGGAGCTTTATCATTAGCCATTTGTATGACCACTTCATATAGATCATAAAGAGTGAGCATAATGTCACAGGCTATCCTCTGAGTTGGAGTGAGTTTGCAAGGCACAACAACCAGACATTGTTCAAGAGTCATTTGTTGCTCGTCTGAGGGAGCTTGGGCTTGAAAAACTAGCTTGTAATGGTTGACAAAGCCCTGAAACATAAGTTGGGGTTTGTAACCCTAGTTTTGCATCCCGAATGGCCCAAATTTGTTGGGAAGACTACCTAGCTTTGAGAGAAAGAAAAAATTCTTTCAAAACATGATCTCTCACTTTGAGCCAATGTATGCATGCATGCATTTGAGATCCCCGCGCATTGTAGTTTTCCACAATTTGAAATTTTTGATACTTGTAGTTGTAAAATTTCATAGAAATGATTTCCTTCAAGCACCACCACCACTCGGCTAAGAGTGGAGGAGGTAGTGGAGTAGGAGTGGTAGTGAATCTTGGCCAACTATCGACCATAGATTATAAGGAATCTGGTTCATCCTATTCATCATATCCTCCCACCATTGTGTCAAGTGGACCGCATAGGTGGATGATAGCTCTGGTAGTGATTTGGCCAAGGAGATAAATTCCACACTGCTTGATGTGATTGAGAGTGGGCCCATGCTTATTCAAGGTAGTATTAAGAAAAAATTGACCTTTATGACAAAAGGTCATTGATCTTTCCAAGTGATTCAAAATCGTATGGGGAGTGGTCCGAAAGGATGAAATATGGCATTACTTCCATCGAAAATGAGTAGATGGTGTGAAACTCAAAATAATCTTGAGTTGACAACATGGTTTGTTGAGTCATTTGAGGACCCGATTCGATCTTCCTTGGATATTGGACCAAGTAAACCAAGCTTTAAAAGTGGGAGTGTGAGAAGTGTTAGGGTCATAAGACCTAAATTTATTGTGCATATAAAACCATAATTCTCTTTTGCCAGTTGTCTAATACATAGGCAGATGCCCGTACTTATCGAGGAAGCTCCACCATATTAAAGTCACCACATATGACCCAATAGGCATCGGAAATAGAATTAGCAATCCACCGCCAAATATTAGCCCTTTCAGCCGCATCATTAGAGGCATAAATGTTGATAAAGCCAAAAGGGCAGCCATCAATATTAAATAAGGCCCAGATGGCATGATTGGTGGGGTCAACCCCAAGTTCCATAAAGAAGGGTTACCATTTAGGAGAAAAAAGGGATATCAAACCCCACACCTTACATCATGATTACTACAGAATGCCAGGTTGTCAGGCCATATGGATTTACAAACCATCGCTAACTGAAAACCTGTAACTTTCACTTCCTACAAACACAAAACATCTAAATTATAATTTTTTTAACAAGAATCACGCACAACATACTTGTGGTTGGAGTTTGTAAGACCTTGCACATTCCATGACATGAAATTCATGGTAAACGATGGTCAAGTGCCATATCACCTACCTCCATGCCATCTAAAACATCAAATTGATTCTGCAGAAATTGAGCATTATTAAGCTTCAAGAAATCCTATAGTTCAATTTTCCTTTTTCCGACATATTATATATTTTATTCCTCCTCAACAGAGTCTACGCTTTGCCACTCTTTAGGCCTTTTTGAATGGGCCTTGTGGACCAATTGATAAAACCAACTATGAACTTGGAAGAGTTGAGGAAATTTAGATGGATTTTGTTGGTTCCATGAGAACCGAGGCCGCCTTGGGTGTGCCAGAGAAACTTAGGCAAGGAGAAAAATGAGTCATTTGTAACTAGCTCCTTGAGACATTGTTATTTGCGGGTTTCTTCCTTAACAGTTAGCTCGCTCAAGCTATTGGTGCTAGGGACCTTGTTTTGAGTTGATTTGTTCTTATTTTTCTACCCTCCTATAGTTTTCCACCCTTCCCCGAGGGGTTTCACCGTTTCGAAGCCACCTTAGGTGTTGGGGGTTATGTGGAACATAAAGAGGGTAGTCCTGGATCTTATGATCAGAGGCCTGACATCGGAAGCAAGCATTAGGTAGATTAATGTATAAAATACGTTGGGAGTAACGAGAATCTCCCATTTGAATCTCAACGAGATCTTTCATCTCTTAAGAGAGGTCGACTTCCACACATACATACATGTTTGTGTGGCACGACATTATAAAATCATTGGGGTTTCATGCAAACAACATGTCCTATGGAGGAATCTATTTGATGTAGAAAATAAATGCAGGGGAGTGATAGGCCAAGAAATTCAACCCAAACAGGCACTTTAAGGGCCACATAATCAGAGACCACAAAGTCTTTGGTCCACGATGAGATAAATAACAGAGAGTTACGCACATACCATGTGGCCAAGTGGTTCGAATGGTCGAGCATGCGATGGGTCAAAAAATGGAAAAAAACCTTTAATCATGTTTTGAATGCTCTCGAGCCGGATGTTGTGAGTGGCCCAAACGGAGTTAGCCCAGGATTTGAGCATACTTTAAGAGGGAATACACTCAACAAAGTACCTAATAATACATAATTTTTCTAACCACTGGCATGCAACGTTAAACTCAGGAACATGTAAAATAACGTTAGGGGGAGATTTATTACCTCATGGAAAAATTTCGAATGAACTTTCGGGGCATTTCGGTGGTGGTGCCATTGCTTGTGTCTCCACTAGCTCCGGACATGACATCAATAGCCGGGCTTGAGGTGGAAGGGGCCATTAAATAGTTACGTCCGGAGGCGAGAACCCTAGAAATTTTCTATCCCATAAAGACCCAAAAAGGCCGTGGTATTTCATGCACATAGAGAAAACCCTAACAAAGTGTTTTTCTTAGCTACTTTGAGATTCATATCTCTCATTTTTTCAAAAAGATGCATTTGAGATTTTTTAATGTTTTTGTGTTGTTAAGTCTAGAGATTTTACAAAAAAATTAGATAAATTTTAGGATTGTTGTAATAACCAAAATAAATACCCATGTGCATTCCTAATATAAATCAATGAAAGCTTTAAAAACAATACACAAACTTATCTAAATAACATTACTACCTCTTTAGAATAAAAACTTCTAACAACTATTAGCATTACAATAGTAACTCGGTCCATGTAAATTCTTTTATCACTAGCCCTTTATTCAATTATATAGATAAGTAGGTTAATATTAGATGGAGAGTAGGTTATTTGTAGAGCAAGTCTTCTTTGAGGTACACTTTCTTATTAATAGTTGAAGGTGACGACATAGTCGATACTTTTATCTATTAATAGGATATAGATAAATGGACACACACATGTCTATTCATATAATTATATTACAACAAAATTATATAAGTGTGTCTTAAAACCATACAAAAGTGTATGAGTTATTAAATACATTAAAACCCCCTCTAAGTTGTACTTTGTACAAGGATATGATGAATGCATTTACACTAACATAAATAAGCTTAGAAAAGATGTTAACAAATTGTTAAGAAGCCAACTAACATGCCCAATTACAATATAAACACCCACTTAAAATAAACTGTAGGAAAGTGAACAAGAGAGGTAAACCCTCGATATGGTTCCCGACTAATTGGTTGTGTTAGGTACCCATATGCAATAGTAGTAGCTAGAAACAAATGAGACAACAATTTTTCTTATGAAACCAAAAATCATAAAAAGTGTTTGAAGGTGTTGAGATATACTTTTGCAAGGTATCCAAAGAAGTAATAAAACACACAAGCAATACATATAAATGTTAAAGAAATGTGTGCCGATGGGCTGGAGACTATCACTACCATTGAAGATGTAAGTAAATAGGCTGAAAAATGTGCAAATTTTAAAATTATATGACTAGAGCTCTACTATCTACTTCTCAATCACTACAAATGACATGTTGTGGATACCATTCGGTAGCACTCTCTCATGTTGAAAATAAAAAGAATTCAACAAATGAATACCATTAAACTATAGAAACTACTTGTAGTGGATGTTGAAATGAGACAAGTGTAGACACCTATTTTTGGTTATAGCGCCCCTCCGTCATCTCACATTCATGCAATTTCCATTCTCGCTTCTCTTTTTCTTAAATTAAATGAAATCTCATCTATTTTCTCACCTTGTTTAATTAATTATTAAATGGGCTCCATGTAGACCCATTTGATAATTCAACTTTTGGCATTATCCCCCATCTCTCACAAATTATTAAATCCATGGGTATTAATACACCCATCCGACACCCCTTTCTAAATGGAATCTATCATCTCACCTACCATGTCAATCATGCTCCCCACTCCATCTAATAATTCAAGTCGTGGTCCCCACATGATCACATCATATTTCTTAACTCAGGTTACTTTACTCAACCCTGGGTATCATTTAACCTGCAGTTTAACCTCACATCTAAGCTATAAATATGGGGTTTTCCCCCATATTTCAAAGAGAATGGAAAATCTAGATGTTGACTGATATTTTTCAAGAAGACCTGGAGAGACCTAGGCCTAGAGAAGAGAAGAAATATCTTAATTAAGTTCTGCTAGTTTAAGGAAGAAACCTTTGTCATCGTTCATTGTCTTGCCATCTTGATGCCCGGTTCATCTCCATAGTAGAGCACAAGCTAAGTTACCGCATCATTTTAGTTACTTGTCGTTTTATATTCCATTACTACTGTTGATGATATGTTATTATCTTTTCTGACATGGGGGTTGACATCCTCCAAGGGAGTTAAAATCCTCTTAGAACCGACATTGTCTGGGAAACCCCCACATATTGTGATCTAATCTTATCTGTTTCAATTTTACAGATCCAGCTTCTTTATATCATGCATCTATCTTATTTGCGCACGTAGATCCACATCTGCATCTGAGGTCCTAAGCCCTCCATCATTCGAAGTTTCTGGTGGCTCCCAGTATCGGCCTTCACCCTACTTGAGAATGAAGTTTCTTGTACAACACCAAGGGTAAGAAAAGAACACATAAATCCCACAAAATGAAAGAAATGTCACACCACATACCCCCATAATGTTGAATTGGTGGATTAAACAAAAATATTTTCATAAGTGGAGCAAAACAACCACACAATCATTGAATAACGAAAAATGTAAGGGCTATTCTTAAGCTAGATTGTCTCATGTCACAAATATAGAAAAATGATGTATGAATGGAGTAATTCCACTACTAGATCATTGAATAATGATGGTTTACGTTCGCTTAGGTTGTTTGGTGTCAAAAATACAAAAATATCACATATAGCTAAAAGCCACGTGATGGATCTAAAGGAGATGGGAAATAAAAAGAACTGAATAATTGAAATAAGGTGTGCAAAAAAAAAAGTACACTCGCATTAAGGTAGGTAAGGATGAAATAATAAATACCTATGACACTTTATAAATTAGTGGGAGTATAATAGACTGAAAAACCTAACACATCAATACCAACAATGTTGTGATAATTACTTCATCAAGGAAACACCATTATGCATCATGATAAGGTTACAAATGATGTAGCTGAATTAGAATGTTGATGCAAATAATATTGATGATGCCACCAAAAGTAATCTAAAATCCATCCTAGGTAAACTCATATGGTTAAAAAGGATGACTCTATTTGATTAGTTTGTGTGAATAAACAACACATGTAAGGAATCATATGAAGATGTGTCAAGTGTATCATGTATGATTGGTTTAATCTCGTGTTTCTCATCCTTGGGTAACATGTTGAAGAACATATTGGCTCCTAAATATGTACCAAGGTCAAAATGAGTGAAGATACTAAGATAGGTCGGTGTAGTGAGTTTCTTCTTCTACTAGAATGAAGATTTAAGGCCAAAAATGGGAGGGTGGTTAACCTTCTACTCTTTAGGCTATGTGAAACCTAGGGGAGAGACCCTACAACAACCCAAGTGAGGTAAATGCAGATAAGGATTAAACAAATATAACACAATAGACCCACCCAAGTAACCTATCCATTATGAATTCCCACCCAATTTTTTAAAACTAGAAAGAAATTCACAGAACTACTTGAAACTAGGCACATGTTGCACTCAAACAAAGGATGAAGATAAAGATATCCATAATATACAAGCTAACTACTCTCTCTACCAACATAATTTTCAAAGGAAAGCTTATAGACATGAATCCAAAGTTATAATGGCTGAAATATTTAGGGATTTGCAAATATAAAGTGAGATTTCAGAAGAAATCATGGAGGTGAGTGAAAATATTAACAAAAGAAAATGATCATATGAATTATGATCAATGATTGAATCCATTAGGAAAGGAGTAACAATAATTTAAAACAACTGTATGAATGACAACCACATGAAGAAAACAATCTACACAATTATTGCATATACCACCATGAATTTGAAAAAAATAATAGAATGATCTTATCTGCAACATTCATTACCTATCGAAATGGACATTGCAAGATGAAAACAAACTGATATTGGGACAATTTTAGAAAATATAGAGAAATGAAGATATGCAAGGATTGTATAAATCATCACTTACCTATGTCTATAGAACACTAAAAAATTCTGAGTTACCAAATAATAATATGCACGCTTAAAGCCTTATGAAAATGCCATAACATTTGGTCAACATCCTATAACCTTTCCTCTTTGGACCAAGAAAGACTCTCATTATCCAATTGCTCATAAAAATGGGAATTAAAGTGCTTAATTAGGATAACCAAGTTTTCTCAATAGCTAAAATATTAGTATGACAGACTTATCTTCAAACTTTATACAACTTCCTTTGCAAAAATGGAAAGCAAAGGTACTCATAATATTCTCTCAAAAGCAATCAAAGGTTAAGGAGAGGCCAATTGTCAACTCTAGATGAAAATAGACCATCCACCAATGAAAGAAGGGATAAGAGCATGTTTGTATCACTTTATCACATCAACATGGAAGAAACACAAGTTTTTCCTAGAGATAAACAAAATTTTACAAAAACGTGATCAAAGAAAAAATGCAGATGGTGATCCATGAGGTAAAATGTATTTGCACCCTTGGAATTAGGAAAATAGATAAGAAGGAGGTTGTCATTTGTTAGTCAAGAAAAGATTTCACCTTTATATCATTGTGATAACTTGATCTATTTGATATTTAATAATTTAATCTCTCCAACAAATGCTTGTGGGACATGAAGATAATTTTCTATAAACAAAACATCTTTACAAGTGAGAGGAACAATACATAAGCATCAAAATGTGATTTTGAGCCAAATTGATTAAGAGAACTAGCTAAAACCACACCAAATTTTGTCACTAAAATACCCCATATCTCTCAATAATTTTCTTCAACAATGGAACCCTTGTATATCCCTCTTCATAAGTTTTCCATTGGTACCAATCTTTCCTTAATAGGAGCTATGTGTCAAAAATTTATGAGTTAAAAACCGAGCCTCTGGTCATTTTAATGGAGTCTCCCACTTGACGTCTCGAAGCTCATTTCTCTTTATAATTTGGTCATCAAATTTAAGCTAATTAACCAAATATTTGAAACCACTTCATGCCGTGTGCTTCCTATTTAACCTTATCTCTCAACAATTTGAGACAAGTGGCCATAATTGACATAATCATTCATTGCATGGTTTGCTAACTTGGATATATACTCACCACCGACAACACATGACAACCATTAATGTCATCACCCTATATGATCCTTTGGAGCTCTGGCCTACCGTACATGTGTTTCAATTATATTCTCCACATGGTGGCCATCATTGTCACCACCCTTTGTGATCCATTACAACCTAGACCTATGTTTCTCCTTATCACACAATTTGTGACATCTCGACATGTATCGCTTTCATTTTCCTCACCTTGTATTTGTTTCCTTGTGTCGATGGGTGATCGCTTGCGAGAATCAACACATGACTCTTAGATGCACACGACCTCCCAAGGTCGTGTCAGGACAACCAAAATGGAATGAATAGATGGCTATGGGATGGATAAATAGAAATAGGTGGAATAGGTGGAAATGGATATAGGATAAATCAAGGCAAACATATGTCCTCAATGAATACAATGGGTATTTTATCATTAAGGGAAATGAATGCCTGTCTAACCTACTCAGGTGAAATGGAACGGTCGAGAATAATGGTCACACGAAGATTTCGATCAATATCAGTTGGACCAAATAAACCTCGAACTAGTTGTGGAATGCAAGGGAATCGTCCTTCGTCTCTCATAAATTGCTCTCTAGAGAGGGTCATGAATATGGGATAAGAGATGGGGAAAGGACAAGTCTAGTCTCTACTAGGTGGTTTTCCCAATTTGTTGGCATTATCCGCCTCATCGTTTAAATAAATTAGTTGTTGGATGATGCTAGGTGGGATGGGAGTGGTTTGGAAGATGAGATGTCTAAGGCCTTGATCAATATCAGTCAATTGTATAACAATGTTCGGTTACGATTGGATCACAAACTCTTTGTCTTGGTTATCTTGGGCCCTGGATGGTCATGTGGGCATGAAACAAGGAATCTACGAAATAAACAAAGCATGCAAAGAAACCGAAAGGGGCTAAGGCTAATTCTAGGTAACCTAAGCCACTAAGGAAACATAGGAGCTTGTGTTAATTCCAATCTAATTAAATCTAAGTTCCTATTTTAAACAATCAATACAAGCAAATTCAAATTAAAAAAAGTTGATTACTCTCCTTTAATTTAATTAAATCTACGTGTAACTAATTGATTAAAGAAATGAAACTAATTAAATAAAGAAATGTAAACAATCTAATCTACTTGTTTTTGTATTTTTCATAAGTTTTTAAAATGAAAGGGAATACAACAAATAAACAAATCTAATTACTTTAATCTATGTTTTTGGGATTTTTAGATTTATGGAAACAAATAAATAAAAGATACAAAGAAATGGAAATTGCTTCTAATTAAATTAAAACTACTTATATGCTAAAACAAAATAAAAAAAACAGTAAAATAGCTAGATGTGGCTATTCCTCTATTATAGATTAATTAATTATACTCTAACTTAAACAAAGGATTTTTTCTAATTTGTAATTGTGGATTCTATTTCCTTTGTTGGCTTTACCTCAGAATCACGGGAAGAAGTAAAAGCTTCTCAGAAGAAATTTCTTCCCCGAAACTTCCCCAAGAAAACACTAAAAATCGTACAAAAACTTTCAATTATTAAGGAACTCAATAAAATGCCTGACGTAAACATAAGCTTCTTCAAACTTACTTCCCTTGCAGATCCACAGGGATAAGCAAGGAGGAAGCTCTCAAAAGAAGCTTTGCTCATGTGTGAATAAAATATGACTAATGAATAAAATGAAATTTATTGGTAATTTGATAGTGAAGAATTGGAAAACTCATGCGCAAGAAATTCCTCCAAATCTTTCCCAAACAAATCCACAGGGATGAGATGAGAAAGAGTTTTCAACGGAAGCTACTTACAAGAAATGAAACTAACTTGTAAATTCTACCTTTCTTAAAACAAGCATTTAAACTGATTATGAATTAAAATCTAAACTAAAAAGAAAGCTTCAAAGGAATTTAATTACACCCCAACCTAGAAATGTAGAACTAAGATAATATCCAATGTTGGTTGTTCTTTTCTCTATCCCCTCAACTTCTTTTCCAATAATGAATCCAATGTAGTCCAGGGAGTTGTGTTGGTTGGTATGTAGAAGAAGTTGTAGAAGTGTTGGAGCTAGTTGGTTGTAGGTAGTCTAGTAGCAATGCAGGTAAGGAAGTAATAAGGAAAAGGCTTTGAGTTTTCTTGTGTGCTTCTTGACAAGATTTCAACAGATAACGGTGTAATTTCAATTCAAGAGACTCCTACCAATGCTTTGGAAAAATTCTTGGTTTTATAGAAAGTTGGCAGGGAAATGGTGTAGCACACTTGGCAACCAAGAAGTTCCAAATCACCATAGGAAGGGGTAGTTAACTTACTAAGAATAGTAAGTAAAGAGGGATAAATTCATACACATCTAATGAGCTCAAAGGCAACTGATATGGTATGAGAAAACAACTTGGAAGCAAGCAACATACATACAAAACACATTGTTCAAGTCTTGGATTTAAGCACATGAAATCGCCGGTCTACGTAGACTAGTGGTCACACAACCGCCGCAAAGTGGTTACATAACCACCACTCAAGGTAGACCGACGATTACATAACTTAAAGGTAAAATCCAAGGAAAAGGGGGCAAAAAGTGTTTGCGGAAGCATGCAAGGCTAGAAAACTAAGAATAAAACTAAACTCAGTCATATGGATAAGAAGAAAGAAAAGAAATGGAACCTGGATTCATCATTTAATTTGGAAATGAAAGTTATCATCATTGGGGATTTTATCATTCCAACAATATAACACCGTGCAATTTTGGGTGCGTCTGGTGACACTTGTTTTCCATCGGCATTCCCGATCTCTCGCTTGAATCAAGTAACTTGGGCTTGTCTCAAACTTTTTCCAAACATTGATAGTGAACCAATTCAATTAAAGGAAGTTAACTAGTTTAGTGTCAAATGCTCATCTTGAGGCCAAAAACACTTCAAAATTGTCTAAGTTTTTTGGATCAGCTTGTAAACACATAAAGTAAAGGGGGCAAGTTTTTTAGTGATTTTTAATTATAAAGATGCTCAAAAAATTCATATTAATCACCATTAAATTCTTTAAAACTTCAAAATTTCAAGCATACTGCCGTAAGAATTGAAGCAAACAATTTTAGATGCCAAGATAACTCATATATTGTTTAATGTCTTCATGAAAATCGAGTGCACAAAAAATAGGTGATCTCACAAAATGATCCCAATAATGGTAATGCATCTGGCATTGTAACCAATGCCTTGGTGAGTAGTGTAATGAATAGGATAGATGAGGGAAATAATGTCTTGTAAATGAATACCAATACTTTTGACAAGATAACCCATGGAACAAGTTATATGAGAATCAAAACCAATTTTGTTCTTCTTAAATGAACCAAGCATAACTACAAATTCGTCTAATGTGAGAGTTGTAATAGGTGTAAAAACAAGTACACCATATACAACTTGGAATTCATAATATAATAAATAAGAGTTTAAAGGTGCATAATATATTAATATATGTGGACTAGGCTCAATAGAAGGTGTATCTGATGTTTTAATATGACATTACAAATGTGTTATTTTTTAATTCAATGAATGAATGAGAACATATTTATCACAAATGAGTGAGATAAATAGTGAGTTGTGTTTATTGCTTTTCACATTCTCTTCAACAAACTTAACCATGTCTTCCTAAAGTAAACATGCTTTATAAATTAACATTCCATTTGCAATAGTTTTTGGGAAAACTATTTCAAAACTTTTTGCTCGATGTTTCGGTCACTTCCTATGACCCATCATCAAAATATAATACCAAATCTTTATGGTATTTTCTCCGATGATTTTTCACATGAAGTGATCTAAAACGTTGAGCCAAAAGTTTTGGTATAGTTTTAATAAAAAAAACTATTGCAACTTTATGGACTATGAGAAAGTGAAATCTCTTAACATTCCATTTTCCAACTACAAGTTATTATTCACCTACGTGATGGTGTGACAATATTATCTTGAATCTATTATAATGTTTCAAGATAAAAAAATTGTAGGGAAAATTGACATAATGAAACACATTCGTAAAACAAGCCTCCAACTATTTATAGTTAAGCAATTTTTACAACGTTTTACCCCAAATATCAAGGTAAAAAAGTACCACTTAAAGGCCAAATCAAAGCTTGACCCATAAGAAGATATTTATTTAGAAGAATAGATATACCTTCAAGTTTAATTTTAGTTCAAATAGAGTATTTTAAAAAAATCCACAAATTCTAAATTGGCCCATATGTGTCATACAAAAGTTGAATAAACAACTCCAAAAGAAGGATGTTTTGCAAGACAATATATAATTTTTGGTAAAATTTTAGGTTAAACAAAGCACTTATATATTTGCATGAGTTTGGGGGCAGCCCAAAATTATTATTTAAATTTTGATTCAATACCTAATGCGTAAGGAAAACTATATATATACACTAAAAACTATTATGGTAAAATTTTAGGTCAATAAGAGAACTTTGTTAGTTTACGATTATCAAGGTGGACCAAAACTACTTGAACTAGACCTAGAAATATGTGTTGATTTGACCAAAGGATCCAAAAATAATTTGGATGAACTAGGTTAAGGAGTTTTCGATTTGTAGATTGATAACTAATCCCATTCATAGATAATAAATTGGATCAAGTTTTCACGCTACTAATTAGATATGGTTCCACCGTACTTGTAGCCACATTATCCTATCTTGAAGATACATAGAGAATAGCTTCCTAGGACTAACGACTTACGATACACCAAAGAATCAAATGGTTGAATGGATTTTGATGGATTTTTTTAATAAAAACTATGAAATCGATATGTACTATGAGGTACGTGGAAGCTAAAGTTAGTATACAATGTTATTTGAGGCCTAGGTGTTGGGGGAATTCCCCTTAATTCATGCATACCAATAAGTCTACTTATCCAATTACGATAGCTTTCTACTAGTTTAAAAAATTTGAAACATAATTTCCAACCTAAAGGAGTTCTACACATGAATAAATTTAACCCTTAGTACCCACATAATCGACCAATTTATGATTAGATGAGATCCAAAAGATAAATATGTCGTAATATTGGGCATTCACAAGAGGCCACTAAACAAATGGGCTTAAAACTTTAAAATGTGGGGAAACGTAAAATTGCACTGATTTGTAAACATGGTTGTTGAATGAGGTAAAGCTCATATAACTCTAATGCCTTACAAATTTGAGATAGCTATGATGCCATGCAAAGTTTTTCAACAAGTTCTATGATTGTTGCAATAACCAACCAAAACAAGCACGCACACGCACACGCACACGCACACACGCACACGCACACGCGCACGCACACGCACACGCCACACGCACGCGCGCGCGCGCGCACGCGCACGCGCACGCACACGCACACGCACACGCACACGCACACGCACACGCACACGCTGCGCGCACGCACACGCACACACGCACACGCACACGCACACGCACACACGCACACACACACGCACACGCGCACACGCACACGCACACGCACGCACACGCACACGCCGCACACGCACACACACGCACACGCACGCACGCACGCACACGCACGCACGCACACACACCGACGCACGCGCACACACGCACGCACACGCACGCACGCACACGCACGCACACGCACACACACACACGCACACCCACACACACACACCCACACACACACACACACACACACACACACACACACACACACACACACACACACACACACACACACACACCCACACACACACACACACACACACACACACACACACACACACACACACACACACCCACACACACACACACACCCACACACACACACACACACACACACACACACACACACACACACACACACACACACACAAGATTACTTGTAGAGTAAGTATTCTTTAATACATACTTTAAACTAGACATTTCTACTAATAGTTGAAGTCAACCACTTAGTTGATGGTTTTCTCTATTATTAAGATATGGAATAATGGGACACATATGTTCTACCATATAAATATATTACAAAAATAATACAAATGCATATTAAAACCAACAAATGTGTGTTAATTATTAAATATGCTAATAACTTCTAGGTTTTGGATTTTAGCGTATTCGAGTTTCACATTTTTAGTTCATATATTTAAGATTTTAGGGCATTTTATATTAATCATTTTTTCTATATTTTAGGATTTTCAAGTTTAGGGTTTTCCAAGTTTTGAGATTATAGTTTCAAAGCTTTTTAGATTTTTAAGTTTGACTATTTCGAGTTTCGAGTTTCCGTGTTTTCTAGTTTTCATGATTTTATGGTTTTCAAGTTAAAAGATTTTAGTTTTTATTTTAAATTTTCAAGGGAATTTTATATCAATAAAATGTTGTATATTATTAGGGTCTCCTCGTTGGTTGGTTTTGGAATTCAAATTTTTTAGGTTTTTACGTTTGATTATTATCAATTTAGATTTTTGGGTTTCGATTTTAGGTTTCAAATTTCAAGTTTCATTGATGCTTTATAAAAATATTTTTGTGTTTTTAAGGTTTAAAGTTTAGGTTTTTGGGTTTAGTGTTTTATGTTTTTGGTATTTAATTACATGCCTCCTTAAATACATATTTTTCATATAATATATATGGAAAGGGAATTTCCATTAATAAATGTACTATGTTAACCATAACACAATGAAATTCAGATCTCAACATATATACACCATTAAATCATATCTATTTTCATTGAATAAGGCTATCAAGATCATAAGAAAAATAAAATTATTAAAGTGCCAACAACTTTGGGGTTTGAGTTACAATACACTATATCACATGATTCTAGATGCACTCATGAGAGAAATGTGGTCAAAATAAGGTTCAATCAATGAATTAAACCATGAACTTATAGATTGAACAAGTATAATGACCATTTACGTAACATGTACTAAAGAAGTGGTTAAATAAAAACATAACATTTGTGAAAATGGTCTTTTCCCATAAGGTGTGAAACTAATTCCATGAATGTGATCACTTCACCATTTTCTTCAAAATGTTGGGCACTTTTCTTGGAGGCACCACAAGTCACTAGGAAATTGGTTTCCTTATTTAAAACTATAATTCATTCTCAACACCTTGTAAAACCCATAGAAAATAGGGGATGTTAATGGGAGCTTGTGTTATACATTCACTATTATCGAGACCCTCTTATCTTGAAAATTTTATATTTTTTTCTTGACGAAAGTTACCAATAAATCGGGTGTATGCAAGTGTCTCAACCCTTATGTTTCAATTCTTGTAACAACAATTAGTAAATGTTAGCACACACTCTAAATAATTGAATTATAATTATAATATTGGGATGCTTTAAAAATAGAATAGATTATCTAATATTACAAATGTGATGCTTATTTGTCCCTAAATGCATGAATACATGTATGCACTTATAGACTTCTTGAATTCAAATTAGGACCATATCGACACACAAGTCAACAAACAAGTGGGAGAGTTGAAAAGAAAACGGGGAATTCAAATGGCCCACAAATGTAGTCACTATTTCCATATTAGGTAGATAAATTATCTAGTTCCATATTACACGGAAATGGTCACTACCTTAGACCAAGATAAAAAAAAGGGGAGGAGGGACAAAAATAAGAAAGGAAGCATGGGCCAATGGGTTAAGAAATCCAAGAACATAGAAAAAAAAGTTACAAAACATCAAAGTTCATGAGGACACAAGGAAAGTAAGTTACAATCTAAATGACACAAGGAACAAATCTTGGAAAGGACCTCACATAAACCAATAATCAATAAACACATAAATACACAAGCTCAAAAGAAATTAACTAGTCATGTACTAAAAATTAGAGGTGTACACATATAAACTCCGATTTAATTTTAACCTTACTCTCACTTACATAAAATTATCGAAACCCCCTCCCTCCCCAAGAAAATTCCTTTAAGTTCAATTGTATAGCTACACTTATCATATAAGTGTCATATACATGCCCAAACAAAAAGGTTGATTACATTGTTAAACATTATATTAAATGTACATACACTCACATGTCTAAACATAGACAATATTTAATAGGAAAGTAATTAAAAATATAGAAACTCCGTGTAATGTTTTACCCATAATGATACAAATATAATAACTCAATTTTAAACAACTACAATAGTTTAACAATAGATTTCTTTCATTATGTAGCTTTTAAAATCAAGTTTCATATATGTGATTAAAATATACATGTAATGCATAATTGTAATATAATATGTGGATAATTCAACAATGGGTATATAATTATCCATGTCTATTAATGGAGAAGAATAACAATCAAGTTATTTACTTGATTTGTTTTTGCTATTAATAAATTAAAACATACTATGCAAACTAACTACTCTCCAACCCTATTAATGGTATCTACTTGTTTTTATAAAAGCATAGAGAGCCAACATTAGAGGTAATTTAGTGTGGAAAAGAGATATATTGTAATACTCTTATGAGGAGCTTCATTTCCCCACTCCCCCTTCCCCACATTTGAGCTTAATATATTGGTAGTAATTCTACCTTGATCATATGTGTTTATATTGTTTTAATGTTTCACAAGTATATGTTTACATGTGGGTGTTTGTCTCAAGGTTAGCACACGATTATAGACACTATCCTAAAATCTAACGTGGTATCAAATAAATTAGAACTTCACTGTATACAATGTGTGATTTAAGGGTTGTTGGATCACATTGAGAATCATAAAATATTAAGTTTCTCCATTTGAACTCATTTTTAACCAAACGGTAAATTTCATCATGTAAAACAATTTTTTCTTGTGCGTTAGGTAATGAATCAACATCTAAATGATAGTTTTAGGTCATCTTGGGAAACCAAAATTAAAACACTCTATTTGAACTAAAATATTGCCATAAGGTAGATCTTTATTTGTAAATCAAACTTTCCTTTTATGTCATAGTATGAACTCGACGTCCATATTATACTTTTGGCGATATCAAGATTCATGACGAAAGTTTTTAAATGGGTCATGCTGATTTTTGAAGGTATGTAATTTAAGACTTTCTAAGCATTTTTCTCTTTTGCTAGGATATCGATTCACTTTGGTTTTCAAGATATTCCAAGTTCTTTGGACATATATTTTTGAGCACATTCATTGGAATACAATTTCTATATTTTTGACCCAAGACAAGATAACCGATTGGTAGCCACAACATCTATTATTATTTAATGATTGATAAGTGTATCTATAGGCCCCACACATACAAACACTTTCTTCTCTCTACCCATTCAACATTATGGAACCTAGTTTCGATATAATATTGCTTACATCTACTACATGTAATAATGTAGTTAATGCTTTCGTATTTTCGACATGAAAGAATAAAACTGATTGGTAAGCCCAACATATGTCATTTTTAGTGATCGAGAAGTGGATCTATGAGCTTCACTTGTATATTTTTGAGTTCTACACCTTCTAGCAAAGTACATCTTAAGGAGGGTTGTTAGTGTATTTAATTAATCATATATTATTGTATGTGATTAAGATGTACTTGTAATATCTAACTATAATTTATAATATGTAGATAATTCACCAATTGGTGCACACATATCCACATTTTTTTGATTGATAAGGTGGGTTGAAGGGACCCATTCCCTATTCAAAATGCAGAGGCCAAATCCTCGAGAAACAAAAGGCTTTATTAGCCAAAAGAAAATTATGACTACAATTGATCTCCAACTTACAAATGAATAAACTAAAACTAAACATACTAAAAAAAAAGATTATCCCAAAATTACTTCCCACACTGCGATGGAAAATAATCCTCAATGCTTCGTCCATACGTCCCTTTTTGTTTTTCCACTTCTTTACTTCTTGCCACTTTCCTAGGTCAGATGAAATAACCAACACAAGGTCATTGGGATTCTCTATTGCCATCAAATTTTCTATCATGGAATCCCGATCTGATTCCAAACTTTTTGAAGTATGTCCCCTTTTTATTCCACCTACTACCAAGTGGTTTTCTTGAATTCCCTCTGTGTCATCCTTTCGTATAACTAATTTACCATCAAAGTTCTAGGATTACTTGAATTATCTTTAAAATTTGAAGCAAATACCAAATCCAGGTTTACAGAACCCCATCCACTAGAAGAAGTTGATCCATTCTTTTTTACAAATTTCTAATTTTTATTGAAAGGACAAGAATCTTGCAAATGGCCCGTATTTCTACATAATCTACACCGAAATGTCATATTCTCATAGTCTAAAACATGTGTATGCTGAAAATTACCAAATTTAAGATTAATTCGATCACGAATTCCTTTTCTCAAAAAATTTCGATGCACATTTGGGAAAATGAGCATAAACCCGAATGCGTTCTATCTAAGTCCTCTTTTATAAACTTGTCCAGAACGTTTCCAATATCTTCTAGGGCATACCATAGATGCAAGGGAAGGTTAGGAAGCCTGACTCAAACCGGCGTTGGCCATCGAATAAGTATTCGGATCAAAATCTGAAACCATGGAGTTATAAATAAACCCGCATGTCCCCAGAACCAAGGACCCTCTGTCAAACAACGCTGATAATCTTCAGATTCCCTAAAATGGACAACAAAAAATCCCTTGGAACAAAGAGAGATTTCACATTTATTGGTCCAATTTTTGAAAACCCACTGATACAGAGTGGAGGAGGAAGGCCACAAACCATTAAACCTACCAATCACTGCATCCCGTGATAAATTTTTGTAATATTCCTCTACTTTTGGGCTCACAATGGTTAAAGATGGAATAGCCTCGGCCAAATCGACTAGGTAAGCCTGGTTACTAGTTGTTTGTTTTCCCTAGGATTGGCCTCCTTTGTTTCCTAGCACATCTTTGAAAGAGGTGGTATTATGGGGATGAGCCGAGCCACCATTTACTATAAGACCGCCTCCCACATTCTTGTAGAGTTGTCTTTGTATTGCTCGCCTTCCCGACCCAAAGTCGCATGCGATTTTGAGACCCTAGGGTTATGACACGGATCCTTCGCTAACTTATCCCGCTCGCCATGGCCCTTCACTCCTCCACCAACCCGTATCCCCCTAAAACCAACTCAAAACCATTCAATTCCCCTTCGAGCCTCGCAAATCATCACTATTTTTGCCCTCGATCCTTTCACCGCTCACTATTTTCGCATTCCTTCTCTCCATTATTCTCTCGGTTTGGAAATCTAGGTGACGTTTCACATATCCACATTTATTAATAAATAATAATTTATTGAAATGATTGACTTTTTTATTAATATATTCTATTAACATATTATAGCAGACTTGATATGCAAGCTAACTACTCTTCAACTCTAATAATAACATATACATGTAATATTCCTACCCTCGCTCACATCTAAACTTAATATATTGGTACTCTTCAACAGGCGTGTCTTACCTAGCAACCTAGGCGCTTGCTAGGCGCACAAAAAGGAGGGCGCCACATTTTCCAAAAAAATTCCAGTTCCTGTGTCAATGCCAGGCAATCCGAGTCACTAAGGTATGTTTAAATTTTTACCAAAAAAATGATGTTAAATGCCCACTCCCAAAGGCAGTCCCCTACTGAGCTTCAAATAATAAATTCATGATTCGCGAATCTTAATCGCTCATTGACAAAGACTATTTTAGTTTACAAATTATAGACGGAGACAGTCACAAAGGTGAGAGTTGAAACTACACAAGACACTATAGTATGTACAAAGTGTCAAATTCATTTTTTCAACTTTTTGTTCTCCGAATCTCCTGTAATTTGCATCGAGTAATACTTTATGAATCATACAGATATTGTCACTGATCTTCATCTATTCCAAAGTGAATCCAAGGACCAAACTGAAAGTCTACTGTCTAAAACAACTTGTATATATCTAAGTATCTGAAAGACTTCAGTTCTGATTGAATGAGAATCTCTTATCTCCCCAATCGAATCAATGAATCATGATATCATCTTATCATTGAATTATGAATTGTTTACATATCACGAGCCATGAAGATTGCATAGGAGCAGTCAATCCAGATCTAAAATGAATAATTTGCGGCTTGTGCAACGAGCAAATAAGGAAATGATTCACAAAGAGATCGCCATCCAATGTAGAACAGGAGCTGCAGGGGTCACTGTTGCCGTTGTTGAGAGGATATCTATAAATCTTTGGTAAGCTCCGATCTGAGGATTCTTGTGGATGTTCGATCAAGGAATTTCCAAACAGATCGAGTTGAATGGAACACCCATGTGAATGAGGCGAAATGATGAATCCCGACACCTTAATCCAATATCTTTGCAAAAAGCAATCCCTTATACATAAATTGTTTGGCCAAAATTTGAAATCTTCATTGTCATTTCAATATGACTCACTATCCGCCGAAGGAGCCCGCCCGACTTTGGATTGGAGATAGGTGGGTCGTTGATCCCGGTGGGAAGGGGGCGCACGTTAGCACCTTGCCTAGGGCGCCGAAAACCTTAATTCGGCCTTGCTCTTCAACTCTAATAATAACATATACATGTAATATTCCTACCCTCGCTCACATCTAAACTTAATATGTTGGTAGTAAATCTATTTTGATATATATTGCTTTAATGTTTCACGAGTATACACATACATGTGGGCGTTTATCTTCGCATTTTATCAACTCATATTAAAAAAATCCATAATTATATACAAAGTTTTACATATATAATTCATTTATATAGAGAATTTGATTTACATCAACATCAGTTTTTAAACTCCTCAATATCTCTACGTCGGAATTTCATACACTCATTGCATTATTTCTTCCTCATGTCTCTATTTTAAATGACAACAAAAACTTCAAATTATTCTAATCTACTTTTAATGGAAAAGAAAAATTTCTCAAATAATTAAAATATGTGGCTTGTTCTTCAAAATAATTGTGTATTATTATGGTTGATATACTTAGACATAGGCTGGGAAAAACATTAACGTGGATGCACACCCATGCATGCCATATTCCCATAAACATTCCATAATATGCACCCATTCACTCTAAAATATGTTTAATTAGCTGATAAGTTTTATATGTTGGAATTATTTTCCAACAAAAAGCTCGAAAACTTTTCTCACGTTCGTAAACCGCCCAAAAATGTTTGGGAAAATTACCTCACGTCGCAAAACTATTTTCACCCCTCGGGAAACCTCTACTGGAAAACCATGCTGTAAAACATCTGCAGAAAACTCGTGTCGGAAAACCGCTTTTGAGAAATCTTTGCTGGAAACCTCCTTCCGGAATACTTAAATCGAAAAACCGCCGTCGGGAAGTCTTTACCAGAAAATTACCTACGTGTGCTAGTTTATTGGAATGGGTAACACTAGTTTGGGATTTTAATTTAATTAAAGCGCTAACACTCCTCACACTTGCATTGATTTCAAACTTCGAGTAATACATAATATTGTTTATAACTATGATCATAATTATGAGAGAATGTTAAGTAGTATTTGTGATATTTAAAAAAAGATTTGCCATACTTCCACTTGAAAACTATTGATGTCTATATTTAGTTATAGTTAAGTAGTTGCTTAACATTCATTTATTAATATAAATTTATTTTATTAAATTATTATATTGAGAGGTGTTTTATAATAATAGTTGGGGTGGTCGCCGCCGATGGGGTTTGGGTGGAGTGGTTAATTCAGATGGTTGTTTCCGGCTCCACCCAGGGTCAAATCCCACTTAGGCACGACCTCCATTTGGGGTGGTAATGTCTAAGGTGGCGTGGTTGCACGCATATTGGTTTCATCGTGGTAGTTTACGGTTCGAGAAGACTGCGCACTAGATGTGTGTTCAATCATGACGGCTCGTGGTTATTTGGTGGTGTGCATGTGTGGCGACTCGTGATTCGCTAGACGTGTGTTCAAGTGTGGTGGCTCGTGGTTCGCTAATTGTTGAGCTTAATTGATATATCTTGGTTGATTGTACTTCGGTTCATAACTTTAGACAAAAACGTTTATCTATAATAATAGTTGGAATGGTAGTGGATTGTAATGTTTATGAGTATATTCCAACTATTATTATGGATAAACGTTTTTTCCTAGAGTTATGAACCGAAGTACAATCAACCAAGATATATCAATTAAGCTCAACAACTAGCGAACCACAAGCCGCCACACTTGAACACGCGTCTGCGAATCACGAGTCGCCACACATGCATACACCACCAAATAACCACGAGCCGTCATGATTGAACACACATCTAGTGCAAGTCTTCTCAAACCGTAAACTACCACGAGTGAAACCATCTTGCTAGCCGCGCCACCTTAGACATTACCACCCCGAATGGAGATCGTGCTAAGTGGATTTGACCTCAGGTGGAGCCGAAACAACCATTTGAATTAACACTCCACCCAAACTCCATCGGCGGCGTACCACCCCAACTATTATTTATATATATATATATATATATATATATATATATATATATATATATATAGGCAAACATTATATATTATTGACACCATTTATCATTAGTTAACAAGAAATTTATTAAAAAATAATATAATTTGTAAGAAAAACTATTTCAAGGTAATATATTTAAAAAATATATATTAATATATTTATATAAAAACATGTGTAAAATTGATGAAAGCATTTTTATCAAAATTTTCATTGCACATAGAAAATAACATGACAATTAAGAACCTTTTGACTTAATACACAAATGGCGTCACCAGTACCACTCCTAAGTTGAAATTGATGCCGGCAAGGACCTTGTGGGATATATATTACGTGTATACCTATATGACTATATATTTGCACACATACACGATTTTCACGTAAATCTAGTGTTCTCACGTGCTCCATGTGAAAGTATTGACTTTGTAAAGTGTTGACTTCATTTTAATAATATTTTTTGATTTTTTATATATTCACCATATATCAAACACACCAAAGCCATCAACTATGACGAATTCTAATTTTGTTATGAATATCCTTAGGCTAGTTTTGGAAATCTATTACAATATTTATCACCCTACTCGAGACAAATTTGGTTTGGAAATCTAAATCAAGCTCCGTGCTTAAACGAGAATTTCATGGATTAAGATAATGATATTATGTTTAGGAAAGGATTTGTTTTTTTGGGTCAAAGGGTATCAAAAATTTATGTGAACTAAGGAATATGAATTATGTGTATATGTAGTGCCCATATTTTTCACACACAATTACAACAAAGAAAATATCGGGATAATTTTTTTGACATTGTTCACTACACGCAACACAACAAGGGCTCCGAGTACGTAAAACACGACTCACATACGACAATCGCACAAGTCATCGACTCACATAGACACATGAGAACAACATAGGCATGTCGATGCCACACTTTTCCCAATGAACGAATATTAGCAATGCCCCAACCACGTAAAGAAGACTCAAGGATAGGCAAACCCACAACACATCTTTTGTGTGCTTGTATTTTAATTACGCTTAATATTTTAAGAGCATTATCGTGCAAGAATAACTTTCTCCTTTTTCCATCTACGAAACTTTAAGTTCATACCGTGGTTAAATTATCGTTCACCCCTTTTAAGTTGGTTTCTTATTCTTTACAAAAGTTTCCATAACTTGCATACTTATTTGGCTTAGTTCAAATGCGTACAAAATACTTAATTATCTTGTTCTTATGTGAAGAATATTCTTCTCGAACATATATTCAATGTCCACCTTTTTACTCTTACAACCCATGTGAATGTGACTTGGTGTCCATAAAGTGATGTTAGGATTTAATGGAGATTTAGATGTGAGATAGCTCATTACCGAAAACATACCTCTATCACGGGTTAGTTATTTCGCTACATTAGTTAATAAAGTGCCATAATTTAATGACTTCCTTTTATATTTATATATCTTTGGATATCTCATAGTTTGATCACAACAATGCAATACATATTCTTTGATACAACGGAATATATTTAATTGAATTATAAGGTCTCCCAAAAGTGGCATCATTCTGAACCTCAAATCTCATTTTTACGCTTATATGCTTCATTTTCTACGTCACATTATGGCCTTATTCTTAGAATTGTCTTGTAAAAGGAGCTATGAAGTGTTTGTCTAACCTCTTGAAGACATAAAAGATTAGAAGACTTGAAGCTTCACACGAACTCAATATAACATCCAAATCAACTGAGGTTTAGATTAATTCCAACTTCACCTGAGGGTCTATCCCTCGACTATAAATGAGTTTTAAGCAAGAGGACAAATAATGCTAAACCACCTTCAGAAGGGGCTAAGGTGTTATGTTGAGAGGAACCAAGGTAACACATTTGACTGAGCGGAGCTAAGGGGTTCATTAACAAGAGTTTAAGACCTGGAACAACTAAGTCACAACCTCCATCCATGTCGTCTGGATCCAATAGGGTTTTCACTTGATGAAGAACTTTAATTTTAAATCTATCTTTGGATGACAAGGTAGTCCGCTAGGCTACGAAGGAGGAGTTAGCTCTACACACTCCAAGGAAAGTTTGACTGTGTCACTCCTATCAGACGGGTTTAGGACAATGTCACTAAACATACTGACTAAGATGATAAGCCCATTCTTGAGCTCTGATTTGCCTAAATAAGGACGTTCCAATGAGAGCAAAGATTAAGTTCATCCTACGGTTTTCAATGTCTTTTACGGTAAAGAGTATCACACATGAGAAACAAGTTAAGTCCCGATATTGAACAAGGGTAGAGTGTTTCGATTTAATTCTCTTTATTACATTTACAAAGTATGAATGCACAAGATGACTCATTAATCATTTATTGAACACTAAATATGTACTACGAGCTATTACTTCAAATTCATTTACCTTATATAAATATCAACCCCTTTTTACCATGTGTTATATGAATCAAAATTGAATCTAAGATTAAATGCACATTTCCTAGATATCCTTGAAACTAGCATCTCATACACAACAACAAATTTATCAATTATAACCTTCAAACACGAGATCGCATTATACATTTGTTCCTTTAACAATGAACTATATAAATTACAATGATAATTAATGAATTACACATCGCCTTTTCGTCGTCATTCTTTCATCCTGCAAAAACCACGTGAGCATGATATCGGATGATGATTCGGCATGACATCCACCATAATCTAACATAATTATCTTTTTTTTCTAGTTTCCCCATTTACATATGATAATAATTACAATTTGCAATTGAAATAATAGGTTTAGAGACATGTATTCATTACATTTCATTTTATTTCATTTTGTAACCCAGAGAGAGAAAAAGGGAAGAGAGAGAAAACACCATTTTGTCCAAAGTTTTATTTCACACAACAAGCTACACTATAGAGTTTTAAACAATTATTTACATGTGTCAAAAGTATCTACGGTGGTTTGGCAACCCGACGAGGGTCCTACAGCTTCTATTTTTACCTTTTCTTACTTGTTGCAAAAACACTCAAACAGCTCAAGGCTAAGAAAATGCTTCCAAAAGTTGTCTTCCGACGAGAACACATACCATGATTATATTTCTACGTGTTCCCGGATATACCAGGAGTTCATAAAGAATCGATGGAATTGGGAAAAAGTGAACGGTTTGTGTTTGGCGGCTAGTTTTTCGGCCACCTTTGGTCGTAGTTGGCCCAAAGGTGCAAATTGAACAAGAGTTAGCTCGAGGGCTAAAAACCACGTCCAAAACGACGTTCGATGGATGCACGCACGCAACGAGAACTTCCTACAAATTTCCCTATATAAGGAGAGTTCAACAGGGTCGACGAAACTCAGAACTGGAAAGTGGTCTTCGAACGGCGACAAGTTTTCTAAAGCCACCGGTCCTAACTGGTCCCGCTTGACCTTGTCAAACTGCGACCGAGGCCTACAAAATGTCGCCGCCAAAAAATACTCGGACAAGTGTTTTCCCTAAAATGAAAGTTCCATGCAATCGCTAGTAAAAACACTAGAGGTTTACAAAGATGGATATTAATTTTTCTATCCAGGTTTCAAATGGCGATTCGAAATGAAAGCCAACTTTCTAGATTCAACAAATGTTCTACTACTGTGTAAACCGAAGGTAACAAGGCTCCTATAAGAGCGTCAAATAGATCACAAATGTTCGTTTGGGGTCAATCCAAAGGTCAAGGTGACTCCTCACATAACAAAGTACACGAATGAAGCTTAATATCTTGTTTTTAGGGTTACGAAGGGTACTTAATGAGTCTCCGAAAAATGCAAAAATTAACTATTTACATAGGGAGATAGTCAACATTATTACTGGGAAGTCAATTTCGTCTGGTCGATAAAACAATATTGAAGCGATCTCATGTGGTAAGAAGTTTTCTAAATCACCTCAGAAAGAGGGTGGAAGTTCATGGTTTAATGCAAAAGAGTTATTTGATTTCGAGAGTTACGACACGACAATTTCATTGTTTTTGCAACGAGTTGATATAAACATATAACTGTATTAAAATCCTAATATTTTAAAAATTCTATTAAGTTGCAAATGAGAACTAAAGCATGAGAATTATGAGAGGTAAGGGAAAATGAACCATTTCGGAAGGAACGGAGTCGGTCAAACCCACAGGCTTCGGTTCAACATCTCACCTGGGCACTTCGACAACCAGTTCACGAGCCTTGATCTAACCTCCGCAACGTCACCCATACTTCCCGATCACTTGAAGTTCTCCAACATAATACGTTGCCCATTATGTTCTGACAATTTCCTAGGTCCTGCACAAGGCTCCATTCTTGCACACGGGCTGAGAGAATGTTGGTAACGGACAAGAGGCTCCACACTTACGAGTGTAGTTGCTTGAAAGTTTCTAAAGCCTTTTGAACAAAACCATTATGTGCATATTCTGCAAGCCCTCAAAAGCAACCCCTCAAATATACCACCATTTATTTGTTATTCCCACACACACACACGCATTTAACCACACCACTATTTATCTTTTTCTCCTTATACCCACATCATACACATACATATTCACTACAGCCTTGTTGATTTTCCATGCTCACAACTGCACATACACAACACATTGAACATCGAACTATTACCGTTTTTTTAATCTTCGACTCCCACAGACATGACCATTCAACCATACTGATGTTTGTCTTCTATGGCCACACACTCGTAAACATATTCAAATTTTCATTTAACAATTCAACTATGATGCTTGCAAGAACAAAATCCTACAAAAACCAAATTCTATTGTTCATACCCTGCTCCAAAGCTTCCATCTTGGCACAGGCTGGAAGCACGCTGGCAAAAGTAAACTCATCAAGTTGGAGACCTGTTTGTTGCATGGTGAAACAGTGTGACTGCCTTATGAGGGACCCACGTCCTTCCACGCACAATAGAAAACATATTCCATGAGGAGATGTCTCATTCTTTCATTTGATCAAACACTGAAATATCACCCCCAAAGCATTTGCGACTACAACATCTGACATAATCCCTCTAACTTTTATGCTTTGCTAGATGTCACGCAGGTTTGGGGGCTCATTTTTTGACACAGGCTCAAAAGCTTTTTCCCCCACGCATTCTTCAGCCTCTGGAGGATGCGCGAAACGGTTCGAAGCTTCCAGAGTTTGGATACACGTCTGCCAGAGCTTGTATTTTGTAAAGGTCGGGATTGATGCATTCAAATGCAAAGTGATCAGTTAGAGATTTGTTTTATTGCATAGTGAAATGCACATCTGTCTTGAGAGTAAACTGTGTCCCTTCTATTTTACCATCGATGCAAGCATCAATTTTCTTCTAACTTTACAACATGAGCCATGGTTTGCATGGTCAGAGCCTCTGCATCTTGAATAAAGCGCTTGGATTATTCTACAAGGCAAATGGCTTGTCTGAAACGCCTTGGATTCCCAAATACGGAGCTTGCATTAATGAGAAAGGGAAAAAGACAGGTGTGGGAGATTTTGAAATTGTTGAAACTATTCAATTACTGTTAAATTACATTGCTAACTTGGGTTTCACGGTGGTTAACGCATTGGATCCTAATTAAAGTGTTTGCATTATTTTGAAAGTGATGTGATAGGCCTGAAAGGCTGTGTAAGATGTTCCACTCTCTGATATTTGCACCGATTTGACAAGAAAAGGCACTGACAAAGATGGTGGAGTCAGGCTTTACATCTGTCAACTGGATTGCGAGAGGTTTGGGGCACTACAACATAATTTGAATAAATACAAAAGAGAAACTAAACTAAAAAGGAATGTGTAACTAAATGAAAATAAGTGAAAATAAATCATATTTCTTGAGAATTTATAGGTCTCTAAAGCGGTGAAAATAAATCATAAATCATAAGTGTAACTATCTTTGAATTGTGCCATTGGAGCCCTCAAATCACAGGGGTAGTTGGAACTTAGTGTAATGATATGCAATCTCGATTGAGAGTCAAATGAAAAATAAACTTAAACATGTAGCCACCGATTTCAACAATCGAAATGGACATAGTCACATGTATAGACTTACGCAATAATGGAACACAACAAACATTTTCTTAATGTATTACATTTAACGTGGAATTTCTAAAACATATAAGCAATACAACACTTAGCTTTATTTGGGATATGATTATGCAAAGATATAATTTTCGTGCCTACACTAGTAGATTTTGATGAGGTTGCCACATTTTTGTGTCATTTTTTTTTCCATTCTCACAATTTCGATGCTAATTTGTGTTAGTTTTTGTGTTGACACCAAAAATCCCACAAATACATTATTTAAATTTTGACACGAAATTAGTGCTCACACAAATTTGCATCACTTTTTTCTCGCACGCATCAAAACTAATTTACTTTTCAAATTAGAAATCCCAACAATCCATTATTCAAAAGTTTGATGTTAAATTTAGCGTTGACAAAAATTGTTTCAAAATTTTAACATAATTATGTCAATATTAGTGTCGCTAGGCTATAACTTAAAAAATCCCTTCCACGATTAAATTGACACATTTAAATAAGTATTTATTTCACTTGCATGTTTATAAACAATTATTTTGTGATTTATTAGGTGTTGTTTGATATTTTTATATATGAGAGTGAAAGAAAGAAACAAAAATTCTCAAAATACAAAGGCAAATAAATTTCAAAACTGGTATTAAAAGAGAAACATGTACAAGAAATTGTAGTTATGAGCATTATGTGAATCCCCTCAAATTTTACACACATAACTTTATTTATATTGACTAATTTTGATGGTTGTCTTTGATGTTATGAATCATTATTAGAAATTTTCTTACATCATTCAATTCCAATGACAATACACTTGTATTAGAAAATGCATATATGAAAAGAAATATATTTCTTACATTGAAATGTATAGTGTAAGAAGTATATTTATATATTGTAACAATTCTTTGAATGATTTTGTAGGTAAAAATGCAAATACTCATATACATAAAAGGCAGGTTTTGAGAAGTTTATCTCTCATATTTTGGTTTAAATTACACAATGCATGGAAAACATTGCTAAATTTGGGTAGGCTCTTCTTGTATGCCCCAACCAATTATTTTGAGCCCTAGTGAGTAGTGGAGACATGCACAAATTCTTAAAGATAAATATATATTAAACCACTAATGCAAAAACTCAAAATATTAAACTCCCTCATGTTAATACCATAAAAAATATTTTGATATCCTTGATACAAAATATGATGATGTAAAAGCATGATCACAAAACTGCCAAAATTGAAATTTAAAATTTTGACGAAATGTTTCCTGACGTAAAAAGCATCACAAAAAAGTGTCCTTAAAACTTTCACTAAGAAAAAGTGTCATTCAATTTCAAGGATTATGATGCAAATCAAGTTAGAAAAAGTTCTGCGTCAAGAAAAATGTAGGCCAAAAACTTACTATTATGATGCAAAAACCTCAAAACTTATCCTAAATGGACGCGATTCAATTTTTACAAATATATTTATGGACCTGTGCACTTCTAACAAGCCTCTCCATAGAATTACTTTGTTTTTATTTCAATAAGAATCATACTTTCTTGACCCCCACACAAACCTAACCAACCTTTCTGAGAGGAACCCCTTTCCTTATGAACACACCAATCAAGATCCCTATTGGAAGACATAACACTAGAGATTCCATAAGTTAAACACTTAAGCCTCCCTTAGTGACTCTTCAAATTCTTGAAGGTTATATGCTTGCCGTCAAAAATGTGCTCTTATTAGATATTGCACAAACACATAACACCATTCAAATATTTTGGAGAGGATATGTGCAGCTTGTAGAGGTTGTGTAGAAGTTAGGGAGATAATATTGTGTATTACGCGGATTAGTGATTCACTTCACAGAAGTTGACCATCAAATTTGATGTAGGAGCGTTCATGTTCACATGTAATCCTGTACCGCCTAAAAATACTCTTAGTTAGTAAAATAAGATAAGTCTAGCATTGCATAAGGTCATCTTTGTGCATAGTCCTCATGAATATGATTTTTGCAAGTTTTTTTGTGTAAATTGTCTTTGTAATGTTTGATGCTGCTTGCATGCATGCAAAAATATTCAGTGTGTTTTGTGCATAGTTTTATAGCACAAATGTCTGTAGTGTTTAGTTCTATCGGTTCATGTATGTAAGTGTTGTCGGGTCATGGGTTAATAATGGTTGTGGCATTCCTAAAAGGTTTCATTAGATTCATGGTATTTGAGTTCAAAACATCATGTAGAAGATAACTAATAGTTTCAAATCGCTAGTGAAAGAGTTGGAGACTTTAGGACAATGCACAAAAGACTCATTACTTTTTGTGTGTGTAACTCACTAATATTTTCTAAGGCTCGAGTTATCAAGGTGTGTTCTACTCAATGGTACACAAATACTCTTAAATCTATGAGATAATATGAGTCATATCATACAAATGTGTAATGATGTAGTAGAGAGGGTATATACACAATTTTATGCATGCATAATTGCACATATTTAGCACACAACTTTAAAATCTTGTAGTTTGAATAAGCCAACATAGATTTAAGCTAATCCAACAGCTTATAACTATTGAGTTGGCGCAATTGCATCAATATTTTTGTGATCGTTTGAGCCCTACCTTACATGGGAGATTGAGACATTCAATATCAAACATGGGTAGCTTGTTACTTTGAGGAATTCATGTGACTATATAATCATGTATTCCCTTTTTAAAAGGTATTCAATTCCAATTAAGGAGGAAATAGTTTTATAATATATTTGCAACGAATACTACATCAGCAATATGTATGCAAGTTTGAGAAAAGGATATAGGGATTGAGTTGTTGTGATTACATTGTGGTGTTTGAATATTGTAAGCTTGCATGCATAGTGTTGTAATTGTGTATTATTGATTCATTAGCAATCGGTCTCTAATTGATGTGACCCTATTGTTGAATAAAAAAATCGTTATTATTACTATAAATTGGTATGATAAGATTTCGTTGTGTAATTCTATAAGCATATTGGATAAAGGCACCATTTTATTAGGATCCCTAACTACATATGCATCAAACTTACTCTTTTCCACCCAAGTAAAGGCACAACAAAGTTCTAAGTTAATATGAATTTGTTTTGCACATTAGTTGTGCATATAAACAAATTAATAAAGGAACAATGTCATCTAATGGGATAACAACTAATATCTCTCGTGTTGTGAGTGATATGTTGACCTATATATGGATGACCATGAAGTTGTATAAAACTTAGGACAACCTAACAAACATCGGAAATAAGTGAAGATGTGCAAAGAGATTCGTGAGAAAAAGATCCACATAAGGTTTATTAAACCACTAAGATAAAAATCTATATACACCTTCACATAACATCACAAAAATTTTCAAACAAGGATTTACAAAAATGTTCACAATGGTTGCTTTAGATAAGGGAGTTGTATAGAATTTTGTAGAAGTTATCGAGATAAAGGGTTGTACAAAACTTTGAAGGGTTTCGTATAAAACCAATGCCATAAGTTGAGTACTTTTGATGCAATCACGAGATAGGGGTCCCAATGAAAAGATGCCTTAGACCACAAGAGAAATGAAAATTAAAACACATACACAATAGAATTACAATATTTATTTTTGATAACACCCTACCAATTTTATCTTATTACATCTTCAACATATACACGATACTTGCATGCTTACAAACACTCCAATAATGTTGCCCCAATGATTCAATCCTATTAGTCCCTCTTAAACCTTTGTATATATCTTGAATTACAAGACTCTTTATATATTCACTTAGGCTAATTACCCATCTAGAATTGGAATTGAATTCCTTTATTAAGTGTAATGATGTATTTATATAGCACACATTCATGTTTACTTATAGTGATTAGCTCAACTACATTTAGCCCATGCAAATATTAACTCCATTACAAATATCAAATGAGGATAAGGTCCTGACGGTTCAATATCATTATTGAACTTGGTGCAAACAAATGTCATTCCAATGAGCATAATTTGAAAGTAGGAAGGTCTTTGTTAGTTCTCGTTTCTAGTCTCAAGGTTTCCCATTAGATGATCCTAACATTTGTGTTATTAACGAACTTTGTGCTTGAATGCATGAGAAGTCACACACACCACATGTCCTTAAGAACTTCCTACAAAATAGTCTAATGACTTCACATTTTTGTAGGTGCATGCGTAGTATCTAGATGATGCTACCCTTCTAATGTGAGTTCTTGAAAATTTCTTTAGTTTTTGTAGATGTTTTGAATGTTTCTTGGTTATACATTATTCTTATTGTCGTTTATCCACTATTTTTACCGTGCACCCCAAATTACAATGTTTGTGCTACCCTTTGGAGCTTGTAGGTATAATGTGGAGGTGTTGTGATGCTTTTGAACATCCTTCTACTTTTAGAATACCTTTTAGCCTCAACACTACTATTTATGGTATGTGTCATAAGATATATACTTGTATCAATTTCGGAAGAGTTATCTATGATCATGAAGCATTGCAAACCTTTATGAAATCAAATTGAAAATGCTGCACATAAATATGTATAAACCTCGAAACATAGGCACACTAAAAAAATAGATGCAAATGAACAACATAATGCATACATGTGTATGTTGGTTGGGAAAATTATGAAAAAATAATTTATAGGTCAAAGAAGACTGCACACTCCTAGACTTAGCCACTTTTTCTACTCTAACATATTCTTAGTTGATGCAAGATTGCATGCGAAATTAGATGCTTTTCATCAACTTTTGTGCACATATATGTATAACTCTATACCATGTTAAAGGATCAATTTTTTCATATAGCAAATGCATTTGAACATTTTTAATCTTGCATATTGGTGGACATCTGATAGGGTGTGGAAATTTTTTAATGCTCATCTTACTTCCACATAATCATCATGCTTTATGCTACGGTGACTAGATCTGATGCTTCCATGTCACACAACATACATGTTAATTATAAACAATGTTTTATTTAATGGAGCATGAATGAGTGACGTTGTTGTGTAGTTGACTATGGAACATTTGGGTTGTCCTTGAAAAGTTGAACTTGTCCATATTCATAAGTTCTTTTTTTTACACACTAGCAATATAATGGTTCAACTATGATTTAATGGAGTTGGACTCCTTAATATGAAAACAACGATAAAGTAGAAAATAAATTTATTACTAGCAATCACATGTCTACAATGCAATGTGAACGCCGAACGGTATATGCTATTTGATTTAGAGTGATAGTTATTACTTTTGTAGTTGATGTTGATAAGGGGTGTGATTGATTTTGTAAGTGTAGGAATACAAATGAAGCATTACATTTAAAGGTTCTATCTCTACATTTCGAATTTGATACAAATTCGTACATATACATTTGCAAATCTTATATCATGAGGGGTAGCGTTTTGCGGACTATTTTATTTGAACTAAACATGGATACATGAAGACTTTTGTACATTTGCCGATCTTATATCATGAGTGGTAGTCTTTTGTGGCCAATTTTTTTGGCACTAAACATGAATACATTTGATACTGCTTTGGATAGTTAATTACTTTTGTAGTTGATGTGGTTTGTAATTATTTGGGGAAAATTGTGTTAGTGTTGCAACGTGTTTGAGACATGGTGGTTGCATCGGTTGTTTGGTTGTTTTTTTTGAAAAATCCTTTTTTGTACTGTTGATAACATATTGATAATGGGTGTGATTGATAGTGGAAGTGTAGGAATATAGATGAAACATTACATTGAAAGGTTCTACATGTACATTTCAAATTTGTTACAAATTCGTACATATACATTTGCAAATCTTATATCATGAGATCTGAACTAAACATGGATACATGAAGACCTCCATATATTTGCAGATTTTATATCATAAGTGGTAGCCTTTTTTTGCCAAGTTTAATTGCACTAAACATGAATACATTTGATACCCCTTGAATGGCACTACCGCTTTGGATACAAGAAGTGTTGAGTAAAGTAGTAGTGGAAGTGCTATCAAAGTAGAGTGATAGTAGTCGACTCCTCCTTTCTTCTTGCTCCAAGTGTTAGTACGTGTGCCATTGTTGAGTACCTTTCAAATGAAAAAGGAGGGGAAATGCCACGTATGAGTTTTTGCTGAGAGTGGGATAACATCAACGTGACTACCTCACTATAACAGAAGAGTTGAAAAACATAGGACATGTGGAATAAATCTCAAATAAATAAGGGAAAAGATTGTAATTTGTGAAAATGATAAATTCAAGGTAGACATAAACAGACTTATGATAAGTTGTAATTTCCAAGTTTTTCATTTCAGATTTCCTCAATTTTGCTAGAACCTTTTTTACCGAATGAAAATTCATGCATCATATCATCTTAGTGTTGATCATTTAGTTTTCTAGTTGAAGGGCCCATGCAGTTACACCTAACAATGGTGTGGAAAGCGAAAAAATTAGCCCCAATAAAAACCTTTGGACCCACAAAACCCAAAACCCTGTTTTCAAACAAAGAACTAACCTTGATAATTAATGAAGAGATAATATCCAATGGGAGATTTGCATCTGTGTGTTTTCCTTCAAAGTAGATCAGACTATATATTTCCCAAAAACTATTAGATGTCCTCCAAATACCAACGAAAAAGGGAGCAAATATTAGCCACAAGTATATATTAGCCAGCTTATGAGCATGACTGTTAAGGCTCTAGTTCCATGAGGATGTCGAGCTTGCTATGCCAAGTACAAACTATTATATATTTTCTATCTTTTATACCACACATAAAACAAGCGCCTTGATGCATAGCTGCATACCACAAACAAGGATTATTTATATGTATCATTCCGGTCTCCTTTTCCTTCTCCTTCGGTATGGAGAGCTTTAAAAATTGGAATAAAAAACCTCCAAAATTGTGGGAAGAATCTTTCAATATTGCAGCTTTCCTAATAAATAGAAGAATCGGGAGCGTTGTTAAGAACTCCAATGAATATATGCACCAATACAAACCAATAATTTTCTTTTCCATTGCGACTGATATTTTTCTGTTTACAAAAAATCTTAACCTAAATAGGTGGCACCCAAAAACAATTATAAAAAAACACAGGCCCAAATAGCACCTGAAAATAAAAAAATAATTTTATACAATTAATGAATTGGGTCTACTGAAAACATACTCCATTTCTGTGTGTTGTGTCTATAATAGCCGAAGGCGACAAGAACCCATCACCGCAAGTCTGTGTGAATGCAACTCAAATATGACAGGAGCCACGCACAACAACTGAAAAAAAGGGCCACACAAAACACCAATTTTGACACAATTTACCAATCCGATTTGGTTACATATAACCACAAAATTTGGCATTAGATTATAACTACAAAATAACAATTCAAGCTCAATATGAAAAAGATAGAACTAATCCAAATAATCAATCACACAAAATACAACTATTAAACCCTACTTTCCACGAGAGAAATCACACTTTCTCGGAAACAAATCAAACATACTTTAGTTACTGAAAATCCGTTGTTTTATATGCATAGTGCGTGTCTGGAATCGAAGAAAGTAGAACTACCACTTAGCAAAAAAGAAGGATCGAGCATGCATCTGCTAAAAACTGATTCGGGAAACTACCGCATCCATGCAACTGCAAAAACACTCTGGAATCGAAGAAAGTAGAACTACCGCTTAGCAAAAAAGAAGGATCGAGCATGCATCTGCTAAAAACTGATTCGAAACTGCCGTTTATTATTAAGTGTTTTTATTATGGGAACAATATATGAATTTCTATTCTCTTGTTAAAGAATAAACTTGACAATTGTTGTAAAATTTAGAAAAGGCTCCAAAAATAAGTATAGAAGGCTCCACAAATAGGTATACACTCACATAAATAATCAACCATAATTTTAATTACATATTACATATTTAACATGGAAATAATGAACAAACATAGAAGCCGTAGAGTGTTTTAACCCTAAACAATGATACAAATATAATAACCCCATTATTTCTATAAAACAATTGCATTAATTTAATGATAATATGAGAATTTGAAATTGAATTTCACATTAAAAATATGCTTCATTTTAAAAACTCTTTAATATGTTTATATTGGAATTTCATAGAGTCATGGCATTGTTTCTTTATATTGTCTAAACTAGCAATTGCTCATGGGTCGCAAGTTACGCCGGAGAGGATTGATATTCTGTACATACCCTTGCATCATAGCAATCCATGAAAACCACATTTTTAAAGGCATTTTGTCAAACAGTTCACATGCTTTGTATATACTTCAACATTTTCATTCATATCAACGAAAGGAACAGGCATCTACAACATCCAACAAAAACCAATTTCTATTATGCTTTGATCGATGTCCACGCCCTGTTCCAAAGTTCTTATTTTGCTACAGGCTGGGAGAATCTTGGAAAAGGCGAGCTGATTAGGTTCGAGTAGTTTTGAAAAACTGTGTAGCAAATGCAAATCCCGTCACTGATGAAGGAGTGGATTTTATTTACTCAAAAACCATTTTTCTTGGTGACACAGGACTGCAGCGGTCGAAGATACCTCTAACATTTGGGAACCATACCCATTCCAGTGCTCAGGGGCAGGGTAGAACTATTGCTGGAACTAAAAAACCTATTTTTAATCATTTCACAACAATCCTCAATCAACAAAATCCTAGATAAATGCGATGTTGCGGCTTTTCATTTATGTGAATACCAACATCAAGCCATTCCTCTAAACTCCAAATTGGGCACACAGAATTCAGAAAGAAAATTTTTGAATTAAAAAGTGCATTTGGGAAAGTATAGGCAGGCATGAACAGTGTGATGGAATTTGACTGCCGGAAAAGGTTGTCGAATTTGATTGCCAGGAAAAAATTGCTGGAATTTGACACATTCCAGCAAAGGCATCCTCAAAGGTGGAAGCCTCCAGCTAATAACAATTTAAAGGAAAGGAAAACTTTGAATTCATCTAGTATATATTGGATAGAATAAGGAAACTTCTCAAATAATTAAAAATTAATAACTTGCTCTTCAAAGATAACATATATTATTATGGTTGACGTTCTTAAGACATTGACGACACCACATTCAATATTAGTAGTATGGGTGACATGGGTTTGGGGTTTAATTTAATCATCTAGAGTGTTCTAATAGTTGTATAATATAAATTTTTATTATTACATTTTATTGAAGTATATTTTTATACATAAACATTTTTAAAATTTTGGAATATATTTTTGTTGAGTTTGGCTTTATGGTAGTGCAATTATGATGCAAATAAAAGTTTACTTGTTTCATTTCTACATCATTTTTTACTAAAAATGATGTTTCCTCAATAAAAGAAGACAAAAAAATTAAAAATGTTGAATTTTAATGTTAATTGAATAAAAATATATTTTTACGCTAAATTTTAATTGTTATTGTTTGAAATGAGTTAACACATAAAATAAATATTGAAAGAATTATTATATTGATAGGTGTTCTATAATACTAATTGAAGGTCTATAAATAAACAATTAATAATGACTTTAAATTTGATATCTCTTTCACCATCATGAGATAATTTCAACTATAAATTTGATATACTTATAACCATTACGTAATTTTTTTCAAAACTTTAAAAATACAATCATAAAATTGTATTATGTAAACAATAACAAAACAAAATTAATAATTACATCGAAGGTGTTACCCCTATGGGAAAGGGCTTTGTGGACATTCATGGGACTGTGTCAAATTTGATGGCCTAAATGACGGTTTTGCTATTTTTAACAATTTTGCTTTTGTTATTTTTAACAATTTTGTTTTTTTCTTTTCTAACAATTTTGCTTTTTTGATTTTGTATGTTGCTTTGGCTTTACTATGTTTAAATTTTATTTTATAGTTTTTGCATGCATTAACCGTTAAATACTTTGTCACTAACACTATAATTTTTAATTATTCGGGCTCTCAAGTTCCAAATCAATCCTTGCGTTAAATCAAATTTTGCAGGTATGCATTTAAATTCATAGTCAATTGGTTGAATTCATTTGATCTCATGCGCCTTAAAAGTGATTGTATATAATTTTGGATACTTAATATACATATTTCTATTTTCTGTTATTTGCTTTTGAAAGTATCCCTCTCAACTCCATAATATTGGAGAATTGAGGTCGAAATTAGTGCTTTACTGGTTTGTGAATTAGAGCTTGGATTTAAAATTTTAAAATGATATTAAGGTCATATTTACAGGTTGTCTTTGTTAGATTTTGGGTCATTGGCCTAGGTCTTGTGGGCCTTGGTCATTTGCGCTTTCTGCCACTGGTATCGGTCTCTGTATCCACAGACAATGTCATACTAGTCTTGAGGCTCAAGTGTGGGGTAACCTGGATGGAGCATAGTTAAGTCCTTGTAGCATTTTAAGCTCTTTGCAAGAGCAAACCTCAATTCCTTTGCATTTGGCACCACCTAGGTATTCATATTAGAAACCAAAGATGTTGAACCACTCCTTCCCCATTCTTGGGCTTGTACGACAACCAAGCTCCCTGAATTTCCATATCCAATTTTGGGTACAAGAGATAGATTGTCTGAAGCCAAGCTTTCAACATGCACTGTTTGGCACCATACTCTATCTGTAGCGTAGGTGAATATTTAGGGACATGCTCTGCTTTGGGTATGAATGGTCTAGCACCATAGTCCATCTATAACTTAGGAGCATATTCAGGGACATGCTCTATTTTGGGTACATGACTGGTCTGGTGCCATACCCTATCTGTTGCTATTTTTTATGATTGGTTCTCTGGTGGCCTCAACTCTTTAGTTGTATTTCGAGAAACTGTGATCTTAGGTCGTAGAGTAGAAATATATTAGCAGGAATCTTTGGCACCACGTGCTGCAAGAAACACTAAAAGTTATGCGAAGTTTCCCACCCTGACAAAAATGGGAGGAGGACGAATTGAAGGAGATGTCCAACAGTGAGAGAAACAAGGAAAAATTGTATCTTGTAACCGCGCCAAAGGATGTGCTCTCTTAGCTATTGTTTTACCAGTGCAAGCAATACCATCAATTATCCCTCTTCAAAAATTGTAACCTTTACATGCGAATCATAGAGGATACAACGAGAATACTATGACCTATACATGTTGCATACAAAGGTGTGTCCATTCACATGTCTCTTCATCTAGAGTGATCTCATACCACCACCGTAATGTCTTTTGCACCAACGCTCATGACCATTCATTTGCAAAATGTATTCTCAACTTGTTCAATCACACTAAAACCATTTCTATCACTATTTAATGGATCTCCATATCATGTTCCCAACAACTAGAGCTTCGATTTAAACTTTTTAAAATGATATTAAGGTCATATTTACAGGGTTGTCATTGTTAGATTTTGATTGAATAACAATTAGAGCTTCAATTTAAACTTTTTGAAATGATATTAAGGTCGTATTTAAAGGTTGTCATCGTTAAGATTCCTTTACTTAGTTATATCTTGTGCATAGCTTTTGTAGTCCTATATAATGAATTTGCCTATGTAAAAAACATTGAGTAATTGATCTTGATTCTCAACTCTTCTGGACCTCTCTTGTATATATCTGTGTGTGTGTGTGTGTGTGTGTGTGTGTGTGTGTGTGTATAATATTCTTATCATAGAAAAGTATTTTGTTAGGCCATATGTGTTCTATTATGTCTTAATCATAGCAATTTTTAGGCAATGTTTATGCAGCTGATATGTCAATTTAACAAAAATCAGGAAGATGTAAAGCCTTGGAAGCTTGATTAATGAGATTTGGGCTCGTGGGTGTGAAAATATTGTAAAATTACCTCTATATTAATTTGTACCTTTGAAAATTGGTGCTCAGCTATTCATTGATCAATTTATAATCTCGTCGAAAATAGGGTTGTTTTTGATGTAACTAATTGAATAAGTATAGATATATTTAGTTTTATTAACTTATTTTTCACTTTTTTGTAGGGTATTTGTGATTCTCTTTCTCCCGTGGTAAAGAAGAGAGTGTCGTCTCTAAACGAACTTCAGGTGGGTTTCAATATTGATTGAAGTATTTATTCATTTGTTTTGTTTATTGCATGTTATGGATTAAAAAATTATTGTAGAGTGCTTTCATGTTATTTGCTTTTGATTGTTACATTTTTATTTATAGTTGACTACAATCCTTTTTTGAAGTGACATGTGGGGCATGTGCCTTTGTCAATGACATGATTCATTATGTGTTGAGGGCTTGTTCCCAATGAGGCCATTTCAAAGCGTCCCAAGTTGACGCTTGATTGCGCATTGATCGACAAGGATTTTTAAGTTGACCGTCATACCTAAAAACATCTTCTAGAACTAACATACTTATTTTCCCTCTCCAGTTTAATATGATGCAGACTAGAAACACAATTCCCCTCCCTACAACGGGATTGACATTAACTATGTCTCGCTTACAGAGGGAGGAAGAGTTTAAATGTCTTCAATGTGTTGTTAATGTTTTACATTGTAGGCAACCGAAACCACCTAAAACAATGATAGCCAAACTAATCAGAGACCAACTCCACCTGATGGCAACATCCCCAATTTTTATCTCCAAAATCCCAATGATTGGAGATCATTCACGAGGCTTTTCTAACAAAGATTCACTAAAATATGATTCTAACAAAGATGCATTGAAATATGAACCACCCCACAAATTGAGGAGAATGGGAATACCAATCGAGGCATCTACAACTGGACAAAAATACAAGAAACGTGCAAAGAAAATTGCACAAGCAAAAAAAAAGAAATTTGATTTTAAAAAATAGCTTGTAGTGGTTAGTTTATAAGTGTTTTTGAAACAAATTGTAACTCGTTCCAAATAATTCCATGTATGTATTGTGGCAGTATATATCCGACAGAGAATCAAACTTATTAAACACATGTTCAATTTTTGTTATCCAACAACTATGCATTCCTAATTTAATAATTTGTAATTCGTTTCAAACAAATGCATGTATATATTGCGGCGGAACATATGGAACACAAAATCTAAATTTTCAACAAATGTGTTCAATTTTTCCTTTATACAATTGCTCGTTACTTTATGTAAACCAACAACAACGCATTTTTAATGTGTTCTTCATTATATCTTTCCTTTATATAATTGCTCGCTTCTTTATGTAAACCAACAACAACACATTTATAATGTGTTCCTCATTATATTTGCACACAAATACATATAGTTTTAAAATGTCGAGAAAGAATCATGCAATTTTTAGTTATTTTCATGCAAAGCTTTGTACATTATATCACTTTTTTGCATATTGAATTGTTAAAGGGTTAGACTTCATGTTTGCACTTTTTAGAAAATATAAATGAAAAAGGAAGCAAACTTTAAAGGTTCTAATTGCTTACAAATGCATGCTTTCTAGAACACATCCTTCATTTCATCTTTGACTGCATTACAAGTTTACATTTTCCACCATACATTTGCAGAACTCCGATTATCTCGAGCATCTTTTAGTTGCCATGGAAATAACTTTGACACACAAAGGCATTTCTCAATTGATTGAGGGCAGTTCCATTTTTGTCCCCACATTTCAGATATTGCACTTGTTCTCCCTAAGGTCCATTCTCAACATCGTGTTGACCTTTCAGATGGGATACATTTTCAGACAACACGTCTACCCTCCAAATTTACAAGCCATGTAACCGAAAAATCAATACTAGAAGGCTCCTTTGTGTGCTTACACAAATCCCATGTTAGAATGATAAAAATGAACTGTAAGCTTCATCTCCTGCTCGATTACCAATGTATATAAACTCCCTATATTAATTATAATTTCTTTATGTTTTTTTCATGATTTTATTTTCCATTGCAAGACTGTTCTTATCATTGAAATGGATGTTGTTGTCGAAAAACATTTGATAATCGGTGCTCCAACCCGACTACCAACAAATGCTCTCCAAGACAGCCAATTTTCTCAAATAGATGCAAGTGCTAATCAGGTTAACAAATATTTTGTGAGAACACCAACTAAAATAAGTGGATTGAATACATCTATGCACATGTGGTCCGTAGAGGGTCATACCCTAGCAAAAAACAACCCTTCATGAATATCACAATGCAAGGGGAGATGGTTCTGTGTTTGGGTTTGATTTTGTGGATCAGGAAGAAGGGGAAATCCACATCACTTGTTTCAATGAGGCCGCGAAGCATTCTATGAGCAGATTGAAAATGGGAAGCTATATACAATTTCCAATGGGAGGATTGCGAGGATTGCTGATGCAAAGCTATGTTACAACCATTTGAACAATGCTTTGGAGATTTTCCTGCAACCTTCCTCAACCATATCTCCACTCATAGCAAATGAGAATACAATACCTTCCCATCACTTTCACTTCACCAAAATCAAGGACATACCTACAAGCGTTGAAGGTTCTACAGTTGATTTGATTGGCATTGTTCTTATGATGTCACCATGCTCAAATTTTCGTCGGCAACATGACAAGTCCAAACAAAGAGAAGAACACTACAATTAAAGGACATGTCGGGATTTGGTGTAAGTGTCACATTGTGGGGACAACACTTATATGAGATAAGCAAAGAATTTGAAGACATGCTTTCTATACCACCTCTTCTGGTCCTTGCCTTGAAAGATGCTCACGTCTCCAGTTTCAATGGAAGCTCAGGTTGACAATGTTCAAGAACTTTATGTCAACCTCTAATTTCAAAAAATACACTTCAAATGTTATCAAGTAAATTTCTGGGCCCTCCAAAAAGCTTGACCTTTATAAGAACAATTTTGCACATCGTACGGATGGGAAATAATAAAGCACTCTACAATGTACCCTAGCCATTTAAGGTTCGTTTATATTTGTCTCATTTATGTTTCTTGGAGAGCTAATATGTTAAAGCACTGAGTGGTTCTTTAAATCTACTTTGACGTCAACACTTCATATTCACTACATTCTCAAGAGTGAGTGTTAGCAAACTTACATGTCTCACTTGCATTTGTATTCGATTATTACACAACTAACTATTATTTAACATCCCTTCCAATGTACTTTGCAACATTTTTTTGGCTTTAATAGAAAATCAGAATTGTCAATCATACCCCTTATCCACATCAACTACAAAAGAAATAACTATCCCTCTAAATCAAATAACATATTCTGTTTGGCGTTCACATTGCATTGTACACATGCGATTGTTAGTAATAATAATTATGTTGAAGGTGCCCCCTATGGGAAAGGGCTTTGCGAGACATTCATGGGACTATGTTAAATTTGACAACCTAAATGACGGTTTAGCTTTTCTCTGCTATTTTTGCAGATTTGTTATTTTTAACAATTTTGCTTTTCCATTTTTGCATGCTGCATGGGTTTGTTGTTTTTTCAGGTACACAACTAATTTTAAAATAATAATATATTATAATTTAACTGCAAAAATCTTGCATGGTCACCCGCCTTCACACCATGCATTTCAAGAAAACAAAGCTATTGTTCAGAAGAGCATAAACCAAGAAATATTAGGGTTTTGCATATGGGAGGTTGAAGGCCGACATGCAAAATATATATATATATATATATATATATATATATATATATATAATATATATATAATTGGGATCTACCTATCCCTCACGCACGTTCGCGGGGGGAATATTTAATTAAAAAGGCTCAAAATTTTGAGTAACCAATGCTGTGGCAGAGTGGTGGGCCTCCTGCCTTGTATTTTGCAGGTCATTAGACCCGCCTATCTCTCTGCAAACGTGCGTGAGAGATAGGCTCAGCCATATAATTGTAACCTTTATCTTAGCAATGATGCGAGGAATGGAAAGTTTATACAGTGATCATGGCCGCAATTACTCAAAGACCAGGAAAGAAGCTCAAGATTTTTTCTACTCCTTCTACACCTACTACACCTGATCCTCTTTCTTCTTCTCAGGACACCGTAGATGTTTCTTTACTTCAAGATGCCAATTTATCACAGGAAATATCCTCTGCTGGTCTGCAACTTAATTTTTCTGCTCCTACCCAAGCTGTGTCAGAAGACAACCTTTGGGATGGTCTTGATTGTTGGCTTACCAATTATGATAGGTCATGTAGGTGTCCTCCTCCTCATTTTTTTCGTTTCATATCAACATTCCACTGGATCGACAAAGCCTCCAAAGCCCACTACTGTTCTAAGAGCCGATCCTCCTCCTACCACTACCAGCCAAGAAACACCTGCTACTTTCAGCATAGATCCTCAAATTTCCTCATCTTGGGCTTACCTAAACATTACCGAGTGTAATACCGATCAAGTCACAAACCAGAAATAAATTTTATGTTTCTGTCAGTCAATGGAAAGTTGGTGGTATATCACATGGGGAAGAGGCCTCAACCTTTAACATTCACGATTATGAAGGTGTTCGAGTGTGTCCTAATCCTGGCCGGTATGGTCGAGATACCTAAGACATTTCATTATCCTCGCCCTTCCAAAGATTCAGATTTAGCAAGGGTAGTCTTCTCAAATTCGTTTCGTTAAGTTTTACATGAATTTTTAGTAGATTACAAATCAATGACATGATACATTTCTAATTTTTTCATTCAGGTCTAGTCATGGCATCGGTCTGTGAGAACAAGGAAGTTAAAATGCTCACTTTAAAATATATAGTTTGTGGGGATGAATTTTTTAGATCAAGTTCTATATACAGTGTTGTCTTTGTTTTATTGAATTCAAAATTCCAGAGATTAGTTGCACTTAACTCGATAATGATTGAGGAGTTTCTATTCTACTAAATTTGTGATCCCACACATATCGGATGAATGACAATGATTTATTTTGAATTTTAATCACGAGTTATGATAATCATTCAATCGTTTAAGATGTCAGTATATTTAGTGGTAACTATTAAATACAATATCTAAAAAATTATGTTATTTATTATTATTTAATATCATCAATATTAAAATCATGAACACGTTCATGATTTTATAATTAGCAAATAAAACCATTTTCATTTGTCAATATTGTTTAGAAGGTTTTCAACGAAAATTAATAAAACTATTTATACATTTTTTTGATGGGTTGTTTGTTTAATGGACCGTCTCTTTTTATCGACATGTATTTTTCATTATTATTTGAAGATCATCCCTTAATACTCTATATACGAAATTTTCTACCTTAATTTGATACATAAGTGAAATTGGTTTTTAGATAATATGTTAGCAGTTAACACATAAAATGAAGTCTTTTTTAGACGGGTCAACATGCAAGATTTTCTTGTTATATTACTTCCATTTAAGACCCGTACTCAAGAATCTAATTTCATTCATCGAAATGGCATTTTCCCTTTGAAATTTAAATTTTTCTTATTGAGTTTTTATTTTTCTTTCTACTTTCTTTTTAGTTTGTGCTTCAGATATATGGATATGATGGGTGAAGGTAGATTACGGGATAAAATTTGATGAGATGGTTTCCTCCATGCCTCGTAACATGCGAGAACTCTCTGTGACATCACTCAACCTTTAACATTCACAGATTATGAAGGTGTTCCAGGTGTCCTAATCCTCGGTGGGGTCGAGATGCCTAAGACATTGCATTATCCTCGCCCTTCCAAAGATTGATTTAGTAGGGTCACTCTTCTCAAATTCGTTTCTTTCAGTTTTACAAGATTTTTTAGTAGATTACAAATCACTGACATGGCAAATTTTTGATTTGTTCGTTCATGTTTGGTCATGGTGTTAGTGCAACAAAACAAGGAAGTTCAAATGTTCACCTTAAAAGATATAATTTTTGGGGATGAATTTTTTAGATCAAGTTCTATATACATTGTTGTTTTTTTTATTGAATTCAAAATTCTAGAGATTAGTTGCACTTAACTAATAAGGATTGAGGGGTTTCTATTCTACTAAATTTGTGTTCGACACGATATCATCCTCGGATGAATGACAATGATTTATTTTGAATTTTAATCACGATTCACGATAATCATTCAATCGTTTAAGATCCAGTATTTTTAGTGGTAAATATTAAAATACAAGATCTAAAAAAACTATGTTATTTATTATTATTTTATATCATAAATATTAAAATTATGAACACGTTCATGATTTTATAGTTAGCAGTTAAAACCATTTTCATTTGTCAGTATTGTTTAGAAGGTTTTCAACAAACCCTCGAAAATTAATAAGACTATTTATACGTCTTTTTTGATGGGCTGTTTTTTTAATAGACCGTCTCTTTTTGATTGAAAGGTCTTTTTCATCATTATTTGAAGATCGTCCCTTAATACTCTATATACAAAAGTTGCTACCTTGATTTGATACATAAGTGAAAAAAATATTTTGAGATAATATGTTAGCAGTTAACACATAAACTGAAGTCTTTTTTTAATCGGGTCAACATGCAAAATTTTTACTTTGTTATATTACTTCCATTTAAGACCCGTACTCAAGAATCTAATTTCATTCATCGAAATGACATTTTCCCTTTGAAATTTAAATTTTTCTTGTTGATTTTTATTTTCTTTCTACTTTCTTTTTAGTATGTGCTTGGATATATGGATATGACGGGTGAAGGTAGATTACGAGGATTAAATTCGATGAGATGGTTTCCTTCGTGCCCGCAACATGCACAAATCTCTGTGACATAACTCAACCTTCAACATTCACAGTTATGAAGGTGTTCCAATGTCCTAATCCCCGACTGCAGGTCGAGATACCTAAGACGTTGCATTATCCTCGCCCTTCCGAAGATTTAGATTTAGCAGGGCTAGTCTTCTCAAATTTGTTTCTTTCAATTTTACAGGATTGTTTTAGTAGATTACAAATCACTGACATGAAGAATTTCTGATTTGTTTGTCCAGGTTTGGTCATGGTGTCGGTGCAATAGAACAAGGAAGTTCAAATGCCCACCTTAAAAGATATAGTTTGTGGGGATGATTTTTTAGATCAAGTTCTATATACAACATTGTCTTTATTTTATTAAATTTGAAATTCCAGTGATTAGTTGCACAACTGATAAGGATTGAGGGGTTTTTATTCTACTAAATTTGTGTTCTGACACGATATCATCCTCAGATGAATGACAATGATTTATTTTGAATTTTAATCACAGATTCACGATCATCATTCAATCGTTAAAGATGTTGTATTTTTAGTGGTAAATATTAAAATACGATCTAAAATAATTATGTTATTTATTATCATTTATATCATAAATATTAAAATTATGAACACGTTCATGATTTTATAGTTAGCAGTTAAAACCATTTTCATTTGTCATCGGATTGTTTAAAATTTTTTCAACAAACCATCACAAATTAATAAGACTATTTATACGTCTTTTTGATGGGCTATTTTTTTAATAGACCATATCTTTTTGATTGATGAGTCTTTTTCATCATTATTTGAAGATCATCCCTTAATACTCTATATACGAAAGTTCTTTACCTTGATTTGATACATAAGTGAATTTTTTTTTTTGGAGATAATATGTTAGTAGTTAACACATAAACCGAAGTCTTTTTTTTAGACGGGTCAACATGCAAGATTTTCTTGAACTATATTACTTCCATTTAAGACCCATACTCAAGAATCTAATTTCATTCATCGAAATGGCATTTTCCCTTTGAAAGTTAAATTTTTCTTGTTGAGTTTTTATTTTTCTTTCTGCTTGCTTTTTAGTCTGTGCTTCAGATATATGGATATGACGGGTGAAGGTAGATTGCAGGGATTAAATTCGATGAGATGGTTTCCTCCGTGCCTGCAACATGCACAACTCTCTTTGTGACATCAAATTATCCTAGATGAGCCGTATTGATCAACACCCATTTCACAAGGTAAGTATCCACTTTGTAACATTTTCAGTGGTAAATCACTTTATTTCCAGAGAGAGAAAAACAAAATCATATCATATCAGTTTTAATAGCCACAAGCTCAAAACCCATAGTAGCTTATCAACCTTGTTTTGTATTAGTAGGAAGAATGGTATCAATATTTCTAATATTGGAAATGTGGGCAAAGAAGAATCCATTAAAAATTTAGGAAACGTGGTAGGAAAACATGAAATAAATATTTTATGCAAAGAGGGAAGCTAAAGGAGGCGTTTGACGTTTTCAATTTTTTTTTCAACAAAACAATGCCATGAGCTCCTTCATATATGGTTGCCTCTTACAGGATGTGCCAATATGATAGCTTTCGAAGAGGGCAATCAAATCCATGGCCATATAGTTAAAACTGGCATCAATATCGACTTGTTCCTTGTGAATAGTCTGGTTAGTATGTATGTTAGGTGCAAAGTTTAGTGTTTGCACGCAAAGTGTTTGACAAATATCCTAAGAGAGACTTAGTTACATGGAATGCAATGACTGCATGTATGCCAAATGTGGGAACATGGATGATGCATGCAATGTTTTTAACAATATATGCCAACATGATGTTTTCTTGAAAGAGGCACAAATCCAAATGAGTTCATTTATTTGAGTGTCCTTGGAGGATGTGCCTTGAAGTGTCCTTGGAACAAGGCAAATAGGTTCATGCTCACACTGTAAAAACTGGATTCGATTCATATGTGTATCTCAAAAATACTCTTGTAACCATGTATGCAAAGTGTGGTTGCATAGAATATTCACTTGGTATTTTTAATGAATAGTGGTACATCCTCCTTGTATTTCCTTTCTGTGATGTAGCAGTTTTGATCAACTATACATAAAATAGAAATAGGTGTGTAATATGAACTGATCTTATATTGCTAAGTACTCCCATTAAATAGATAATATTAGTCAAAGGGACATAAGCCTTTATTACGTTCTAACAATTGTTATGATATTCTTACTACATGATTAGGAATACAATGATGGGGTGCAACTCTTCCAATGGCTATTAAAAATTTCCTTATTGATAAAGGGTATGTGCTCATCCTGCCTTTACATAACTTATTAGGGATTTACATCTTAGATTGGGTTGAAGTCTACAAGGTATGTAGTATCTGAGAAAAAAATTCCCTTAATATAGAATTTCTACTGGCTGATGCAGGGACAAATTCAGTGAAGCTAGAGTTGGGGTGATTGTTGTTTGCCCAAAGTTTTGGTACAATTAAGAGGCACTTTGTAGAGACTGGGAATGCTCGCCATTCTTGTTGAATATGCAAATTGTATAGTACAATTCACTCTTAAGATTTGTATACCCAAGTTTAACATTTTATTCACACATTTGCCAAGTAATATTCATTTGAATTAACTTTATTCCAGGTGAGAAGGAAATCCTGAATAAGCTCAACTTTTATTTGTATATTTAGATCTGATACACAATAAATTCATTACCATTTCTCACCTCTATCATACTTTCTGGATGCCTACTCATGAAACATGAAGTTCATTCTTACCTTATAGTGGGAAAGGTTAATAATATGCCTTTAGTTGATTTCACATGGTCATCATATCTTATACATAATTATCATTTATGGTCAATTGACATGTCTGATGTTGTGTGATGGCCTATTTGTCTTATTACCTATGTATGAATGTATTCTTGTAAAATGTTAGTATTTGTGCGGTCTTGCCAAACATAAATTGCATTAGTTGGGGATTGATAGACAAGAAAAAGGAGTTTATGAGGTTATGACATGTATTTGCATTTTAGACCTTGTGAAATATTAAAAAGGATTAATTGCTCAAAAATGATAGTTGCTTAATAGGTTAAGCAACCACGTGACAATTAACCTGTTCAAAATTTTGAGCTGACGAAGCTTAGGGTATACGATCCACATTTGGAACCCCGGATCAGGGAACTAATACAATTAATTCCAGGAGTAATACTCTCTAGCCCAGTAAATGGAGAAATCCCAATGATCAAAATAAAAAAACTAATATTCTACATTCACATTGCATTGTACACATGCGCATTGCTATAATTAATATGCTCCCAAAATCTAGAATAAAATTGAGAAATTAATAAGCATTACCATTTTCCCTATAACTGAATTTAAGATATTCATACCAATTATATATATACGCAGTTTTTATGTGTTTATTTTATTCTTTCAAAAAACAAACGCCAAAAACATGGTCGCAACTGGAAATGTCAAATGTGATGAGCATTATATATATTTTTAAATTAAGGTCAAACTTCCCCAAGTTTATTTAAACGCCTTGCAAAATATATTAAGTGTATATATTGCTAATATGTCTAATATTCACGACCATATTGTATATATGACTAATATGCACGCACCATACATGACATGGACATATTAAATGTATATATCGCTAATATCTGAGCCCATGCACGTTTTTCACGTAAATCTTGTGATATATCGCGCTCCCTCTGATTCCACGCTACCAAATATTGACTTTGTTAAATGTTGACGTCAGTTTATTATTATTGTGACCGTGTTATTTTTTTTTAATACATTCATGATATTGTGAGGATCGATCAAATAGACCATTGATAAAAGCCACCAATTATGACTAGGTTTTGGAATCGAATCCATTCAAAATACAATTTTAATTTTGTTATAAACATCTAAAAAATCCTAAAAACTAGCAATCGCATGTGTACAATGCAATGTGAACGTCGAATAGTATATGCTATTTGATTTAGAGGGATAATCATTACTTTTGTAGTTGATGTTGATAAGGGGTTTGATTGATTTTGTAAGTGTAGATATCACTTCATTTAAAGGTTCCATCTCTACATTTCAAACTTGTTACAAATTCGTACATATACATTTGCAAATCTTATATCATGAGTGGTTGCGTTATGTGGGGTAGTTTATTTGAACTAAACATGAATACATGAAGTCTTCCGTACACTCAATAAGGCGTGGTTTTGATAGTGGTAGTGTAGGAATATAGATGAAACATTACATTGAAATGTTGTATGTGTACATTTAAATTTGCTACAGATTCGTACATACTCAGTTGTAAATCTTATATCGCGACATCTGAACTAAACATGTATACATAAAGACCGTACATTTGCAAAATTTATATCATGAATGGTAGCCTTTTGTGGGCAATTTTATTTCTAGTAAACATGAATACATTTGATACCCCTTGAACAACAATGCCGCTTTGGATACAAGAAATGTTGAGTAAAGTAGTAGTGGAGGTGCTATTAAAGTAGAGGGTAGTATTTACGAAGGGTTGAGGGATAGTAGTCTTGACTCCTCCTTTCTTCTTTGCTCCAAGTGTTGGTGCGTGCGCCATTTTTCGAATGAAAAAGGAGGTGAAATGCGCATATTTGCAAACAATATTTCGGCAACAAGGAACAATACACTAATTATTTGAGCAACACATCAAACCAATTAAAAGCTACAATTGAAAGGAAAAAAATATTCAGTTAATTATGAAACTCATAAAAAAATTATAAGGCTATCTCCAACATTCTTATTCTCCTCACTGCCTTCACGAGGACTTATAACCCTCGATTACCCATTCCCTCTCTATCTTCAACTGCAGGGAATGAACCAATATGGTTCAGAGCAGCATGCTATGTCACATCTCTCTCCCCATGTGACCACACAATTGAACAATTAAGGTCTTGGTGTGCTTGCAAGACTGAAAAGCCTAACAATGCAAAGGGGAAGAACCTAGGTGGGAATTTATAATTCTTGGGGTACCGATTTGAACAGTCTTTCAACCAAGGTATGATGCTAATATGATATGATTTTCACATATTTCAGCCTTGTTAATTTTTGAAAGAAACTCTACAAAATCAAAATGCACACCTACAAGTCTGCGGTTTGCATAGTCCCCTAAATTTAGCATGCAACCAACTACAAAAATGACACAGATGAATAACAAAATTAGAAAGCAACATCGTATAAAAATTACTTTATTGACACATCTATTTCTTACATTTAGGTTCTCCAAGGTTGGTCATATTGCACATGGACATGGCTCTTGACATGTACGATGACACAATGAGAATCACATAAAATCTAAATGAGAAATATATATTACAAAATTGCAGAATTAAATTCTGGTATTCTGAAAAATCACAGGACTTACCATGGAATTTTATCCCCTATACACTAATGAAATCATATTTTGTTTCCATCTTAGGAATTGATCCATAATTGATACCATTGCAATCAATGTGAGTGCCTATATTTCTTCCTTCATGTAAGCTCATGTAATCCAATGTCATAATTGGCTTCTGTCTAAGTTTTGTGTGAGATTAAGACGATCATGATAGCCTTAGTCAGGGAAGAATCACAACAATAGGGATCTTGTGTGTCAGTGTTTATTATTGCCACCTTTCATGGTTGTCTGGTTATGTCCTTGACTCAACTCTTTATAGTGGAACAAGTCCCAAGTAGCATACATCTTGAAGCAACCTGAGGCCATAATGACTATCAACATCCACTTTTGTCAAACAGGTTATCTAGAAAATTTTGCAAAACCTACCACCTAATCGAGCATATAACTGTGTTGGAATTCCCTTAAATTAATCATCATGGAATAGGAATAAAAAACTCAACCAATGTATATGTTGTAGAACTGGTCATAAGAGGAGGCTAAGAAATATAGTTCTACTGCTACATACAAGTATAAACAAAATTTAAATGCATACCTGCAGAATTCAATTTAACACATGGGATTGACTGGAACTTGAAAGCCTTGAAGAATGAAATTATAGTGTTAGTGACCAGTATTTAAAGGTTAATGCATGCAAAAGCTATAAAATAAAATTTAAAAAATAGTAAAGCCAAAGCAACATGCAAAATCAGAAAAGCAAAATTGTTAAAAATAGCAAAATCTGTCATTTAAGCCATCAAATTTGACACCGTCCCATAAATGTCCGCAAAGCCTTTTCCCATAGGGTTAACGCCTTCAGCATAAATATGATCTAAAAATAAACTTGTTTTGGAAATCTATTACAAAATTGATCACCCTACTTGAAACAAATTTATTTTGGAAATCTAAATCACAATATTAAGGAATTTCATAGATTAATATAATGATATTCATGGTATGAGAAAATTTTAAGGAAACCGTGAAAAAAACTTGAAGAAATGATGGTGAATATTGTTGTAGTAAGATTTACATCGGTGGCAAATCTAGCCAAAGTGAACATAGATTTAGAGGTGAAAATAGAAAAAACATACAAAAATAATAGTAGATGAAATGATATATCTATCTTTGTTTCTCTAAGTTTTATAACTAATTTGGCAAATGAACTTTGTCAAAATTATGTCATCTTACGGAAATATGGCTACTTAGTTGTTTTTAATTGTTGATTCATGTCTTGACACTTGAATCTTGATGCATAGACAACAAATCTCTTTTAATTATTAAATAAAGTTCACATTATTGAGTCTTGGTTTCAATTGAATTTGCGAGTAAGAGATTGAGTATAGTTGGTCTCGTTTTCATGAGCTACTATTTCCTACACTTATTTCTTTAGGTGTGCTTTGCAACCTTAGATAATTGAGTGGTTTAAAGATGTCGGTACATGAATGATTACTTTGTTTTCTTGTTGAATATTTGACAAAGTCCATTTAATATTTATGCATTCCCCAATATTCGTGGGTTCATAGGTACTATTGTATTCCGTGGCTACCTCCAAGGATCCAACTGCGTGTTGCGATAGTCACATAGTAAAAATTTGAAACAACTTCCTACATACCATGTATAATTTACTAAAATCATTTGTATTAATGTCCTTGAAGATCCTTGGATTTATTTAGCCAAATCCTATGCATTAATATATTTTACTTAGTGGTTATACGTGCTCTAAAAAGTTCATATTCACTATCTATACATTAAACAATTGAACTAGGAAATAATAAATGTTTTCTTATTTGATAAGATTAAGAGAGGCTTTTGAAAGGTCTCGTAACCTTGTCAATCCCAAAAGTTGAATATTCAACTTTACAAGTATCGAAAAAAAATGCACATAATATGAAACAAGGGTAAAAGAGAGCCCCAACCTACACAATATGAAATTATCTAACATCGATGTACCAACTTACATCAAAGTAACTACTTTTCCAATTAATCTTTTAGGACATGAAGGTTGCTCTATATGCATCAATATCGCAGTCTTTTCAACCCTTTTTTGATGTGGGATCTTCTGTTATGGAGCTTGATTAAAAAAGTGGCCATATTTTTGAAATCCACCTTTTTATTCAACTTACAAGATATTCAGAGCGATACCAATACCATGTTGACTACTCGTGTTGGAGCCTCTTACTCTTAATTATATTTTTCATTAAAAGAAAAAGGAGACTTAAAAAAAAAAGTAACAAGGGAATTTTGATAGCTAGAAGATACTAAGTAATATCAACTTTGAAAAAGTAGATAGTGTGTTCTTAGTTCTATAGGGAATGTATTTAATTTGTATCTATAGACACCCCAAAATCACACACTTGTTCCTAGTATTATCCCAGTTCACATCCTGTTGTTCATACCCCCTTATGATTGATTAATCAAATTAATTAATCATTACACCTTGTTGGGATTAATTAAATTAGTTCCTAACCCACTTTAGCTAAGCTAATTATCATTTATTAAATAAATGTTAATTAATTATCTTGCACATTGTAGCTAATTAAATTAGTTGTTAATTGGGAAAATACACCTATTTTCGTAGTCAATTGCCACTTAGGTTCCATTTGGCCCCACTTGAACTCCACTTCATTAGTCTAGTCAACTCCACTTCTAGAATCCTAGAAAGGTGGGGGCAATTGAATTACACACACAACCACATTTCCATATGAAAATTCTGCTAACTGAATTTATTTACCGTCCCTCGTGGGAATAAATTCATCCGAACTATTTAACCTCCATTAACTGTTATTTTTAGCATGTGCATTCAACAACATGTAACCACTTGTAACTACTCTCTGACCACTACTTAGCCTTTATAAAAGAGCAAGCTTATCCCTTTGAAAATCCTCTTGAATCCCTCTTGGATTTTCTCTTGGATTCCTATACAATTTCTCTGCTATTTTACTCTCCAATATCTGCATATTGGAAGCTATCTCAAAGCCAAAATATGTGTTCGTAGCATTGTCAAATCCACATATGGAGATTGAATCAAGAGCACCCAGAATCCATTATTTACAAGGTTCCACAATCTTAAAGCTTCTACAGCCGTAGCATTGGGGTTTGCAAGGAATACATGGAGGAGTAGGTTCGCTAATTCTCCTTATCTCTTTGTTTCTAGTAACTAAGTTTTTCATGCTCACAGATATCAAATGTATGAGAGGAATCTAGTAAGGCTTGAAAATCAACTAAGTCCTACAATAAGGTGAATAAAAAAATAATTTTAGATTGCAAAAAAATCTATGGCTAAAACAATTGTACCAATGTTGAATTGAACCTACGTATTACAAAAATTCTATTCAACATTGACACAATCTTCCTAGACACATAATCTTTTTGCATTCTAAATCTATCTTTTTATTCACCTAATCGAACTTAGTTGGTTTGTGAACTTTTCATATTCCATATTACCCTCTAATCTACAAAACAAAAAGTGGAGCGCAATGTCCAATCATTTACCCAACTTATAAAGTCTCTAAATGCAACAATTCATTATTTATGTCTCATGTCATGTATCTTGTAAGTGATCTGGTGTGAGTGTGATTATACTTCCCATTTAACCCAAATCCATATTGAATAAAATGATGGTCTTATCAATTTCCAATTATCCATGCAATCATGTCGCATTTTTATGACAATTAAATTAAAAGTCAATGCTTATGAGTGACAGGGAAATCTGAGATGACTACCTGAGAGACTAAATGTAATAAGTGAATAGAAAAACACAACGTGAAGTTTTAAAGATTTTGATTAAAAATATCTCTATTAATTTATAAAACTTAAAGTACAATTTTGACCTAATTTTGATTTTTCTTTAAATGATAGAAAAGAAAACACACACATTTGGAATAAATGTATCATGTACAATATGAATTGAAGTAATGTGTAATAGATGTAAAATGGTGGTTCTTACCCATTGTAATAAAAACAACCAATCTATTGTAAATCTTAAAATTAAAAAAAAGGCTCTATACCACTTCCATACTTAGAAAAGAGAGTTAGAGAAGGTTTAATTAATCCACCGTGATTAATGAATAGGTCATGTTTAGCTTGTAGAAGTTATTTAGAGGAGATGTAGAGGGAAATTAGTGGAATTAGAGGGGTTTGAGAGTGGGATTTAATTAATAAGAGGGTTTATTAATTAAATACAAGATTGTGAAAGGGGGATTAATTAATTAAAAGGGGATTTTAACTAACAAAATGACGTTAATTGGCATCCAAGATGGGGAAAATTATCTAATTAGCAAAATGTTTCTAAATATAGCGTGACGATGGGAAGAAGAGAAATTAGTGTAATTTTAGTATTAAAATTGTGTGGATGAAATTAGGTGTCTACAACTTGAGCTTCCATAAGTTAAACACTTAAGCCTTCCTTAGTGACCCTTCAACTTCTTTAGATGATATGCTCACTATCAAAAGTGTGCTCATATTAGATATTGTGCAAACACATAGCACTAATCAAATATTTTTGAGAGGTTGTGTGTAACTTATATATGTTCGAGTAGAAGTTAAGGAGATAATGTCATGTATTACGTGGATTAGTGATTCACTTCATAGAAGTTGACCATCAAATTTGATGCAAGAGCATTCGGGCTTGCATGTAATCCTACACAAACAAAAATACTCTTAGTTAGTAAAATAAGCTATGTCTAGTAATGCACAAGGTCATGTTTGTGCTTAGTCCTTATTAATATGATTTTTTGAAAGTTTTTTGTGCAATTTATCTTTATAATGTTTGATGCCACTTGTATGCATGCAAAAATATTCGTTGTATTTTGCGCATAGTTTCTCTAAAGCACAAATGCCTATAGTGTTTATTTCTATAAATTCATGCACACACGTGTTTTCGGGGTCATGGGTTAAGAATGGTTGTTGCGTTCTAGAAGGTTTCATTAGATTCATGATATTTGAGTTCGAACATCATGTAGAAGATAAGTAAGAGTTTTAAATTGCTAGTGCAAGAGTTGGAGACTTTAGGACAATGCACAAAAACTCATGTTACTTTTGTGTATATAACTCACTAATATTTTCCAAGGCGTGAGCTATTAGGGTGTGTTCTACTCAATGATGCATGCCTACCCTTAAATCTACGAGGTCATAGGAGATGTATCATGCAAATGTGTAAGGATTTAGTAGACAGGGTATTTACATAGTATTATATGTAGTTGCACATCTTTGGCACATAAATTTCAAAGTTTCTAGTTTGAATAATCCAACATGCATTTTAACTAATCCAATAATATAAGAATGTTGATTTGACACCATCACATCAATTTTTGTGATCTTTTGGGCCCTACCTTACATGGGAGTTTGAGACACATTCAATATCATACATGGGTAACTTGTTACTTTGAGGAATTCATGTTACTATATAATCACTTATTCCCTTTGTAAAAGGTATTCAATTGGACAATTAGGGAAGAAATAGTCTGAGAATATAGCTGCAAAGAGTACTACATTAGCAATATGTGTGCAAGTTTGAGAAAAGGCTATAGGGATTGAGTTGTTGTGGAAACATTGGGGTGTTTGAATATTGTAATCCTACACACAATGTTGTAATTGTGTGTGATTGATTCATTAGAAAACAATCTCTAATTGATGTAACCCTATTGTTGAATATATAAATCATTATTGTTCTATAAAATGAGTACGTTAAAATTTTGTTGTGTAATTATATAAGAAAATTGGATAAAGAAATCCTTTTATTAGGATCCCTAATTATAGTCGCATCAAACTTGCTCATTTCCACCCAAGTAAAGGCACAACAAAATTCTAAGTTAATAAGAATATATTTTTTGTGCATTAGTTGTGTAAATAATCAAATTAATAAAGGACCAATGCCATTTGGTGGGATAAAAATTAATATCTTTGTGTTGTGAGTGATATGTTGACTTCCATATGGATTACCATGAAGTTGTCTAAAACTTAGGAGACGCTATAAAACATCATAAATAAGCAAATGTATGCAAAGAGATTTGTAGACAAAAGATTCACGTAAATTTTATCGACCCATTAAGATAAAAATCTATATAGAATTCCTCATAACATCCCAAAAATTTCAAACAAGGAATTGCACAAATGTTCACAATATTTCTTAGATAAGGGAGTTGCATAGAAGTTAGTAGAAGTTCTTAGATAAAGGGTTGTACAAAACCTCGAATGGTTTCATATAAAAACAAGGCCACAAGTTAAGTACTTTTGATGCAATCACGGATAGGGGTCCCAATGAAAAACACCTTAGCCCATGAGATAAATGAAAGTTAACACACATACATGATAAAATTATATATCAACAATATTTAGTTTTTAATAACACCTTGCCAATTTTGTCTTATTTAATCTTCAACATATAGACAATACTTGCACACTTACAAAGACTCTAATATTATGATGTTTCCCAATGATTCAATCCTATTAGTCCATCTTAAACCTTAGCACATATCTTAAATTAGAAGACTCATTACATCTTCACTCGGACTAATTCCCCATCTAGAGTTGGAATCGAATGCCTTTCTTACGTGTAATGATGTGTTTATATAACACACACTCATGTTTACTTATAGTGATTAGCTCAACTACACATTGCAAATATCAAATGAGGATAAGGTCCTGGATGTTCAATATCATTATTGATCTTGATGCAAACACAAGTCATTCCAATGAACGTAATATGAAAGTACGCATGTATTCATTGGTTATCACTTATAGTATTGAGGTTTACCATTAGATGATCCTAACATTTTTGTTATCAAGGAATTTTATGCCTAATTACATGAGAAGTCACACACACCTTGTCTTTAAGAACTTCCTACACATTAGTCTAATGAATTCACATATTCGTAGGTGCATGTGTAGTAATAAGACGATGATCCCCTTGTAATGTGAGCTCTTGAAAATTTCTCAAGTTTTTGTAGATGTTTGGAATGTTTAATCTTGGTTATACACTATACTTCTTGTTGTTTACCCACTATTTTTATTTTGAACCCCGATTACAATGTTTGTGCTACTACCCTTTGGAGCTTTTAGGCATAATATTACGGAGGTGTAGTGATGCTTTTCGAATATTCTTCTACTTTCGAATACTTTATAGCCATGAAAATACTATTGATGGTATGTGTCACAAGATATATACTTGTGCCAACTTCAAGAGTTATTTGTGATCATCAAACATTGCAAACCTTTTTGAAATCTAACTAACTATGTTGCACATAAGTATGTACAAAGTTAAACATAGGCACATTGATCAAATATATGCAAATGAACAACATTATGTATACATGCCTATTGGTTGTGCAAAATATGAAAAAATAATTTATATCAAACAAGAATGCACATTGCTAGACTTAGCCTATTTTTCTACTATAACATATTCTTAGTTAATGTAAGATAGCATGTGGATTTAGATGCTTTTCATCACTTCCGTACACACATATGAATAAGTCTATACCATGTTAAAGGATAAAAAATTTCTTAACATATGTATTTGAACAATATAATCTTGCATATTGGTGGATGTCCGATAGGGTGGGGAAAATTTCAATACTCATCATGTTGTGCTACAATGCCCCGAGATCTCGATGCTTCCATGTCACACATCATACATGTTAACTATAAACGGTGTTTTATTTAATGGAATATGAATGTGATGTCACTAGGTAGCTAACTATGGGGCATTTGGGTTGTCCTTGAACTTGTCCATACCCTATATCAAAGCTCTTATTTTTACACAATGACAATATAGTGGTTCAACTATGATTTAATAGTGTTGGACACCTCAATATAAAAATGATGATAAAGTAGAAAAAAATTTATTATTAAGTGCTATTTTATTATGGGAACAATATACAAATATCCATTCTATTGTTAAAAAATAAATTTGTCAATTGTTTTGAAACTTGAAAAATTCACTCAAGAAAAAATCATTTAATATTAAACTATGTCATTATAGTTCCATACATTTTGTTTTAATCATCATATAAACTTAAAATATTTTACATTAACATTTATATTAAATGCATATACACTCATATAAATAACCATACTTTTAATTACATCTTAGATATTTAATAGGAAATAATGAACAAACATGGAAACCGTAAAATGTTTTAACCCTAAAGAATGATACAAATATAATAACCCCATTATTTCCTTAAAACAATTGCACTAATTTAATGATAATGTCAAATTTTGAAATAGAGTTTCATTAAAAATATGCTTTGAAACTCTTTGATATTTGTATATTCCATTACATAGAGTCATGGCATTATTTCTTTATATTGTCTAAACAACAATTTAAAGGGAAAAAAACTTTGAATTCGTCTAGTCTATTTTGGATGGAATAAGGAAACTTCTCAAATAATTAAAAATTAATAACTTGCTCTTTAAAGATAACATATATTATTATGGTTGATGTATTTAACACATTGGATGGTGGCAACATTCAATATTCGTCTAGTCTATTTTGGATGGAATAAGGAAACTTCTCAAATAATTAAAAATTAATAACTTGCTCTTCAAAGATAACATATATTATTATGGTTGACGTACTTAACACATTGGACGACAACATTCAATATTAGTAGAATGGGTGACATGGGTTCCTCCATAGTGTTCTAATTTTTGTATAATTTAAAATTATTATTTTTATATTTTATTGAAGTATATTTTTATATACTAAGATTTTTTAAATTGAGGAATATATTTTTGTTGAGTTTGGCTTTATGGCGATGCAATTGTGATGAAAATAATGTGTATTTATTTTATTTTTGCATCAATTTTCCTCTATCAAAAATGACATTTCTTCAATAAAAGATGACCAAAAAGACAAAACATGCTGAATTTTAATGTTAATTGGGTAAGAAAAAGGATGCTTTTTGCACTAAGTTTTAATTCAATTGACACAAATGTAACAAATCGAGTCTTATTATTGTTTGAAACGACTTAACACATAAAATAAAAGTTGAAAGAATAATTATTTCGATACGTATTCTACAATGACAATTGAAGATCTATATATAAACAATTAATGATGGCAACCATCACATAATTATTTTTTTACTAAAACTTTAAAAACTCAATCATAAAACCATATTATATAGACAATAACAAAACCAAATTTAAAAATTATTATTATCATTGATATTCTCCAAAAGTCTAAAATAAAAATTTAAAAATTAAATGGTATATATATGTTTGTTTGTTTTGTTCTTCCCAAAGAAAACACCAAAAACATGGTCGCAAATGTCATGCTAGTTATATGTGATAAGCATTAGTTTAAAAAAATTAAGGTCAAACTTTCTCTGATTTATTTAAACACCTTGAAGGAAATATTAAGAGTATATACCGCTAATATCTGCGCACCGTACACGACCCTGTGGGATATATTAAATGTATATATGACTAACATGCATGCACCATACACGACCTTATAGGACATATGAAGTGTATATATGGCTATTGCTAATATCTGCGCCCCATTTTCCACGTAAATCTAACGTGCTCGCTGTGATTCCACGCTGCCAAATATTGATTTTGTGAAGTGTTGACGTCATTTTAAAATTAGTTTATTTTTTTAATATATTCATGATTTGTTAGAAGGTTAGATCAAATAGACCATTGACAAAAGCCACCAATTATGACGAGGTTGTGGATTTGAATTCACATATAATACAATTTTAATCTTGTTATTGACATCTACACAATGCTTTAAAAAATGATTTAATAATAAATTGGTTTTGGAAATCTATTACAATTAATCACACTTGAGACAAATTTGGTTTGGAAATCTAAATTACAATATCAAGCTCCATATTCAATGAAGAGTTCAATGGATTAAGATAATGATATTAAGGGTTGGAATTGGTCAATGGTGTTGGAGAAGTGTAATGTGATGTAATGAATAGGGAGGATATATAATTCTAGTAAACTTGATTGAGAACTTAAATTAGTATTCGCTCATGTAAGGGATATATTTATGGGGAGGAGTAAAGGAAAAACACTGTAGAAGGAAGTGGGGTGATGAAAGAGGAGATAGAGGGAAGAGAATTAAAGGGGAAGGGAAAAGGTTGGAGAAAAAGACGGTGATATTCTTTCTTGCTTTAAAAAGTCACATATGGAGCTTGTGTCATTTATGCGAACTCCTTGAAGGAGTAAGGGGGTGTGGCATGCAAATCCTTGAGGCGACATTCTCTGGAGATAACTTTGAAAGCAAATGCTTGTCATGCAATACTCTCAATGCTTAAGACATTTTTTCCGCTAATAACATTGTTATCGCTAGCACATGAACACTTTAAATAGAATTGTTCTTATTATTTTCTCACCTCTCGGTGAAACTCATAGTTTGTTCATCTTCTTCTTCACCCAACATTTTTCCGGGAACTTAAAAAGCCACCACCAAATGGTTTGTTGTGTGAAACGAAGAATATAGGATTCGGAGGAAATATTTACATGGTTCTTTGATTTCACGTTGTTTTTATTTCTCGTGGTTATGTTGATGTTAAAGAAAAAACAATAATAGTTTGGGGCTTTCAATAATAGAAGGAAATAATTTTTCTTACAAAATTCTTGAGAAGTTCCACCTTAGATTATATTTTAAACGAATCTTGCCACACATGGCGCAAAGGCGCACACATCGCGAGTGGGTTTGAAGGGGATACAACTAGTGAAGCAAAGGGAATGGTCACCTAATCGAAATCCTCCAATAACTTAAATCCCTCCTCTTGCATCTGTGATCCTCTTAAATTTTTCTAGGACGTTACATATGGACAACGTGTCATTTGTGTGAACTAATCGAAGGAGAAAGGGTGTGCCGACTACGTGAAGGACATGTGGCAAAAATTGTTGATGATGTGATCAACAATTCATATATATTCCCAATAGATCCTCTCACACATGGAAAAAGGTGAGAAAAACACAAGTGAATTCAAATGGGTTTCTGCGTATGCGAAGCCAAGGGAGACATCCAACCTAATTGAAAGCTCCCACTAACTCAAATCCCTCCTCTTCCATCAAATCCACCTATATTATAACCAACTTTGAAAACCTTGTTTATTTATTTACCTTTTGACATTTCCATTTTAGTTGATTTCTATTCCATGTATCCATTCTTGGCCTCATGTGCACACTAACATATAAATTAAAATTAAATCATAGTTGCATGATTAGACACTTAAATATTAATAATTGATACAAACCATTTTTAGTACATCAAATTTGTTTTAATAGTCACCAACCTAAAAGTATTTTTTTAATGGAACCATGTAACCTTTTGGGATTACTGCAATTATATTACTATATGGTTTAATAACGAACATTGAATTAATGCGGAAAAATGTAAACACATTGAAAATACAAATTAGTTGAGAACAAGAAATATAGTATATTAAGAATAAATTTCGACACCTATTGGAAGGGTCACAATAAATTTTATAACTTTAAATTTAAAATTGTATAATTAAATATAATTAATAAAAGATATGTCAGATTACATTAGATCGTAGGGCTCATTAACTTTGGCACACAACCGAGAAAATATTTTTGTTGTTATATTAGCAAAGATACCAAAACAATATTTATAAATCATTTTTTCAACATTGTTCACAAATTAAGAAGACAAAACATATGTACACATATTCATTGTCTCAAGAACTTACATAAATATTATTTTAAACAATCATCCATAACAAGTAGTTATAAACTTTTGGGTCCATCCCTTTTGGATATAAGAGACTGGAGAGTGAAGAGTTGAGATGTGGAAAATTGATTGAAGAAACCTTATCTCATAGGGGAAGGGACCCCATACTCGTGCACTATAACTTCCCCAATATCTACAACCGGATAAGTGTTTGGTTAAGCCTCCAAATAACATTATGTAGTAGCCATCAATTTTATGAATATAAAAATGTGCTTTTAAGAACTTATTGACATGAAATGTGACACATGGAAAGATTGGTATGGAAAAGTGTGAAAAATTAAACAATTTGAATCATTGGCTCATTATCATTAATTTTTAAAACCATTTGTTACCATTTTTATAATCCTTAAATGCATATTTGTTTTATAAATTGTGTGCATTGGGTTTTGCATATCATGATCATCGACATATGTAGTAGATGATAGGTGGAGTCGATACCACAATGCACTCCTAATAAATGGTAACATGGAGAATTTATATCTTCACCTACTCTCTATTACTTGACAAAAAAGATGGAATATTGGTTGTGTTTACGTCTAACCATGGTTGCATTTACCTCCAACAATGGCTGCATTTAGCTCAGACAACAAGTATTCCTACTTCCAAAAAATCAAAAATTTAGCATGGAAAACCACTACACTGAATTGTGGCATCAAGATAGAAAGAAAATAGTTTTGTGTTCTATGGTATTCCTCTTATACCATTGCTGCATTTGGCTCCGGGAATACTTGTTGCGATTAGCTCTAACAATTGTATATTTCAGTACCCAAAAAACCTTTTGTTCAAATCTTACTATTGGAAGGTGTTGGTATGTTTTTTAAAGTATATTTCTAAGATTGTAATAGTATTTAGATACTATTAAATCTTTTGAAAGATTTGTAAAAAAACCACTTCTAAACTTAGCTTGGATTTGTTTGGATATAGGTATTTTTTAATAAATCAGATTGCTATTTTTGAAGAAATTACAGTATGAAGAGGCTACAATACCTACAACTCATGAAAATTATGTTTTTAAACATATATCTTGGGAAATTAAAAATATTCCTATTTTAAACTATATTTTTAACATGAAATTTTAATTTATTGGTATTATTGTGTTTATGGGAATGGAAATTATTTTCAATATCACCTTTGGTGATATTAACAGGCCGATAGGCCTTTTTCATAATTAAAAATTGATGAAAATTAATGATTTAAAATTAATAAACATTAAATCTAAGAAAATATATATATTAAAAATAATAAATAAAATAATGATTAAATTAATAAAAGATAAAAAAATGAAAATTTAAATTCAGAATTAAAATTATTAAATAATAAATATTAAAAATTAAAAATTATAAAATAATTAAATCATTAAAAAATTAAAAAAATCAACAAAAATTAAAATCAACAAAATAATTAATTAAAAATAAAAATTAGAAATAAATTAAAAAATAAAAATGGAGAAAAAAAAAAAATTAATTAAAAACTATAAAATGAATAAAAATTAAATTTACATATTAAAATTAATTAGAAAATAAAATATTAAATTTACAAATTTAAGTTAATAGAACTTAAAAATTAATTAAAAATTATTTATAAACATTATGTAAAATAATAAAATAAAAATTGAAATTAATAAAAAAAGGAAAAATTGAAATTAATAAAAATTATAAATTAAAAAATAATAGAATATTACAAATTATTAAAAATTAAAAAATTCACAAGAATAAAAATTAATAAATATTTAAAATTATTTAAAGTTAAATATTAATAAAATTATAAAATTAAAATTAAAAATTAGAAATTATCAAAAACTAAATTATCATATTATCATCATCAGTGTCATCGTTATCATCATGTTTTTTCCATTTTCATCATCATTTTCATCCACATTTTCTTCATTATTGACATCATCATGGCATCATCATCACCATCATCATTTGCATGGTTTTCATGGTCGTCGTCATCATCATTGTCTTCATTTTCATCATCATCCTTATCATCGTCGTTTTCATTGTTGTCAATATCATCATTGTTTCATTTTTGTCATCATGATATTCGTCATCGTCAAATATCATTGTCATTGTCATTGTCAATCGGTTTAGGTTTTTCATTCAGTATTAGGGAATTTGGTTTATAATATGCTTTAATTGTCATCGTTACTCACACTGATCCACTATTATTTAAGGTTAGTGTTTATGGTTTAAATTTAAGTATGTACTATTAACATTAACAAAATGTGTTTAGGGTCAAGCACTTGGGATCGATGGTTCGTGATTCAATGTTCAAATCTGAAATTCAGTATGATAAAATTAATATTTTAAAATTAGTATTGATATTATTCATTTTAATATTCTTAGTACAAATATTTATATTATGAATAATATTAATAATATTAATGTTATTGCTAATATTAATATTATTATGACAACTTCACACATAAAATAAAATTTACTATGAATGTCATTATCATCACCACCATTGATTATTATCATCGTCATTATCATCACCACCATTGTTGATCATTGTCATCATCATTATTGTCTTCATAATAATCAATCATCCTCATTTTCATCATCATCATCATTCTCAACATCATCATTTCCATCAAATATTCATCATCAACATCATCATTCTCATCCCATCAATGTTTTTACTATTATTTTCAACTTCCTCATCATCGTCGTTGTCTTCGTAATCATTTTCGTCATCATTATCATCACCACCATCATGGATCATTGTCGTCGTCATTATCATCACCAACATCGTCGATCATTGTCATCGTCATTCTCATCACTAACACCGTAGATCATTTTCATCATCATTAACATCACTACCATCATTGATAATTGTCATCATCACTATCATTATAATCATTAGAATATATTATCATAACCACCATCGTCGAAAATTATCTTCGTCATGATCATCTCCACCATCGTCAATCATTTTCGTCGTCATCATCATCACCACCATCACCACCATCATTGTCATCATTATCATTGTCATCATCATTTTTTCATCATTATCATCACCACCATCGTTGATTATTGTCATCGTCATTATCACCACCACCACCATTGATCATTGTCGTCGTTATCATTATCATCATTATTGTCTTCATAATCATCAATCATCATCATTTTCATCATCTTCTCAATCAAATCAGCATCATCAACATCATCATTCTCATCCCCATCTAATTTTTTACCATTATTTTTTTCATCATTATGATCATCATCATCATCATTATCTTCGTAATCATTATCATTATAATTATCCTCACCACTAATGATGATCATCTCCGTCATCATTATCATCACCACCATCATTGATCATCATTTTCAGCCTTATGATCACCACCATCTTCATAATCATCAATCATAGTCATTGTCATTATGATGATGATTCTCATCATCATCATCTCAATCAAATTGTCATCATCAACATCATCATTCTCATCCACATAAAATTTTTACCATTATTTTCATTTTCATCATCATCATCACCACCATCGTCATCATTGCCTTCATAATTACTGTCATCATCTTTATCATCACAGCCATTGTCGGTCATTATTGTCATCACGATCATCACCACCATTGTTGATCATTATTTTCATCATCATCATCATCACCATCGTCGATCATTGTCATCGACATTATCAACACCACCATTGTCGATCATTGTCATCATCTTTATCATCACCACCATCGTTGATCATCGTTGTCATCATTATCATCACCAACATCATTGATCATTTTCATCATCATTATGATCATCATTGTTGTCTTTGTAATCATCAATCATCGTCATTTTCATCATCATCATCATCATTCTCATCATCATCTCCATCAAATCATCATCATCAACATCATCATTCTCATCCCCATCAGGTTTTTACCATTATTTTCATCATCGTCATCATCATCATCATTTTGTCTTCATAATATTATCATCATCACCACCATCTTCGATCATTATTGTCATCATCATCATCACCACCATCATCGATCATTGTCATCATCATCATCATCACCACCATCGTCGATCATTGTCATTGTCATCATCATCACCACCATCGTCGATCAATGTCATCGTCATTATCATCACCACCATCGCCATTCATTGTCATCGTCATCATCACCACCATCTTTGGTCACTATCGTCCTCATTATAGTCACCATTCTCATCATCTCCATCAAATTGTCATCATTATCATATCATTATCATCACCACCATCTTTGGTCACTGTCGCGTCATTATAGTCACCAACATCATCAATCATTGTTGTCATCATTATCATCACCACCATCATCAATCATTATCATTATCATTAACATCACCACCATCATGGATCATATTCATCACCATTAACATCACCACCATCTTCAATCATTGTTATCATCATCATCACACCACAATCATTGATCATTTTTGTCATCATCATCATCACCACCATCATCGATCATTGTCATCGTTATCATCATCACCACCATCGTCGATCACTATCATCATCATTATAATCACCACCATCATTGATCAATGTCGTCATCAATTATCATCACCACCATCATCGATAATTATCATTGTCATTATCATTATCATCATCATTGTTGTCTTCATAATCATCAATCATTGTCATTTTCATCATCATCATCATCTCCATCAAATCATCATCATCAACATCATCATTCTCATCCCCATCAATTATTTATCGTTATTTTCATCATCCTCATCATTATCATCATCACCACCATTGTTGTCTTCTTCATAATCATTATCGATGTCATTATCATCATCGCCATCGTCAATCATTTTCATCGTCATGATCATCACCACCATCGTCAATAATTTTCGTCATCATCATCATCACCACCATCGTCGATCATTTTCATCATCATCATTATCATCATCACCATCATCAATCATTGTCATCATCATTATCATCACTACCATCATTGATCATTGTCGTCATCATTATCATCACCACCATCATTGATCATTGTCGTTGTCATCATCACCACCACCATCTTTATAATCATCAATCATCATCATTGTCATCATCATCTCTATCAAATCATCATCATCAACATCATCATTCTCATCCCCATCAATTTTTTTATTGTTATTTGCATTATCCTCCTCCTCATCATCATAATCATCATCATTATCTTCCTAATCATTGTTGGCGTCAGTATCATCACCACCGTCTTCAATCATTTTTATTACTATTATCATTACCACCATCGTTGATCACTATTATTGTCATTAACATCACCATTATCTTCATAATCATCAATCATCGCCACTTGTCATCATCATCATCTCCATCAAATCATCATCATCTCCATTAAAATTTATTTTTATCATTATTTTCATCATTCTTATCATTATCAACCACCATCTTCATAATCATCAATCATCGTCATTGTCATCATCATCACCATTGCCATCATCATCATCATCTCTATCAAATCGTCATCATCAACATCATCATTCGCATCCCCATCAATTTTTTTACCGTTATTTGCATTATCCTCCTCCTCATCATCATAATCATCATCATTATATTCCTAATCATTATCGGCATCAATATCATCACCACCGCCTTTTGATCATTGTCGTTACCTATATCATTACCACCATCGTTGATCACTTTGTTGATGTCATTATCATCACCACTATCTTCATAATCATCAATTATCATCGTCATTGTCATCATCATCATCATCATCTCCATTAAAATTTATTTTTATCATGTTAATTTTCATCATCCTCATCATTATCATCATGTTAGGAAATAAGGGATAAAATAAGCGGAATAATCCCTCACGTAATCGCAACAAAGAGAAACTAATATGCATAAATTATTAGAGATTTGAAATAAAATTGCGAGAATAAAATAACACAACACAAGGAGATAATATTTAACGTGGTTCACCCAATTTGGGCTATGTCCACCAAGAATCACTTGCTCGATTTTATTACAAGCCACCGCTCTCTCAATACAATACCTGATCCGTTTGGAGCTATGCTCAACAAACTCTATAGAATTCACACCCGAATTCAAAACACATCTCGCAATACATTTGCTTGTCCATCTATCATATGCATAAGACCATATAAATAGACAATCGCTTTAAGCAGCTTTTACAAAATCGTGGGTATCAAAACCATGGGCAAAACCCGTCCCATAAACCTATGGGTCAAAAAACTCGCCCATATGAGAAGAGCATGTTTCCCGATATGTCGAGTGCATTTTTCGAGGCCAAAAATTTATGCCTAATTTTTTTTTTTTTTGGGCCGCACTTCAACCCCGGTGAGGATACATGAAAAGTGTACAATACTCTTAGTGTACAGTCTTCAACACTTTCACACATGAAAACAAGCTCCACAACCTAACAATCTCCCACTTGGAGACTACTTTTCCTCTGAGCAAGCTTCTCAACCCTTCACTAGTTTTTGTGAAGACCAACCAAAGTTGAACACAACTTTAGTTTTTCCCTTGTGACCACCTTGGTCATCATGTCTATAGGATTTTGATTGGTATGAATCTTCTCCAACTTCAACTTCTCTTCCTCCAAAGCTATCCTAATGAAATGGTACCTTAACTGTATATGCTTCGTCATGGAGTGGATAAGCGAGTTCTTAGCTAGGTGTATAACACTCGACTATCACTATGCAACTTACATTCCTCCCCGCTTATGCTCCAACTCCTCAAGCAATTGTTGTAACCAAATCATCTCTTTGCTTGCCTCTGATTGAAGCAACATACTCGGCCTCCATGGTTGACAAAGCCACCACTTCGTAGTCGTGAAATCCACTCACTACTTTGTCCCACCTACAGGTGTAAATATAACTGTCATGCTCCTCCTATTGTCTACATCTCCAGCCATGTCTCGAATCTACATAACCACGTAAAGTGGTGTCTAATCCACTGTAGCACAAAAAGCGCCCCCATGGTTCCTCTCAAATACCGAAGGATCCACTTTATTACTTGCCAATGCTCTTTACCCGATCACTCATAAATCTACTCATAGCTCCCCCGCATGGGAAATATCGAGCCTATGTGCACACCATAACATACATCAAACTGCCAACTACCGATGAGTAAGGTACCTTGGACATATGGTTTCTTACTCGCTCCGTCTTGGGACACTGCTCCTTTGATAACTAAAATGGCCTCACAAAGGAGTCCCAACCGGTTTAGCATCCTGCGTGTTAAACCTATCCAATACCTTCTTAATGTACTCTTCCCGAGATAAAGTCACTTCCGTTCCTTCCTATCCCGAGTTATCCTCATACCAAGGATTTTTCTCTGGCTGCCCCAAATCCTTCATATCAAAGGATTCACTTAATGCTTTCTTGAGTACTTTTATTTCTGCATGTTTTTACTCGCAACCAACATGTATATCACACATAATTAACAAACCCTAGCGTATTTTCACTGATTCACGTTTAGAAAAATTGATCACTACATATCACTGAACAAAATTACAGAAAACACAGAAATATCAACATATCAGAAAGACACATATTTAAGTATTCAAGGACGAGCGACTAATGTCATTCATGATGACGTTTGTTCACATTTCAGCAAACGAGCTTCCTCCCTCTTCCTAATAGAAACATATGCACCTTCCTTCATCTTAGAATAACACTCATAAGAAAAAGGAGGACATATGCGTAATCCATCAAGAGACTTCACTCTTGATATCGCCATGAATGTCAGCCCCAGTCGCTCCCTACTGCCTATGTCGATCGTTGCTCTGTTAAGAGTGAGTCCCTGTGATTTGTGAATTGTAAGAGCCCATGACATCTTCAAAGGTACTTGTCTGCGACGTCCCCTCAATACTGGAGGCACAGGTACATATTTTGGATGACTCAAATCCCATGGGACACCGATGTAATTCTAAAACTCCACAACAACAAATATCGGCAAATCTGGAGGCTTTGTCCCAGGGAAATACACTATGTTCTTCACCTATCCAAGAGATCCATTAACTAAACCCGCCTCCACCCACAAATTACACACCAACATAACATGTTGACCATTGCAAAGCAACACCTCACTCTCCAGTTGGTCATCATCACTTTCTCCATACGCCACTCTTCTCATACGAGTTGCAACAACTCACGCCACATGAACATTCAATTTCTTAAGCATAATCCTATTATGAAATGTCACTTGCACATTCATCGAAAACAAATGACTGGAAGAGTCAAACATCAACATTTCCTCTATACCAAAGCATGAATCTGTTCTAGACATCAACAACTCCCAATCTTCAATTGTGGGATTCACATTTCTCAAATTAGATAGCAAGTTTCAAAACTTCACCTGATCCAAACTATCCCCTTCTTGATGAAAAATTGTGTCGAGAGTCACAACATGAGAAAATGATCTCCATAAATTTTTTCCCCTCGTGTTTCTTGCATACATCGGTATGTCCTTTATAGGGGGAGTTGGGCAAGATCCTCGACAAGAATTACAGACCTACCTCCAAATATGACATTCTCGTGTGAAGGGAATGCTTCTCGCAAGTGAATATCAATTTTTTTCAACAATTTTAGACCCACGAAACTCATCTCATCGATAAGAATGTATCTATAATGTCTCATCTGCTCTTGAAATACAACCAGTGCATGTCTATTCAAACATCTCATGTCACGTAATGGAATTCTCAACGACGAATGCACCATTGTAGCACGGATGTTGAAAGATGAAACTCGTGTCGGTGCCAAAAGAAGAAGAGGAGTCTTACCTGTCATGACACTGTTTGCCAAGACATTCTTAATGCAATTAATCAGGAAATATTTCCCCATCCCAGCAGTACCTTGTATTATCATTCTGAGTGGAGCTTCCTCGTGGCCCTTTCTAGAATGTTCGACTATAGTTTCTAGAGCAATACATTGTTTTCTCGACAACATGTCCACACCTGATACCGAATTGTTTGAAGCATCCAATACATTTTGCATGGATTTGTTCATTTCTATAAAACATGCTGATGCATCTTGTACATCCTCATCCTCCTCTGTATCCCAAACATGGTTCAAATCAAAATCCCGTCTTCCAAGCATATGAAGATCACTCAAATGCACCTAATTTGGAGGAACAATGCCAGAAAATAACTCCCACTCATCCATTCCATCCACTCCCACAAAACTTTGTGTCTCATCGTCCTCGGTGTCTTCTATGTCTTCTTCCTCCATTGCATCCTTTCGGTCAACATGCCATGCACGATACGTATTCTTAATTCTCTCCCAATTTTGTAAAATTTCCTCTCTAGTACTTCCTATGTCCCTGTGTATATCATGAAAGGGCTTATACAACAACAACTCACTCCAACAAAAGTTCTCGTGATCCTCTGATCCACTTTCCAGAACAGAGAAATACCACGGCCATACACGTATGACAGTGGGTGTATCCCTGGGCTTCCATTTGTCTTTCTTTCTCTTCGCATTAAATGACCACGATCTCACAACATCAATCAATGAGATGGATTCCAACTATACCGGTCGATCTTTATATGCATCGATGAAACATGATCCAGTTTCATTCTCTCCAGATGTCATACTCACCTTGCGAAAACCTTCCAACCAACATTCAGATTCATAAAGGCACGATTGCATTGAACCAATGGCAACTTCAACAACATGTGACATGTCTCTTGCACCCCAATATCACGTTCCACAATTGTTTCTATTAAAATCCTCTAGTATATGCATAGTGTAGACTCTTCCCCCTCCACATCATCTGATATCCTCGTCAACATGTCATGAAAGCTCTCTGACCTCTTCTCTGCCTTTGAAGCATATTTTGCTATATACTTTAACACCGCGTGTCTAGAAACAATAGGCTGGCAATCTATATTACCGTGCCATATGGCCAACATGTCTGAGTTGTGAAGGTTCAATCTTGCATCGTTGTGGGAAGGTTCAAATCTCTTCCAACCATCTGCATCAACAAACAACTCTGAATCATCCCGGAGATCCCACAGAACATTATAACGACAAACCATGGATGATCCCTTCTTTCGCAAATAGGACATCTCGCTACATTTAGTGTGCCTCTGCACATGGTTGACAAGTTCTTCATAGTCATAAAGTGGGTCACGCTCTAATATCCACGAAGGCTTCATTGAGGAAGGATCTTCGTCTCTAGACCGACCGAGCATGACATTTATCTGATGGCTGTCACGGGATTCCACGAAGTGACATATCTATCAAAGAATGATCTCGCAGCCGTTACCTGATTCTCGTCAGTCCAATCCAATGTTTCCATACAGGGGCTATGGGAACCCACATGAATCTGTGGACATGTGCAGATCCTCGATGTTGCCACTCAAACCTATAAATACCATGCCAAAAAAACACGTGGCTTACAAAACCATTTTTTCACAATATTCAAAATGCATCGAGATCACTCCACAAATTCAAATAAATTTCAATCAAACAGAAAACTACAAACCTGTACCAGTAATCCTTTGCACCAATTAGTTTCTATATCACCTCTTCATGAAATATCTCAAATCTTTTGTGCATGTAAGCTGCAACGATATGAGGATAATCTATCACATTCTCAATCCTCCACTTATACGCCCTCGAAGAATTTGAAGGAGGTTCACCAGGCATCAACTGGTGCAAATCAAACCACTTTGTGTCTGTTGCGATAAGCATAAAAAAAGGTCGGGCTACCCAACCGAACAATCATATCCATCAGCTCACTACGACACGAGTACCAGTAAGATCTAGTCCCATGAAGCTTTGTTCCAAAACGCATCACCTGTTCTGCCAACTTATCATCAGTCGCATTATTAATGTGATGATGCAAGTCTTCAATAGTCATGGGAACATTGTCCTCTAAATTTTTCTTGACAAAAATAGAAGTTGTGGCTTGACTGCGGTGCCGCATTTCTCTATTATGTGCACAATATCTAAATCTCGGGTGCCTTCCAAACCTATTGTCATGATACCTTATCAAATGCTTCACGTAATCATGAAATTTTACTCTTCTAATCCTTGGCTGCAACCATTCAACATCTCCCATAGGAAAGAGGGTCGGAAATGCCATGGACAACATGCCTTCTGTGTTATATTCATTGATTGGCGAAGATCCAATTGGTGGCCAATCGACAACATCGACCGACCTCAAATCCATATTTTCAACAAACAATCTGACTTCCTCCATTTCCCTTCGTGGATTAGGCAGCCTTAAAGCAAATGACACGAGATGATTTTGTACCTGTTCTTCTTCGACACCAACTATATCCTCTGTTCCTTCTCTCCGGAAGTGCTCATCTTGTATCTCAGATTCCACCCGACAAATTCTTTCTGATACATCTCCCTCTACTTTTGGGAGATCTTCTAAAGATGCATAGTCTATCTCCATATCTTTGTAATACCTGTCGTTATGAATTTTGTAATGCAAAGCATCCAATACATGCGAGCGACTAACAATACATTCATACTCCCTCTTCCCAATGATTTTGTCTTTTCACTATAAGAATATCCACATCCTCTATTCGACAAGGAAGTAGTCTAGCAATAGAAGATACGTCTTGGGGAAAGCAAATAGTGTGTCCACTATATTTTTACTTGGCCACCACATGCATGAGTTCCTTGTAATATGGGATTCACCTAGGCTATCAACATTTCTTCCACTTGTGCGTTAGTACACAAAAACACTTCCGGTTAATCCCCAGGATCTATATTGTTCCACTTTGAATATCGATGACCACCTCGTTCACACTTTCATCTCTTACAAATAGGTCCTTCCACTGAAAGTGTCACAACTATACTAGGATATGACTCTTTACATATACCACACATCTGAATAACATCCAACGCATCAATCCTTTTCAAAAATTCACGACGGGACTCGAGCATTCTATTCAATTGTACACCATAATGGGATGAGTAAAACTGTGTGTAACTCTGATTTGGGAAATTATTCACACCACTTACTAAATGCAAGTTTCAATGTCGAATGTCCTGTTCTGACTCAATATCATGCTCACCATCATTGGGATATTGGATGTTGTTGTTCCCTACTGAATGTGTTGCATGACACTCCATATTCTCCCTATTCACAGACCTCCCACCCTCACCATCCACATTTGCAAAAGAATCCATATAGTTCATTTGCCGGTAAATTATGATTGCAGGCATTCATGTTATTCTCCAAATGCTCATGTACATCACTTTGGATCCCAACACGCAATTCACATGAACCTGATGCTCTTGGACATGTTCTTTCCATTCCATTTCGCATAAGACTTCTGGATGATATATCTCCTTGACAACCTACACACAAAAATACCAAGTCGTAAAGACCTAATAAGTGAACAATGTACCATCTCTGACGTCGCATCATATTTTAATGCATAAATTAAAAATATATATCACAAAGAAAATTTCACCTGCACTTCGGTTCACGAATGAGTTGTTCTGTTGTTTCTGCAACATTTCATCCAACATCGGATGAGGAATATCAGATATTCCAATAGAAATATCCTGCAATGAACCTCTCCCATAGCTATTTCCACTCGCTCCTACGTTTATGTATAACAATAGCAATTTGTGAGACATTTTTAGAAATTTTTGAAAATTCACATATACATAACATTCAAAGACATTTTGGTTAACAAAAATCTGACCAACTCCAATAGATCATAAATTTAAAACTATTGCAGGGAATCTATAAACTGGAGAATAAAAATGCACCATCTCTGACGTCATAACTTATTTTGATGCATACATTTAAAAAAATATCTCACAAATAAAATTTCACCTGCAGTTCGGTTCACGACCGAGTTTTTGTGTTGTTGCCATGAGATTTTGTTCAACATCGGATGAGGAATATCAGATATTCCAACAAGAAATATCTTGCAATGACCCTCTACCATAGCTACTCCCGCTCAGTGCTAATCTATGTATAACAATTTCACCTTGTGAGATATTTTATAAAATTTCAAAAAATTCAGATATACATAACATGCAAAGATATATTGGTTAACAAGAATCCGACCAAATCCAACAACTCATAAATTTAAAACTTTGGTAGAGAATCGGGGTTCATTTTAAGAGACCTCTTGGAAATCGGAGGTGGAAAATACTTGGCGAATATCCCCGGAACCAGTTTCGTGGGAAGGAAATTTTTTTGGGGGTTGTATGAAAAAATTTCACCTGATTTTCAAGTGGTGTGATGAGAAGGCATCATATTTTGATAGGACATTTTATTGTCGCGCAAAGAAAAAATGCGCTGACGCTGCGCGTCAACAGACCTTAGTGACGTCGCGTCAACAACCTTCGTCACTAAGGTCTGTTGACGCGCATCACTGCATTTTCTTGACGCGCGACATCTCATGTCGCGTGTTTGACATCCGACCTCGTTTCCCATCAAAATCTCCGGACGTGTCAACACTTTGCCTTGAAACACTTCCTCTCATCGCGCAACAACTCCTCTCATACCGCACGTCACCACCGACCAAGTCGAAAACACTTCCTCTCGTCGCGTCAACACTTCCTCTGTCGCGCGTCAACACTTCCTTCATCGCGTGTCAACACCTCTATCGCGTGTCACCACTACTGCCACCAGTCGCGCGTCAACACTACCTCTGTATGTCACCACTTTCTTTGTCGCGTGTCACCACCGCCCCAGTCGCGCGTCAACGCTTCCTCTATCGTGCGCCAACACTCCTTCCTCTCGCGCCGTCCATCGCCCAAGTCACGCGTCGTCGACACTTCCTCTATCACGCGTCACCACTTCTCTCGTCGCGGCGTCACCATTGCACGTCAACACTTCCTCCATCAACACGCTTTGCCCAGTCGCGCGTCAACACTTTCTCTGTCGCGCATCGCAAAGTTTGTCGCGTGTCAACAATCACAGGCTAACAGTAATCTGAATCTCTGGTGCTTAAGGGTATGCGAGTTCAAATTTCATAGTATTGGTAATTTGTTAAGCTACTTGAGGTATACTACCCGGAATCAACTAGGTTTTTATAGGAGATGTTTTCAAATGAAGTTTAAAAAATATACTATATATTTTAGGCGAACAGACACCAACCCACTCAAATAATTCACCTTTTCAAATTTTCATAAAATGAAATTTTTGCCATATTACTGAATATTCGCCGCTAAAATTATCCTATGAGAATATATAAACTGGAGAATAAAAACACACCAAGTCGGACGTCTCATATTATTTTAATTTCATATATTTTAAAAAATATATCACGAAGAAATTTCACTCGACATCGATTCACGGCGAAGAGTTGTTACATCGTTGTTGTGACATTTCGTTTAACATCGGATGAGGAATATTAGATATCCCAATGAAATATCTTCAAATGAACCTCTCTCGTAGCTACTTCTTCACTCGCACCCGCATTTATGGGTTGTGCATCTGTCTCAACTACATCATGCATAGTGCATACATGGTAATCATAATTTGTCGACATGGTTTAAATTAGTCATTGCGCGTTCTTGCATTCAAAGACTAATCTCTATTTGTGTCTCGATACTTCCTATCAGACCATCTCGATCTTCAAGTCACACATGCACATCTGGCATGAATCTTACTCTATCGTCAACGAGGAAAATTGTTCACATGATTATACACCTAACCTGGGTACGATGTGTAACTCCCTTCCAACATCTGAAGAGTGCGGTAGGTCCGCACTGACATGTTCAACCGAAAAATGTGTGTAAAGCTGACCATGTATCTCCTTCATTTTATCTTTCTCTCGAACCTGTGACTTAAGGAAACGACGACGATCATTGTCCCTCTGACATTTTCCAGGAGACTTTCGTTTCTTACTACTACAAAAAGGGATGATTCCTTCATTACCTACAAAACAACCTTCTTTACATATGCATGAAATATCCAGTTCTTAAAAATACAGAACAAACACATCAAATAATATATTACACTTAACAGTACAACATGAACACTAACCATGTCATCACACGACAACAATACATGCATCTCTTCTCCAACATAATCACTTCGAGAGATATTCATTCGATGTTTCTATCCTCTCCAAAGAGGAGTTAGCATTCACATTATCTAAACACACCTCCTCTGTCATATCTATTTCTCTCCTGATCCTTGAAGATAACAAAACATCTACACTAACTTGTTGGCTTGACAAATACATATAACCCTGACCTCCCATCCTTTTCATTCTTTGTTGTTGTCTAATTTGTGACCTTCGAAAATGACGACGCCAACGTCTCGTCGAAAATTTCCAGTGAATCTATTTCCTCGTGTGTGTGCATGGTGGAATTCTCACTCAATGACTGCAAAACAAAAAAATTACAACAAACAATCATCAAGCACACATGCAAGACATATATTTTCATTAAATAAGTAACAAATACATTAAACCATAAAAAAATGCAACATTACAGGATCGGTAATCGTTTCTGCATTACGCAACAATGAATTCCTTTCCTAGTGGGAATCCCCTATGGGATTAATCACAATAGTCGATCTTCTCATTATGTCAGACATCGGAAGATTTTTTCGCCCAACGTTACTCTCACCGACTATTCATAACCCGTAGGAAGTATTGCATCCATAAGTTTTCATCGCAGAATTGGCCCATGAAATCGGCATCGATTAACATCACTGACGATTCTATCATCACATTAATTTTATTTCTCATACATGCATGTTTTCCTTCCTCCATCATCTAGAGTAAAATTACAAATTTAACATAAAATATTTCCAAAACATAATTATTATTAACTGAATAATGCACTATGCGAAACATGGACGGTAAAATCTTCAACAATTAAACTAGTAATACACGTACATCAAAATGCAAAAATTACAAGACAACACATTTAAGTATGTAAAATCTTCCACACGAACACGAGATACACGTAAAGTTTTGAACCAAGGGAAGAAAAAAAGATCAGTAATACTCAAATTATGTAGGTGAGAAATATTTTCATAACCAGAATCAATGGCATGAAACTCACACTAAGAACTACATCTCTACAATCCTCTCTTGTCGGGAAATAACATCCATAACATTCGATGTGCACAATTTCCTAAAACCTGGAATGCAAGTTTTTCTATCCAAATCATAAAACATGTATGGGATTTGTGCATATTTGCACATAAGGACGATGGATCCAACCGACTGAACAACCACGTACCTTGGACATTTTTCCTTCATGTCTTGAGAAAACTCTATCAAATACTTCCACACAAATCTAAATCCATCTTCAAACACATTCTCCTCATCACGTTCGAAACCCATCTCCCGTTCTTCACCTGACATTGCTTCTGCATCCCGGAGCAACCACACACAAACTTCACCCACACCCATACTCATGATGCAAAACAAATTATTCTCATGGACAACCAGACACAATGACTCAATGTCACTAAAAGGAATACAACAAAAGTTTAACTTCCGACGTACAACATCCAACGAGAAAATGGTGTACTCGATTTTAGAGAAACAATTTAGATTTCCTTCACCCAATACATCCTCTCACCACAAAATGATGCACCAATAAGAGGAGTCACTTTAGGAACGATGGTATGTGTCGGCATTGTCAACACACTCCAACAATGAGACTTGCTACAATAGATCTCGTACACAAAATCTGAAGATGGAAAACATCGTAATGCAATGAATACGTACTCGTCATCATCAATATCTTCAAACAAAAAAACACATCCGTCAATTCCTACGTCAATACTCATGATTTGCATCACTCCACCCATGAACGAGTTTGCAAGAATATACTAGTCGAGCTCCAAACTCATAAATCAGAAAGGATAACAAAACAAGAGATCCAATTGTCATATGTATCCTCAATCTCTTTTCAAAAGGGGCCCCACTTAGGATTTTTCTTATTGGGTTGTACATGTTTGGAAATTCACAATCTAAAATCCTTGCTAAATCTTAAGTATTTGGACCCTCTTCCAGGGATAATGCAATGTCTATCTGAAGATAAACATATATGAAGGAAACAATAAATCAATCAATACTTTAAATCTGTTCTGAATTGAAATTTAAGAGATCCCATGGTTGTTCTCAAAGCTCTCTATTCTTAACTGTAATCTAACAGAGCCCATGTGTGTTACAATGGATATTCACAATTTAAAATTTTTTCATTCGCATCAGAAAATGATTTAGGTGTGGATTGATGTTGGGGTTAAATTAAACAATAATATAAATTATACAATTTTACAAAATTTATACCAATAATTTAAACATGAACTTTAAATACTCCAAAAATGTTCCTTTTCCTTAATGATTTAAAATAAGCACGGTAAAAAGAAGTGTAACATAGAAAAATATCATAAATATTAAAACCAAACAAATCATTTCTTTCAACAAAATGAAAAATGCTGAAAATGCAAAAACCAATTATTTTACAAAAGCCCTTTTAACTGAAATTGTTGTATCACATTAAGTAATGGAAAAGGAATAAAATTTTAGTTTTAAAAATATATAAATAATACACGGCATTTTAGTGTAAAATTAGTAAATAGAGTTATACTTCCATGAAATACTCATATCCCATGATAGAAAAGAAACGAGGCCTGACTTGTTTTCCCGTTATCGTAGTTTCTATGTTTTAAGTAGTGTGCAGGAAAAGTAGTGTAGTGGTTCCATTGCCAGTATTGGGCGACAATGACACACAATAATAACTCCAGTTGTAATTCCAATTGCAAAGATAGAAATCCTTAAACAAAGGCTTCCACAATACACTTTTGGGTGTCGGCAAGGATGAATTATTATAAGAATCTGCAGGAAATAAAGATTGCATATCTCTCCACAGGTGATATGTCTCAGAAAGTCTACTGCAAGCAGGTGATATGTCTTAGAAAGTAAACTATTACTCCAACAGCTGACTGTAACTATGTGAGAAAATAGATGTATCCTACAATATGGAAGGATTATACACAAAAGAAGCTTCATAAACTGTAATATATTGCACACTCCATAAACATGTGACAAAGGAAACAATAGCCGAAATTGAAATTTAATAAATCAAGTGGTTGTGTATAAATTTCAAGCATACTAAAAATTGTAACATAAAAGACGAAATAAATAACTAACAATTAAAAATTGCCACAAAATGACAAAGTTGCTACAATTACCTGATGATTCAAGAAAATGTCTTTCCGGCTGCCATCAAATTAACTGATGATTGCTTCAACTCTGTAACTGCTCCTATACATGAATGAAACCTAATAAATTATTGGAAAATAGTTATTGCATGGCGCAGTAAACGGTTGAGCAGTTTTTCACATTAATAACATTTTATTTATTTTGTATTTATCTACCCGGATTTCTCTAACTGTCTCTCAGTTAGCTTTCAATTACCACTATCCGGAGTTCTTTTTATTAATAATTCAGTTAGCTTTTTTTTTTTATTTTTATCTTATTAATTTAATAATTCAATTAGTTTTTATTTTTTATTTTTTATCTTATTAGATTCAGCCAGCTAGCTGTCAATTACCAAATACAACATGTGTCAACCGCTATGTGGAAAAGAGCTGCAAGACAGGTGTCGAAAATGATTGAGTGAAGTTATATAGGCCTATCGGCCTAACTATCACTTAACTATCGGCCTAAATATTCCTATTGTAAACTACATTTTTAACATGAAATTTTAATTTATTGGCATTATTGTGTTTGCAGGAATTTTATAAGGTGGTTAGTGGATGGAAATTATTTACAGTAAGGTCAAGTGTGACCTTGCTAAGGAAATGATTTATTTTAAAGAATTTAGATTGAATGCATGTTGATATTCTCTGTAATTGTTTTGCCCTGATGAGATGATTGATTTTACACTCCAGTTTTATACAAGGTAGTATAATTTTATGTACAAGTTATATTTACAAAAGTTGAAAAATGTCACAAACAATGAGATATACCATTAGAAATTACATAAATTCATGTTCCTTCACATACCATTACCATATATTATTTTCCATTCCTTTAGATACAATCTTCCAAAAATCACAACAAAGCCAACTTCCAGAAGATTTACATATATAACATTTATTGATATGAATTCTATTACATATTTTACAAAATGTTTTCTTAAGACCTATTACTGAGGATTTCTATTATGCATTTTACATATTCACGACAATATGTGAAATCCTAGCTACCATTGGGGAATTTTTTTACAGGTTCAACAAAACTTGATAATGCTTACTAAAAGGTAATATAAACCAAAATTTGTACAACTATTCACTTAATAGTTTGGCCAAAATCCTGAAATGGTGGAGTTTACACTTCCTCGTGACTCTCGATGGGGTAGTCATTCATTTATTGAACTCCATTAGGTATCATGGTAGGAGGTGTACCTTGAACATGTGTATTAACTTCTAAAAGTTGGCTAATCTAATTAAACAACGCTTGATCTAAAATTCTAGAATTTATCACATTGTTTGTGAGAGAAGATGGGCAACTACATTGGTTATTGAAAATGGAAGAAAAATAAAACATGAATGTGTGATACATTCTCAACAAAATATAAAGTTGATCGGGAAGGGGATTTGAGAGACTACTTAAACACCTATTTTTTTTTATCGACTCCTTTTGTCATTGTTACCATTCCTTCATCCTTTTATCAATTCATTGGAGAGTCTCGGCCTACTAATTTTCAACTCATTTTGCTTTCTTCGTTGCAACTTTTCCTCTTCCTTTTTCTTCCTTTTCAATTCTCTTTCAATTTTAAATTGGCCCTTCTTTTATTTTTCTACTAGACTATGTTCTTTCCTTTCATCTTCCCACTCCCTTTTCCTTGCCTTCAAATCTTCAATTTCTCTTTTTCTTTCGTCTTGTTCTTGAAGTAAATGTAAGTAGTCATTAGAGGTAAGTATTTGAGACTACATGCCAATTTTGATTACACCATCATTTAGTCGCACATGGTTGTGAACCTTCTCAATTAGAAACTTTAAAATTTTGCTTATTGGTGTTGCACATGATTTTATGACCCAAAACACCCATCCAAATAACCCTTAAAATTAGGGTTTTTAAAAATATCATTCAAGTATTTAATTGTTATCCCAATTATTAAATGATTAATTCATTATTTTTCCAAGTAAATAAACTAATTAAGGATTTATAAAAATCATTGTTGTGTTATATTGCACAAATTAGGGTTCCTTATATGTTATAATATTTTCCTCACCAAGGGATCTAGTCCAACAAGGTAAGGAAATTATTTACTAAGTGATTAGGAAAATTTATTTAAATGGATAAATAAAATGCTAAATCTATATTATGTAACAATGCTAAGATATAAACAAATAATTACGAAATGAACTAAGTAAATAAGTAATTAAATTTGAAACAATAGTTGCAAGTGAGGAGATGAGAAGACTTAGCTAATTCACAATTAATCCTGGAATGTGCTAAAGTGAAGAAATGATGAAAAGGAAGGGAAAATCGTCCCACCAAACCTCGAAGATTGTAGGAGTGTTGCAAATTCTAGAGCCATGGTGCTTATGGATGATCAAGGGCACTCGGGGCACTGGGGACTTGTTTGGGACACTTGTGGATCGCTCAAAAGATGCAGAACTCAATTTTATAGAGTCATAAGATGTTCACCTTTGATCGCTTGTATGTCGCACTAAGCTTGCAAATGTCACCAGTAACTCCGCAATGAAGAAATGACCTCCAAAACGCCAAAACGTATCGAATCTCAAAAAGAAAATAATGCAAATGAGGTGTCGATCGGCTCCTCGGGTGTTAAATAAGTGAACTTATGACCGATTATTACACTACATCTCATAATCGGGTAAGTGCACGAAGTTGGTGGACAATTCCGTGGACATAAAAACCCAAAATAAAGGAACCACGATCGCGGTTCTTGAATTCTAGGTTCGGTAATTACCGAACCTAAAACCGTGATCGCGGTTTAGAACCACGAGCGCGGTTATAAACCGCGATCGCGAACTCTGAGACAATTTAACAGTCCCACGACTCGTTATTTTCCTCATTTTTCATTTCAACCATGACTTTTCCTAAACGTTTTTCACTCGCGCTTTCAATACCATCTCAAAATTGCTCATCGGACTTCTGGATAGTGATAGATTCAACCATGCCACCAAGACGAGGAGGTAAGTCCCCGATTGTAATCATTTTTTTGCATTTTAGGTTTTTTTTTTTTTTTGCATTTTAGGTTTTTTTGCATTTTCATGGATTTTTGAAATGTTTGTTTATGTATACAATTTTCTTGTTTTATCAGTTGGTCGGAAAGCTCGAAATCGTGCAAACCATCAAAACATTCCTCAAAACCCACCGAACATTCCTCAAAACCCTCCGAACATTCCTCAAAACCCTCCTCCAAACATAGATCCGCCTCCTGTGGCTCCTTCTGTCCCCACTGAGCCAACAGGAATGCAAGATAATATCATTGGAAGAATCCAAGAAAATAAAATTGTCATTGAGAACCTAATTCAAACTATAAGACAAAATCATGCTACAAATCCATCCCGCATGACTTTAGCCAATACATTGCAAACATTGATTGGCGAAGTTGAGTCTGCAACCAACCAAATACATAGATGGAACACCTTTAGAAGTGAGCAGTAGCGGTGGTATGCGGATAAACTATCCCATGCGGCCGTCAAAGACAAAAAAATTGGAAAAGACCTCATTTGTGCATTATTTACCAACCCTAGAACCAATGCCCCCCCTACAGTTACTTGCAAACGGTTCCCAATCCATTGGTGCCATGATGATAGAATCAAAAACAATTTTTTTGGGACCGATGGTGGATGGTTTTGATTATCCACCATGCAACAACAATGAGGTTCCTCTTTATTTTTTGAAGAAATTATATTATAAGTTAGTGCTCAATGAGGTCCCGAATTATTTTGACTTTTCTAACTTTTTTGGTCGAGGAGGTGGCTCACACGAGAGCAGCACTGGCGGTGCGTACGTAGGTCAACCTAGGATCCCCCATGCCCCAAAACCCCCACTACCTTCAGTTATCCCTCCTACAGTGAAGGAGGTTGTGGAGATTGATACATTACATGCATTGAGGGAGCTCACTGACACTCTCACCCAGCATAGCACCCAGATTGCATCTGGTGATGTTGGTGGAGGCGCCAGTTCTAGTGCACCACACCACTGTGGATCATGTGGTGCCGTATGCACTGCAGGTGAGACATCATTTGCTGGTTCACATGATTTCTTTTCTATAGATGAGATGCTGGGGAATGTTTTTGGAACTGGAGCCACTGATATTGGTCTTTCACAGGTAAATTTTAAATAAATTTAAATTATATATATATATATATACAATAGTTTAATTCACATGTTTGAGATATATATATATATATATATATATATATATATATATATATATATATTTGATTGTACGTCATGTACATACATGTAAAAAACTAATTTTTTATTTTATTTTAAATAGCAAGAGCTGGTGAAGGAAACATCCGGTGTCGACATGCTAGCTATCATGCTGGGCGTGTTTCAAACGTAAGTTTCAAGTTGTACAAACTTACATTTTTAATAAATCATTTAATTGCACTAGATTATTATTATAATTTGTTTCACGTGTATGTTGTACATGTATTAATATTTTTCTCTTTTATACACAGGAGCACGGGTCATCATCATCGCTCAAGGAACTAAGGCTTACTGCACGCCTCACATGAGTTTTACGCGAGGTTTGTGTATATACATGATACACAAAATACACAAATTTAAAATAAAATATATTCAAACTTAAATCTAGATCTTTAAACTAAAAAAATATATATATATATATATATATATATATATATATATATATATATATATATATATATATATATATATATATATATATATATTGAAACTTGAAATTAAATATATACCAGACATGAGCATTGTAAATTCATTCCAATGAACCATCAGGATCGGATCTACTTTGAATAGCAGACAAGATTGCTTCATGATCTGACTCTCGAACCTTCCAAAGAATCTTGTTATTAGGTCTTCCTCGATATCTATACAACTGAATATTTGTCGCTAGAACTAGATGTGAATATAAGAGTATTTTCCTGTGTGTCTCAAAGTCTTCAAACACCCAAACAGAGGAGTTTTTTAATGGATACCGTCGAAGCCAAGTTCCAGTAACTACCACTGACCCTATAGGATACTCAATCTCTTCGCCATCTATAATAGGAGAAGTCAACTTCTTTCTTTCCTCGATGCAACGACATAAGAAATAGTCTGTTCCTTCTTCATTGTCTTCTATCGCAATTACTGCAAACACATGTCCTACAAAAAAATAACCAAGGTTGAACAACTCAAATTTAAATTACATATTAAAATTTCAATGGACATAACTCAATACAAAAATTAAATAAATAACCATAAATACCTTGTCGCACCAAAATCGAAATTTCATCAAAGTCCTTGGATGTTGTAACTTCATCTGCAAAAACAAGTTGTAATGTTTGTGGAGGTTGATAACTAGGAAGCGGAGTTAGAGGCCTACAAATCCATCCTTCCACCCATTCTTTTGAATCACACTCAACAGTGAAAAATTCGATACAAGATGCACAAAAACATGTCAACTTTCTTGTCCATATGGCCCATGAAGTAGCGTCTGAGCTACAAAATGAGTGCATATCACTGGACCCAGTGAGTGTCATATAATCCTCGTAGTTAGCAATATGTTTTCCTCTATCAACCAAAAATATCTACAAACTGTGGAATTTTCTTGAGAACCTCGGGCCATGTTGTCAGTACACCATTCCACTATGCTCTTTGCATCTTTTAATTTAGCACCATCTTTGTACTTCAACTCTTCTCTTGCAAGAGCTCTTTTCACACATGCCCCTGCACCGTCATGCTCTCCTTTTCCATGTCCAGCCTCAGTGAAACTCTAAATATGTTGCACACCCATCTTGACATGCATTCTGCTCATCCAATAAAACATTCGTGCATTCTTAAACTGAGACGTGCAATTATCTGACCATATATAATGTTGTTTGAAGTGGATGTCCCTATCAGACAAGTTTCTATAAAATAACTGGAAACACCCTTGCACAAATTCGAGAATGAGTACGATCATCACCGATATAAAAGTGGTACTCTCTTAAAAATTTTCGATCATTCTCTCACGTCTTTGTCGGAGAATGTAGAAATGCTATGTGCACAAAAATGGAAACTTGTACTTGAGTTGTAATATTGCGATTGAACCTCCATTTGTGGTTGCAATGTGTAATTCTCTGCAAAATCGACCACTGAAACAATAGTACCAATAGGAAATGTGTCTTTGCATAGCTTGAATTGTTCATCCAACCATCGAGCTCTATGTGTATGCCTCGCATACTCATAAACAATTTCATCCTTAAATTTTCTCATAAATTGAAAAATGGGCATTTGTTCTAGAACTAGCTCACACCGTTTCGACTCTTTTCCATCTTTCAACCGGGTAAGCAACTGATTTATATTTATAAAATTCAACTAAATTATGTCCTATTGTACCTTCAATTTGCTCATGGATGCAACTTTCCAATTTAGGTAATCCGCCGCATGTACTACAACTTCCATCTAAACAATCCTGACTATAAAAAAATTGTCCAACTTCTTTTCACAAAATATAGTAGGAATGAAATCCCTGGAAGATATTGGTGGAACTTGAACACCACATTTAGATAACATAGTTTCAGAATGAAAAATAGAACGAATACGTAAAAATTTAGCATAATGCATCGCAAATTCAACATGTTGCCTACAACAACAAGTGGTGCGAGCATGGTTTATTTTCACATAGAATGGTTTCAACATTTCAAAAAAACGTTGACTAATTTTAATTTCCAGATTCTCTTGTTCAAACTTACGAAAAAATTGAGTTTGAGTCATATCTAAGAAATGCTTTGGATGTGGTTCACGATTAGTAGAACCAACTCTCCGTTTTATAACATCTCTTGTATTAGGTGAAACTCTAGTGTTATCATGCCAAAATTTAATAACAACTTCTCTTATAGCATCAAAATTATTTTTGTCCTTACGTGGTGCTCTAGCAGAAAATGCCCAAAAATCGACATTATTGAGTGATTGAAGGATATTACGTCTTTCAATTGCTTTCATTAGAGTTTTTCGATTAACTTGCAACATTCGACTTGTTTGCGTAATCAAACGTTACTTTTTATTGATTCACTTACAATACTAGTAGCAAGTACACGACGCACAATATTACTATCCCTAGTGCGTCTCTTGACACCAACAGTGTGATATGCATCATGAAGGTTTTCAACAATTGTAGAGGTTTGACCACGTATGTTAGATGTTGTCAATCCTAAGGTGTTTAATGTAGGTCTCATTTTAATCAATTTCATCAAACTAACCAAAAACTAACATATTTAGGAATCATTTAAAATTTCAAAATGATTATCCCAAATTTCAGTGGCTTTTCTTCTGATTTGTCGTTCAAAAAGTTTGTCAGACATTGGTTTCAAAATGTTTTCATCAATTTCAATAAAAAAATTAGGTTTCTTATGTAAAATCCTAGGAGGTGTTTTTGTCAAATTTTGCTTGTCTACAGTTTCAACATGAATTTCCTTATTCACATTTTCATTGTCTCCTTCAATTTCAACATTTTCTACATCATGAGTATTTAATTCTTCTTCAACATTGACAGTAAAAAAACTTCTTCATCATGAGTATTTAATTCAACTTCAACATTGACAGTAGAAACATTACCTAGTTCTTCATTGCTTACAATAGTTGGGATTGAAGATGAACCTCTTCTAGATTCACGAAGTTTCCGCATTCGCTCAGCATTTTGAATTTTGTTGGCCTCTAATTCGTTTGGTGTTTTTTTACTTAATGACTTCCTTTTTTGACTTCGTTTTTGTCTCCCATGATGTTTTGCTTCCGGTGATAAGAAAACGTGCCAGAAAAAAGATAGAATTTCAGTGATTATTCATACAGTAAGGTCGAGAGTAAAAATCACATGGTAATTCGTATACATTGGGATGTGTGTAAATGTGATTTATGAATCGTGAGCGCTTTATGAACGCTAGTGCGCTTTATAAAGCGCGCTCGCGGTTTATAAAGCACGCTCACGGTATTGTTAAAAAACGCGATCGCGGATCTATCTGCCGAACCTAAGCCTCGGAAAATCTTTGTTTTTCCCCAACCAAAGCTATGGAAGGTCATTATGAAGTGTAAAAGGTCAAAAAACCTCAAATCTACTCTTCCAAAGACTTGAACCATGCTAAAAAACTAAAAACATTTCACAAAAATGGTGCCATCACGTAGGGTAGACTCTTATCTTTGTAGAAATATTGTTTTTAAAGTGAATAGAATAAGATAAATATCATTTTATAATTTCTTACTAACAATAGGTCTTTAAGACATTTTTTCCCGTGAATGTTCATGTCTACGTTTAAGACTGTAACTTTTGTTTCGCTTATCAAAATATGATAAAACTTATACCATCCCAAGCGTGGAAAAATTCTATACACCTTAAAAAAAAATTGATTTCGATATTTTTTGATATAGTTATGGCGGGCAAACGGAAAGCGCTCCATTTTCTAAATATTTTCAGACCACTTTCACGGAAAAAATCATAAAAAAAAATATTGCTAAAAAAATACAAAATAAAATCCATCCAAAGATAGACAACTACATCTAACTTTTCACTAAAGGAAAAAAATAACAAGATTTGGTCATCCAAAATGCGGGAAAACGGACTACAATCTTATAAGTTTAAAAAAATAAAAAAAAATAAGTCATATAATTTTAAGTGTTTAATATAGCTAAACTTGTCTGTTTTTTACAAAAATTAGTATTTTAGAAACTAGATTCCGAATGCTATGATTCATATTTATATATTTTTTCTAATTTAGAGTGCGTGTATAGCTAATAATCCCTACAAGTTAAGATTTCGCTATTTTTTGCAATATGACGTCCACGGATGACCCTATATTTGTCCATCAACTTCCTGCACTTACCCAACTAATGTAATTTGTGTGTGTGTGTGTGTGTGTGTGTGTGTGTGTGTGTGTGTGTGTGTGAAGAAATTGTGCCCTAGGTGGCTCTTGTGCGCATTGCACTTGATAGCGAGCAATAACTAGATGTAGAAAATGTAGATAGATGTGTGCATGGAAAAATGAACTTCCCCTCCTATGAAGTGTATGCAAAAAAATGTAGTCCCTTGCCCTTGAATGGATGCTAGATGGATGCTTAAATGCTCTTGTAATGCCTTTGGATGTAACCTTAGGTGGAGATAGTAGATGCTTAGTTCTTGGTCCTTTATTATGATCACATAACTTTATATTTATATGATTCCCTTGGTTGAATTTTGTAATTAATCACTAAAAGGCCGACTAGTAAGAAAATAAGATGCCCAAATGGCTAGAAAGGACCCAAAATATGTGAGAAAGGTAAAAATAGGTCGGGATGCCTAGAGGGGATGGAAGCGCTGGGCGCTAGTGTCCTGGCTGAGTGTTGGTGTCCGTGGTGAGAAATGCCAAGTATGAAAAGACATACTTGGGTTATAAGGAGTGTAAGACAAAAACAGAAACAGAGAGAAAGCAAATGTGGATGAAAACAATGATCAATTAGTACTTTTCTCGCTTAGGAATCATATGAATAATAGTATGTAATCAGGACTAGATAGATACCCAAAGTGCATGATTTAGTGTCTACACTAAGGGTTAGGTTAATTAAGTTTAACATGGGTCTCATTTGGCCCCATCCAAATGGACCACACCCTCGCACCCATAAATAAACTTATTCACCTAAATTTCAAAAACGGCATGGGCGAGCCCACTTGTTCACCTATAAAGTCAACCTATATGCCATAATTGGGAAAGTACAAAACCTACGTTGATTTGGATCTCTTAGATCAAAGGTATCTCCACCCTTGATCTCTAAGGTTTTATTTTTGTTTTGGAAAGCCCCGATTTCACTTTTAAGTTTCTATTACATTACTTTTTCTTCTTTTTCTTCTCATTTCTTATTGTTTTATGTTTACGGTGTGTGGAGGAGCTTTCATAGAGTCTTATTTTGTTTATTTTCTTCCATTTATTTATATTTAAAAGACCCTCATTAGGGTTATTGGATACACACACACACACACACACACAAAATACATGTGTATATACCGATATGTATATATACAAAGAATGTGTGTGTGTGTGTGTGTGTGTGTGTGTGTGTGTGTGTGTGTATAGACACACACACATGTGCATGTATATATCATTAAATTTAATGTGTTTATATATGTGGTTGTGCATGTGTGCGTGTGTCTATATACACACATTTGTATATAGCAAGTAAGAACAAAGGACAAGCATATGGCCAAGGTTAGGGTTGTAGAGACGCAGGCATGGAGAAGGGGCCATGCAAGGGTGATAGAGTGGGGGAAGGGTGAATCTACTTAGTGGCCAAGACTACTCCCTAGGTCCAGTAACCCATAAGGGGTCGATCCTTTACTTTATATGACGCGAGGGGTCGATTTGGCCCACCTGCCCTCCAATATGAATATTTTTATATTTAAAAATGAAAAACGTTGTATATATATATATATATATATATATATATATATATGTATATGTATATATATATATGTATGTATGTATGTATGTATGTATGTATACATATGTATGTATGTATGTATACATATATATATATATATATATATATATGTATATGTATATGTATATGTGTGTATACACACACACACATATATATATATATGCATATATGTATATATATACATATATGTACACACACACACATATATGTATATGTATATGTATATGTGTGTGTATATATATGTATATATATACACACACACACATACATACACACATACACACACACACACACACACACACACACACACAAAATGTGTTTTCTAAAATATTAAAAGAGGAGTTTGTAAATATTTTATATGAGAAACTAAAATTACCATATATGTGTTTAAAAACAATGTACTCATACACATACGTATGTACGTACATACATACATCCATACATCCATACATACATACATAAACACACGTATGAATACACTATTTTTGTTAAACACTCTTCTTTTAAACATATATATGGTGATTTCAGTTTCTCATTTAAAATATATATAAACTCCTCTTTTATATTATAGAGACTACAAATATAATATTATACACACACATTTATTTTTTGAAATCACGTATATGAGAGAGAAAAGTAGATAAACTAAGAACTATTTTTTAAACAATAAGTTGATAAGGGTAATATGGGAGATTAAATTAAAAAACTTCTTTTTAACCATTAAATTATAACAAAATATTCTTCATTTATCCCTTTTTGTAAAATCTATCACTCAACAACTAAGTAGATATTTTGTAAATTAATACAAGTTCAATAATAACATCTTAAAATACAAAATTTAGTTTTAAAAAAATAATTTGATAATTGTCTTAACAAGTTCACTAAACCAATATTTTCCCTTATAAAAAAATTAAATGGAGGATTCCCATATTACACAAATTAACAGAATTTATCATTTCAAAATGCAAGATTTACAATTTGTTTCAATGTTATTCCCAAACAAGAATGAAACCAACTAAACTACATCTCTTCATTTGAATTTCTAAGATTACAAACTTTAAAATGCAAGTTTAAAATCCTACAAAAAGTGGGAACAACATGCCCATTGTTTATTTGAAAACATGTGTTACCAAACAAGAAAACAAGATCCCAATTTCTCTTTTTCTCCAAGTTCCAACTCCACCAAAAAGCATCCACAGCCACAAGAGATAGCTTGGTTTACCACCCAACCAATTGGTATTATTTCATACCACAATCAAATAATGGAGAGCATGTTATCCTCTCTCTCAAATCCCAAGGGAGAGAGGAGAACGCAAGCCTCCATGTCAGCGAGAAAAATAAAAGGGAAAGGCAAAGAAAAAAACAACCAAGTAACCAAAAAGTTTGTTTAACAACACAAAAATACTCCAATAAATCTCCACACTTCTTTGGTAAATGGGGAAGAGAAGGAGAGAAAATCCAACTCTAAACATATCAAATAAATAATAAAATAGGTTTCCACAAGTTTCCAAATATCCCAAATTTCTTCCAATAACTCCATATCAATCCAAAACACCAAAACCTTATATCTCCTTTCCTCCTCCTTTCCAAGAATTTTCAAACCTTTGGGGATTATTTAGCAAGGAAGAGAGATGATTTCCCAAACCATATGGGAAAGAGTCTCCCTCTTTAAATCATATGAAGTGAGTTAAAATATTAAGAAATCCCAACAAAGCTTTTTCATCAAGCTTTGTGGGAAATAGAGAGGATTTTTCCCTCTTCCTCTACAATTCCAAAATACACCCCCAAAAGGGATGGATGGAGAAAGTAAAAAAACAAGACAACAAATCATTTACAAAAAAATACAAATTCCAACACCAAAACCTCAATAAGAGGCATGCAAGGTTTCATTCCAAAGAAATAAAAAAATTCAAGAGTGTGAGGCCCACCTCACAATTGCAAGAAAATTCCAAGCTTCCAAATCCAAAACAAGCTTTTCAATGCCCAAAATCCAACCTCTCAAAATAAAAAAACAAGCTCTCCTTCAACCAAGATCCTCCTATCCAAATGATAGTCAAAACAAAACCAAGTAAAGAACCCCAAAACCCTCCAAGTTTGAGGATAGTAAAGGGAAAAGAATCCCCAAATTTCAACCCAACAGGAAGGTGAGATGTGTCACTCCTCCACCCAAGGCTCTAAATCACCCTAGTACCTCCAAAAATATATTAAAAAATCAATAACTTTACAAATTTAAAAACAACCCTTGCAAGCCTCCACGTGGAGCAACTTGCACTCCAATCCCAAAACATACACATGGTTCAAAAATAATAAATTTATGTGGTTGGAAAAGGTTCAAAATGGGGAAATTAGGAAATACGAGCCTTGAAAAATATCACCCACCCATAGGTATGGTACTTGGGGCTCTTTTCAAGGAAAATGTAGCCTCTAACTTGCCCCACACTCCTCCCAAAAGTCACTTCTTGCCCAAATTCAAGTTTTGGGGAAGATGTGGCCTTTAAGAGGGGTGGTGGATCCACTTAATCATGGATTAGGTGATCCTAAACTCAATCAAAGAATATTTAGCCAAGCTAAATCCACCCATGCAAGTGGGAAGTGATTAGCTTAATAAAACAACCATATAACTATCAAAATATAAGGGTGTAAACCAAATAAATTCAAGTGAAAGAAAACAAGATAATAAGAATTATTAAAATCAATAAACATACACCATGGGGTTAATTTCCCTTTTCCAAATTTAAACAACAAAATAAACATCATAAAGGGGACCATAATACAAGTAAGGGAGTAAATTTGGCTTATTAGGCCTATTGTGCCACATAAAGTAGAAACTCCCAAAACCTCACATCGTCATGTAGTGTGGATTTGTTTCCTGCACACTCAATTTTAAACATCATACCTTGTTTCGATAAAAAATTCTAAATAAATAACAAAATACATGCATTAAATAATCAAGTCAAATATATGCTAACTAACCAATTAGTTACAAAATCATCCATCCACCATATAAGAGATTAAAAACCACGATAATCATCCATGACATATTTCACAATCCAATATAAGATACATGATAATCTCAAAATCAACAAGATCCATAAACATCACATCAAAATCAGATAATAATGATAATAATTGTGAATTGGCCTCATGTGCCAAATACAACCATCTTGCCAAGACAAGTTAGCATAAAAATATAATGTGACGACAAAATAATATATACCATAATCAAATAACCATGATAATAATGTTTCCAATGTCTCAACACGAATAAGTACAATGAGTACGCATGATAAAAATAAAGAGTGAAACTCATGGGCCCACTATAACTATTTTATATGTTTGGTTGATGTCATCTTGGGTGCAGAGTCACCTCTTGATTTTCTAGAGTGGCTAAAAATTAGAAGCTTCAAATTTTCATTTATCTAAACTATGTGTGTCCAAATATAGGGCATCTATTTGGGTTACATCATGTGATTTCCACTCTAAAGCGACAACAAAATAGTGCACCACCTCACTTGGAATAGGTGGGGGAGGAGATGGGATGGAAAATGAAACTTCCTCATTCTTGAAATAAATTTGCATACCCAAGTTAACAACCCCTTCTTTAATCCATTGAGGTGTGATGGACTGTGTTGGAAAACTCAAGCTATCATCAACATCTACGCTTGTGTTTTTCTCACATGATTTTATTGAACTAAGGTGATCATCTTCTTCATTAAATGTTTTTGGATGACGTAAATATCTAAGCATGCCAAAACATGTAGAATCAAAATGCACTTCCCTTGTTTTTATTTTTCCTCATTACCTAACACATTCTGCACCATTTCTTCTAAACAATGTTGTACATTTTTGTCTTCCACTCTTGCCATCCTTAGTATGTTTTCAATAGATTCTAACTAATATTTTTCAACATCAAAGGACTTAATTGGCCTCATGCAATTGGAAATATAATTCCCATTAAGTGGCCATATACATGTCCTCCAAAACCCACCTTGATGTTTTTAGATTTAAGTGCAAGTTGGAAGCTTGACTACCAAGTTTTACCAATTTTGTTCTCCTTATTTCAAGGCCTGACTTCTTTTCCATACATTTGGACCTCACTATTTTGAATTATTTCTTAAATGGAGAGAACACACTAACATCCAATGGTTGAAGCTCATGGATAGTATGAGTTGGTAAAGTCACAAGGTCAATGCCTAAACTTTTGGTTTCTTGGTTTGTGCACTAAAGCTATGTGGCTGCCATGACCATCAAATATTAGAAGATGTTTGTTTGTTGGTGAAAATCCACTAGGCAAAGATCTTGAAAAATGATGTGACCAATTCATAAACAAGTCCTTCATCATCCAAACATGTGGTTGGGATTCCATACATGTTCCAGTTCACATCCAATTATATAGTTTTTAATTTGTCTTTTTCTTTGAAAAAATAAAATCCAAGAATGCATTTTCCTATTGTATTAACACAACATAATATGGTAATCCATTCCCTATTTTTTGACATAATGTGTGGAACACTTATTCATCGTAACTTAGAAATGACATGCATGCCACAATTATTGCTTGCTTGAACACTAGTTTCATCACGGTTCCATATTTTGTTGGGCCTATACTAATATGCAACATACATTTATCATATAAAGAAAAAAAAATTCTTTTCCTTAACATAACTTCTCTTGTCTCGGTCAAGGCCCTCTACAATTCTTATTGTCAAGTCGATGGCATTTACGAAATCCATACCACCATGACTTTCTTCTAGGCTAAATTTCAATGGATTTGATCTACGTTGACAAATGTGAGCTACATACACCTTTAGGTGAATGAATTTGAGACCATGGCCAAGCTTAGCAATATATTTAAACCATACTTTATTTATCTTAATCATTTGTCAAAATTGTTGGATGTCCCTTCCTCTTAGTGGTTCTTTTTCCATACAACCAACGAGTCACATTTGTACTGGGTATTCCCAACTTAGTCATTTCTTGTCTTGTGGACATTCCATTTTCCTCCACATCCCTTAAGGAAACTTTCATGTCAAATTATGTCCATTTCCCTCTTGTGTATACTCTAATTTTTATAGTAGTACCTCTACTTACTTCCATGGTTGGGTTAGTAGTGTTGATTTCAGCGATCTTGGGAAACTATGATATTCTCATAAAAAAATTCTTTACCTCTTGATGGATGCGTTATTTGATTTGAAGATGTGTTTTTATGATGTATCTTAGCTGCATTATCCATATCAAAAGTTTGTGCTTTGTATCTTGATGGATTCTTCCTTTAATTGGTTGTGGTGGTTTGTTGAGGTTGTATTTTAGATATATTATCCTCTTCATAAGAGATATTTGTAAACCATATCCCTCTCTACAAATTAATCCTCATCCTTTTAATTGGTCTTTTTCACTTTTGTTTACACGTGCCATTATGAAAATCAAGAAACTATGTTTTTGAATAAAATCCTTTGTCAACATATTTGGGTGCACTATGTATATGCATGTAAGTATAACACCATAGGAATGCATGTAGAATTCCATGAAATTATTTGTAATATTCAAGAGAAGTAGAAAAGAGCATTGGTATATCTAACACTTAAAGCAAATGCAATTTTTTCAAATGCAATGAGGTACTAAACTTATTTTGCTATTTTGTATATTAAAAAATAATTATGCATAAAATAGACAGCTTCTATTTTAATGGTTTCAACTTTTCAAAAGCTACGAGGTTACTATACATTTCCAACAAACTATGCCAAATGTTTCATTTCTAGCAAACTATGTTAAATGTTTACTTTTCAACAAAATTACAAGATTATGATTTAATTTATCAATAATAAATTATTATTATTGGAAAATAAAGTTAACATTAAATTAGTTGTGAACAATAGTGATTTATTTGAAGACAACGTATAAACACTACAAATTTGTAATAATAAAGTAGCTCATTATTGATCATAAATAAAATTCATTGTTGTTAAAAAACTATCTCAATGGTCCATTGTTGTTCATAACAATTTTAATGGTAAACTTTATATTATGAGATATGAAGTTTTTTCCAAATAAAAAGAAAAAAACTATTATACAATATGATAGTGAAAACAACATGTAGGTGATCGCACCTAACACTTTTAGAAATATCCCGTTGATCGGTGTCTACAAGAAAAATGACTTAGATATCTGCAAGTTTTTGATAGTCTAACAAAAAAACAAAGATGTAAATGAATGGAAAATTTATCCACAAAGATGTAAATGACTCATCTTTACTATTTATAGATTTTATTCCTTACAAATTTTGGTCCATGTTTGATCTAGGTGGTTGATTTCCATTGGTTGAGTGAGTTTAGCATGGATTGATTAAGAAATAAATCAATTTTCTCGGTTATATTTGACACTTTGGTTGATCGATGCAATTGAATTCTATGTTAGGAATTCGGGACTACGAATAGTGCTATGATTCAATAACAAACCCAATCATGCACACAAGATCTAAACAATTCCCCAAAATCTATAGTAGTGGAAGTATAAACTATAATAATCCAAATAAAACAAAAGTACACACACATAACACAAAATGTACCGTGGTTCACCCAATGCAGCTATGCCCACCAAAGATAGAGATCTCATATATATATATATATATATATATATATATATATATATATATAACAAGAGTACAAACCAACTCTTCAATACAAGAGTACAATGCATCTCTCCAAGAGTATCTCCTCTCCTCCATATCTCTAAACAGATCTACATAAGTGCACTACAATCGTGCCTCCAAAACCAACAATAGATATCACATAACCTAGAACTACTACATCTTTGCACTTTGCTACCAAGTTCTCTATGGATATGTGACACGACCTCTCGCATGGGTCTATCATGTGCAACCATGACCGTGTACCAAGAAGTAAGTCTGTCTCTCCATCACCGCATAACATGTACAAATATGAAGATGACCTCATATAAAATATCTAGATCTACATGGATCAACAATACAATATGTTCTCATGGATCTACAATACAAGATCTCACATCAACTTGTGGATCTAACAATATATGACTAGATCTACATGGATCTATAACACAAGATCTCACCAACATGTGGATCTACAAGAAGAAACTCTATTTTCTTTGCATACTATGAAAGCCATTACAATGAGACAATAAATATACAAAGGAAATATAGTAGAAGATGTTACCCTCTTCTCACCATTCAGATGTACCTACTATTTCCTTCTATCCAGCTCCTCTTCATGGAAGTTATGTCTTCATGTAACTTGTTCTTTCTTTCTCTTCTTCTTCATCCTCTCAATCAAGGATTCCACATGCAATACTAATAAATTACATGCCATCATAACATCTAACCCTAGCTTTCATGCTTATATAAACATCTACAAACTTAGGGCACCTTAGCTATGCATTTACAACCTTTAGATCAACTTTATAACAAATTTAGATCTAATTCCCATGAGTTAAATATAAACTTTCATGCACAAGGAACTGGTGTCGGTTACCCCGACTGCAGGTGGCGCTTCTTATCTTTGGCCGATGGTGGTTCTTATGCTAACCGATGACGGTTCTTATGCTTTGACCGATGTCGTGGTTACTGTGTATTCCAGCAAGGTGTAAAACATGCTATCTTTGAAGCAATTCAGCTCCACAACCTAAAAATCTCCCACTTGGAGATAAATTGTTGAATCTATGTACTTGTACCTGTACATCACCATCCTCTACACACCATGAAGACCATCTATTATTTCCTTCAACAATTCTCTCAAAAAATAAAACTAGGAAGATCAAACCATATTTTTAAACTAAGAAGATAAAATCATGACTTACCAAACCTCCACGAAGCTACAACTGATCCGTGAAACCAAGCCTCAAGCTCCCACTTAATCATAACACCATACCAATTGTTGGTATCAGGAAAATAAGCCAACCTAGATCCTTATGCAATAAGCCATCAAGACTAACATTCCCGTAAGATCTCCCACTAAAACCGAAGTATTGAGCCTCAATCGCATCCGTAGCCATACCTGTAAACCAACCATGTTCTCCAACCATCTATCCATGTCTCTATGTAACCAACAATGCAACTATCCAAAGACAAGTCAATACTTGAATATGCAAAAGCAAAACAAGATCCTAGGTAAAAACAACCCTAAATGAGTTCTACATGCAACAATGGGTGATCAATCCACAAACACTGCATAACTCAAAGAAATCCAAACATTGCAATATGCAAATCCAACTCTACATAAAAACTAGCATGCCCAAGACAATCATCTCAGTAGATAACATATCCCATGGAGTAACATAGTAATCAAGAGGAAATACAAACATCCCCTACTCATTCTCAAAGGAATCCATGTGCAAATCAAACATATGCATCATCATAGACTCTCAAAACTGAATATATCCACATGTACAAACTCACCATGTAAATCCATCCATATATCTAGGCTCTCCAGAAGCTCCAAGTCTGCCACCGACTAACTCCAAAGCTGAATATGAATCTTGTGCTCATCAATTTCAATAACAAACATTCAAGCTAAACCATGCCACTAATACCAAGTACAAATACCAACAAACATGTCATCAACATACTACACAAACCAACCAAGATGAAAGAAAAAAAAGGGCACTATCCAAAAAAATAGTAAATAAACACTGATGTCAAACTTGTGACCAAACCGACCACAATTTCTTAACCGACCCCAATCACTTTTGACCGACCATAGTTAATGGATCACCAACCAAAATTAACCCTAACTAACACCAATCTCTCGAACTATTATATTTTCTCCTTTTTCACCCTTCGAACTTTAAAATTGCTCTATCATCTAAAACTAGCTGAATCAACCATCATCTGCCATCCCTAAGGAATATCTAGGCACCACAAAAGAAACTAAAAATGAAATCTCAAAGCAATAAAATCAAGATACCTACAAATCCGGGACTGCCCTCCAAAACCAACTAGTGCCTCTGCCACTATGAATAGTAGCAATCTCCTCTCACTCTACATGTGCATCATGTATCTAATCCTACAATTCCAACAACCATGGATTGCTCCCACTGAACACGAAATTCCCTGCATTGCCTCTAACACCAATTTTAAAATCTAATATGTCATGAGAAATAAAACCAAATGAAATAAAATATAAAATGATTCCCTTCTTATCAAAGAATACTTCTACATCACAAAAGTTTGGAATTCTTGTGAAGTAGGTGAATAAAATTCTTTTCATCTTGTGTACTCAACATCTTTCGTTACTTGCAAATCGTGTCTAAACATGAATTTTCATTGAGGATCTCTTACTTAGACTAAATACTGTTGTCCTCAAGATTTCACACAACTGGGAAATAAAAGTAAAAAAACACTAAAAAACCATGGTGTAAATCATGCACACTATCCAAACATAATATAAGTTGCTCCAAATGAAAGGAATTAAACATGAATCTTATAGAGATACGACCCAAAGTCTCAATGGACTAACCAAGCCAACTCTGTCATCTTTTTGATCTAAACCATGAAGTGATCTACACCATTTTTTCCATGTACACTATGTGTAAGAAACTCAATCCTTCAAACCAAGACAAAAAAACCATCTACTATAAAGAACCTTGTACATATAAGTTTCCACAGATATCGACCACAGTCATCCCCTAACTCGACCACGATTAGGCTGACCGATAATAGTTCCTCTGTGACTGACCTTAGTTCTCATATCGATGTCAATGTTGCTTTAACGAACCAACGCCACATAATTTGGTAGAGAACATCACACCAGTGCCTACTTCGATCAAGCCAAATTTGAGTTGAGCCGACATTTCAAGAAGCATCCAAATCATATAAAACCACTACAATAATAAACCATGCAATAAACCGCATCAAGATGAAATGCATCACCTTACCAACACCAAGATACTTAACCACATCTTCAATCAAGTACATGCTTTTATGAAGGAAGCCTCATCTTCGTTCGTGTTATATCCTCTCTACCGAATCCCGTGTATCTAACTGCACCAAGGATGCATACCTTCTCCTTTTCTCTGTCTAGATCTGCAATCCAAAAACATGCATGTGCAATTAAACCATACACTACAAAACCAACATAAAACCATACCTCAATAATCGGATCTGCAATCTGACTACCATGTTTATGCCTTTAAGAACCAGGGACACCTCAGCAAACAAGACACATTCCATGCATCTTCTTAACTCTTCGAGATCTTTGATTTTATGTTTAAAACCAGATCGCCTAAGTAACCGCCATGATCACCCTATAACCACCAAGGTTACCCTCAGTAACCGACCACGATCACCCCGTCGACGCCGGTCACCACCTAACCGACGTCCAATCAATGCTTTCTCCACCAACCTTACTCTTCCAGCTTCCACTTGAGATTGAATCTCTTCCTGTGATCTTATTATCGGAAAAACAAACCCTGTTATCATCCACCTGTCAATAAACCACTAACAATATACTAAAGCAAAACCTTGCTATGAAATAACCAAGCTCTGATACCAGTTGTTGGGAATTCAGGACTGTGGAATAGTGTTATGATTCAATAACAAACCCAATCATGCACACAGGATCTAAACAATTCCCCAAAATCTATAGTAGTGGAAGTATAAACTAGAATAATCCAAATCAAAACAAATTACATACACATAACACAACATGTACCGTGGTTCACCCAATGCGGGCTACGTCTACCAAAGATAGAGATCTCATATATATAATATAACAAGAGTACAAACCAACTCTTCAATACAAGAGTACAATGCATATCTCCAAGAGTATCTCCTCTCCTCCAAATATCTAAATGGATCTCCATAAGTGCACTACAACCATGCCTCCAAACACCACTAGTAGATCTCACATAACCTGAAACTACTACATCTCTTAACTCGCTACTAACTTCTTTGTGGATTTGTGACAAGACCTCTCGCATGGGTCTCGCTAATGTGCAACCATGACTCAGCACCAAGAAGTAATTTTCTCTCTTCATCACTGCATAACTTGTGCAAACATGAAGACAACCTCCTCTCTGAATATATAGATCTACATGTATCAACAATACAATATGATCTCATGGATCTACAATTCAAGATATCACATCAGCTTGGATCTAACAATATAAGACTAGATCTACATGGATCTATAATACAAGATCTCACCAACATGTGGATCTACAAGAATAAACTCTATGTGCTTTTCATACTATGAAATCCATTACAATGAGACAATAACTATACAAAGGAAATACTATAGAAGAAGTTACCCTCTTCTCACCATTCATATGTACCTGTTATTTCCTTCTGTCTAGCTCCTCTCCATGGAAGCTTTGTCTTCATGTAACATGTTCTTTCTTTCTCTTCTTCATCCTCTCAATCAAGGATTACACATGCAATAATAATCAATTACATGCCATCATAACATCTAACCCTAGATTTCATGCTTATATAAGCATCTACAAACTTAAGGCACCTTAGCTATGCATTTACAACCTTTAGATCAACTTTATAACAAAGTTAGATCTAATTCCCGTGAGTTAAATATAAAATTTCACGCACAAGTAACCGGTGCTGCTAGTTACCTTGACTGATGGCAGCTTCTTGTCTTTGATCGATGGCGCTTCTATGTTGATTGATGATGGTTCTTATGCTGACTAACGTCGGTTCCATCGTGTATTCTAGCAAGGTGTAAAACATGTTATATTTGAACCAATTCAGCTCCACAACCTAACATTCTATTAAGGGAGAGAGATTTTTGGGGAGATTGAGTGGGAAATACATCGCTTTGATTGCCCAAATTTAAATTATGAGTATTTTATTAAATGTTTTTTTAAAAATCTTATTCAAACTTTCATTAATTGTGAAATTTTCTTCTAAGTAGTGAGCCTTCCACCACTTTTCTTGTAAAGTACTTGCATTTAATAGAAGATGACATTGGAGTTTGGAAATTTTTATGAATAAAATTTGCATAGGGATTTGAATTTGTTAAAATTAGTATAGGGTGTTGGATAGTCGTGAGACCTTTATATTTATTGTTAGGGCACATGTATATACATATAAATATAATATGATGTAACGAAATGTATTTATATTGAAAAGAAATTTATTCATTACTGAACAAAATATTTTATAAAATTGTACATGTTGGAGTAGTCAAAAGTTTAAATGGCATTAGAAGTAGTAGTTAAGATTAAATTTTTATGTTAAGATGGAACTTATTATTTTTCAAATGTGAACTTTATTTGGTGGGAATGTCATATATTTGCACTTAAATACCGAAATAATAAAACATGTTAAAGTTGATAAAAAAGGAAATATTGAACATGTTTATGCCCTTTTTCATTTAGTCTTTTAAAAAATCATTTCCTATCAATAGTTTTAAAATGTAATAAATACTCTCAATAATAGGACATTGCATGGGTATGGGGCCCCTTCCCCAACTTGTATTATATTGAAGGGATAAGTTCTAAATTATAAGCTTCTAGTCGTGGGATGAGATTTGATAACCCATAACACTTGTCACTTGAATTTTTGGGATGGGTTAAACTTATAAACAACTATCATTTTATTTATTTTAAAATTCATTTTTTTCCTAATTAATGACTTTTGTAACATAAAATTAAAGAATTTTAGTTAATGTTTTTGTATTATAGTAACTATCAACACATTCTGCTTTCTACATAAGTTTTTAAAGATGGGAAGGGTCATTTATGCTATGTAAAGCTATTTTAAAATTATATGAACCACAAATGTTAAAAATTAGATGGTTTACCCAAGGAAAAACCCATCAATAGGGGATAGGTGAGAATTATCATAGAACATAACACATGCAAAAACTCAAAATGCTCTAAACATGCATAAAAATTTGACCTTGCTTCTTGTCATAGCCAAACTTGCAAGATGTAAGCCTAAACATGCACGTGAAAGGGAAGAGAGAAAGGATAAATATTTTGGAAATTTTCATTGTCTTATGATGCCAAGTGAAAAGTTAAGGAAAAAAAAAGTAATTTGTTATCAATCCAATTTTTAACGTGTCTTCCTTTCAAGACAAGATGTTGGAATTTTGTATAGAAAGGGTGGATGGTGGAGATCACACCATGCATCAATAACACCCCATGACCAATCTCCATCATCCACCTGAAGTAAACACCAACAAAAATTCCTTTCACCCCACCTTTTAAAATGTACATTTAATTTATTTGTGGACATCCAAGTGCATAAAAAAATGGTATATATTATGGGTTTATTTACAAGAATGATTTGGACATCCGGAGCATTCTAATTAGAATACATTTACATAATGGATATGCATCACATATTATACCAACAACATCATCCATGTTGGTGTTTTGGGAGGAGGGGCAATCCTAAGATAAGAGGGGAATAGGTGGGTGCATTCATAGAGTCTCCTTTTCCACTACCTATAGATAAGAGAGTATGCATATGGCCTAATCCATTACGCTTCTTCCTTTATCCACCACAATATCCATTTCATCTTGTACGTAGCTTTCCCTATGACCACCTCTAAATTGGGTAGGCCTAAACTCATTTCACTTGACATCCAAATTCTCCCCACTCTCATAGGAAAAGGAACCTCTCTACTTAAAACTACTCGTGTCAATCACATTGTCTTGTGAAATACAACACATTTCATTATTCGTGTTGGTTTCCTGTGTAGAGAGGTGGGGACATAATAAGAGGGGACCAAGTGGATGTTTTAGCGGTACCATTCACCACAACTTGCAAAGAATACATCACCTCAACACAAATAAGAGGTAGAGAGCCATGTAAACCAATAATAAGGCACCAAATATTAGGGTTCCCTCTCCATCACCACATAGAGGGGCACTAACTCACTATGTGTTAGTGACACCTTACATCCAACTATGCCTATTAGATCCCTAGAAAGTGGAGAGTTATTTTTTTCAATGCATGGATATGAGACACCCCTACAACATATAAAAAGGCTGGAAACAAAACAAGACAAATATCAATTACAAGAGAAACATTTGGTGAGAGATATACAACATTTAATGACATTGTTGATACTATCAAGTCTATATTGAAGAATATTATACGATATCTTGTGTCGAGATATGAGAGTGCTTCCTCAAGATGGATTATTAAAATCCATTTTTATTGTGTATCCTTAGTATTTGAACCACTATCAACCCATATATTCATAAAAATGTCAATATTTTGATTATGCACTTGTTTAAGAATGTAGAATTAAATGATGAACATTTGGAAGGTGTATAACATTCATCTTACTTCAAGAAGGAATGTGTAATATTTTCCACAATAATGATGGAAAAATTTCAAATTATTTTACACCCTTATGAAGATGGAACCATAAAATATCTTTGGAAAAACTAAGTCTAAGTGAAATATTGTGTAGATCAATGTTAGAATATTCCAAACCTGGTTGATTTAAGAAAACATGATATTGGGGTCGGTGGAGAATGAAAGAGTATCCAAAATTAAGATTCTCTTTAAATCAAAGTGAATATAAAAACTACACAAGAATTCAAACAATTATTGAGGCTATATAGAATTAGGTATAATGTTTTGAATATTATTTCGATAGGAAATTGGTAATATGATGGTCTTTGCGTGAAAGAAGAGGAATGTTTACTACTTTTAGTAGAATAAAATAACTATATGCATACATTAGTTCTACTTATAAATTAGAGGCTATGAATCTAATAAGATGAAGATCACTATCAGACTGTTTGTATTGAAGATGTAGACAAAGAAGAAATTTGGAAAATGGAAGGTTTGAATACCTAATCATATTACATGTACCTCCAATGTATAATATAGATCATAAATGGTAAATAATATCAACTATGCACTCAAAAATATTTTAAATTTATGCTCTGTTACTCTCCATACAATCATTTTTACTTGTAATGTTTAAACTTGAAGATTGAAATCTTGCATTGATCATTTGTTTGTTGGTGATTCTTGAGCTAAATTTGAATTTTAAATATTGACTATTGAGTTTATTTAAGTCATGAATGTCTACATACTTCTTTGTATAATTATATATCTATTACATACATACATTTACTCATTTATTCCAAACAATGTTGTCTTGTACAATACATACATACATACATACATGATAAATTGAAAGTATGAAAACAAATATTCATCAAAAGTGTATGAGAAAACTATGAAGGTCTAGGGAATTGGGTGATGACTTTCTCACATTCTACTTCTCTAGGAATTTGATCTTTAACTACATGTTCTACCTTTGCATTGACCAAAGAACGATCAATGTTTTTGAACAATGCATATGTTTTATTAAAATACCTTACTATAATATTTAGGTTAAAAACTCTCTCATATGCAATAAAAACATATAAATCATCGGGAGCTTTTCCCCTTTCAAAATCTTCCCAAATGTGTCAATAAGTGATTTTATGGCCTACTTTGATTCTTCCTTGTTCTTTGAGCTACAATTTGTTTTTATGGTGATGGTATCCTAAGTCGATATCATGTTATTGAGTAAAACCCATACTTCGTGGAGTTTTCTAAGAGATTGTTGAGTATGCTCATGAAATCATCTACAAGTGGTTGATGTAACCCTATGCCATTGATTCTTATCTTCAGTATTGTGGCATTCTAATAACCATTGCTTTCAATATAAGCATAATCATTTTTTCTATATTGATTTTTATTCCATAATAACATGGTGTTAGTTTTCTTATACGTAATAGTTAGTTCCCATTAACCCCATTTTATTTTGTATATCACCTACTCGAGGTGGAATTTTTCTTATTGATTATGATGATTTATGACCTTTCTTAGTGATTATGACTTTTGGATCTGCAAGAAAATTTGGGGCTTCCTAATAACAAAAAGAAACATATGCTTATACAATATCCTCAAATATAACATCAAATGTAATCACCAAGCCTTCGACCCAATTATTGTCACTAATGAATTTGACACACATTTGCATGCATGCATCATATAAGAGATACATATAAACATATTTAAGATAGATATTTACGACTCACATATGTACTTAAATGAATTTTAGACTAAATAAAAAATATCTAATGAGTATGAAGTCAAATTTTAGTGTGCAAAATATTGTTATGAATTTGGAATGAGTAAATATCATATTGAAAATATTTATGTAAAAGGATTAAAATACAATTTGACATGAAAAATTTATATCAATTCCTTCATACTTTGGACTATGAGCTCACAAATTTTCAAATGAAATGAAATATAAAATCCCATAATATAGATGGTGAATGAAATTTGTTACACAATAGTTTTTTAACCATGAACTAAATGTATCTCAACATTTAGATACAAGTTAAGCATGAGTGATTGCAGATAATTCACCATGATCTTCAACTTCAATTGACAAAATGGATATTATTGTATTTTGAGGCTTTTTACAATGTAGATCCTTCAATAGATTTCACATCAAACTTCAAAACTTTTTGACCTAATAAGAACACTAATACCTACAATGTAGTGATATATTCTCCAAAGAATCTACCATCTCCATCAACACCAATACACTAATTATTTTTTCAGCATGAAAAGATATCAAACCTTATGTTATGTAATTTTGTATGACACAACACCTAAAAACTAATCCACGACACTTCCTAGGACAAAGAATCACCAAGTAGGGACAAAAGATGATAAAAATGGATGAGAGATCCTTATTTATACTTCTTATGCATTTTCTAGAAGGAGAGGGACAATTGTCTATAATTATTCATGCTCTAGGAGGTTCATTCTCTTGCCTATAATCCATCCATTTAGAGACACCAACCTCAAGAAAATGTACCTAGAATATTCCATTATACATCTGTGCTTAGCATGTGATGAAAATATCCTTTAATTATAAATATTGCACGACATACTATTATTCATCATAATAGGATTATATATAAGCATTAAAGTCCTACAAACTAGAGTTATTGAATTATCTCAAACCAACACTCAATCCCTAAAAAATCAACCAAACCTAATATAATGTGATTTGTAACATCAAATCATGTACTCACACAATCACTCCTAAACAATATTTAAAACTATGTTATGTACTAAATTAATATTTCTTACATTCCTCGTAGTATGAACATAGGAACGAGAAAATTACACACATATTGGAACAAATTTACATTAATGGACGAGAATACATCCACCAATTCAATAAACAAATACCAACATGTACTTCAACACATACTATTATTGATGGGATCACATCAACTAATACATGGATGGTAACACATCAATCAATCAAATAGGGGTAACAGAATGACCTTAAAAATAAATTTAATCAAGAATATACACTCTCTAAGATTGAAAAATGACACATGGTTATTTATAAAAATATTAGTCAAAATGAGCCTTACTAGCCTTTATAACATACATACTACTCTTCTTTGCATGTGTGGCATGTGCCTCCACTTTTTTATTGAACATTATCTTATGTTTGGTTGGTCCTCAATGAGTAGGTACAAATAAATATTGTGGGACTAGGTACTCACTATTCCTTCATTGGATGTTGGCCACCTCACCGAACTTGCATTTACAATAGTTGCAAGTGATTGATGTCACTTGATCATGAACAACAAATGTTCACCACTGGACCGGGTACCTTCCTTTTCTTTAACTTATTTGGAAAACTTAATTTTCCACTAGAGTGGTATGCAATATCTAAATTAACAAAAAAATCAAGACTAGGTTGGGCCTCCTTCTTCCATTTCCTCTAGCCTCATTTGATAAGATATGCAAACTTACATGTATATCAGGTTTCCTTGAAAAAAAATTCTCAAGATATAAACAATTATATTAGACTACTAGAAATTGTACTATGATATCCACTATAATATCAAATGAAGTAGTGCCTTTGTAACACCCTGAACTATTGTTACTTCCTCCTGAGCATTCAAGTGTTGATATATGATTTCTTCTGTATAAGGATGTGTTCCTTTGATTGTGAAGTCATGCTTGATATGGATTGTATCTTCTTTGCTCTTGAAGATCTTTGACTGAGTCAGGATATGCTTGGACTCTTTTATTTCTTTCATTTTTAGCACCTGAGTTCAATCTGATTTTGGGATGAATTGTGGATTTACCCATCTTTATGACTCAGCCTTGGATCAGTGGCATTGATCCAAGAGATGTTTTAAGTTTATTCTGGATGAACAAAAATTATAGACCTTACGAAGGTTGCAAGGTCTGAATGTGTTGAATAAGCAATTCCGAGTCTAACTCAGGTTGATCGTGTTAAATGAATTGGTTCCCGATATCGTAATATCAGGAAGGCCTAGACCTTGAGCCAGGTAATAAATTCTGGTATATACTGCTAGCTTATTATCAATGCTGGATAGAATCCATTTCGGGAATGTTATAACCGTTGGTTCTAATACCGATTGAACCTACTTGTGGGACTGTTGGTGCAAAATCACAACACCCACGGGACTCGCAACACGATGGGTTGAAAGTCTCAGTGTGATTGCACAACATGGAGCTTTTCCCAAGTGTGGGACCTCGCGAAATCGGAAAAGCTCTCCGGATGAAGGCCGGCTCCTATTCCTCTGTTCAGATGCACCAATAAAACGCAGAGGTTTACCCAAAACCTAACCTAACTACCAAGGAGACAGGGAGAGAGAAATGCATATAAATAAACCTAAGTTAAGGAGGTGATGCACCGAGGAATGAAGAACATATGTTTTGCCAATAAACACAAACCATAGAAATGCAATGCAATATCATGCACGGATAAACATATTCGCAGTGAAAGATCAGGAGGATGCAAAATGAAACACATAGAGGGTTGAGAAAACATCCACAGTCATGCATTTATTTGCTCCGAAGGTTTGATACAATACACTGTAAAAATGCCAATAGGCAAAGGTTGCATTACAGTTTCAAATGGGAGGTTTAAGCTCCACAACTCCACCTGCCAAAGAGAAGAAAGGAGGGGCCAAAACAAAAATGTCCAACCCTTGAAAAGAGCCGCTCCTGGCCATTTATACAAGAAAAATGAGGGAGAAGAGAAGAATTCGGAGCTCCCCCAACTACCTCCAAGACTGCACTTAACTCATCCCATAATGGCGGTAGGTGGGATCCCCAACAACTCAAAACATGGCGAACTGTATTTTTGCATTTTTAAGAACTTGTTCCCACCCAATTAAAGATATCCAAATAGTTGCATAGAGGACGCCGAGAGCTTTCCGAAAAGTCCAACCTTGTGTGAATCTGAGCTCCCTGTGAAAAGTTATGGCGATCTGAATATTTCCCGCATCAGGGTCTTCTACCTGTCGGGTTCGGGGTTCTCCTCTGCATTTGCATCGGGTTTGGAGGATGCCTCGACATGTTTTCACCCCATGCTTCTGCGCCATGTTTCTCCACCTCCGAAACCCGCTTTCCCTTTGCGTCGGGTTTTCCAACCCTTGCGACATGTTCTTTGCTGTCGGGTTTATTAACCCCTCCGACATGCTTCTGCGCCATGTTTCTCCGCCTCCGAAACCCGCTTTCCCTTGAAGTGTTTTCGGGTTTGCGGAACCCTCGAGCATCGGGACATCCTTTGCGATCTGCATGCTTCATGTTTCGTGTTTCCCGAAACCCGAAACCCGATTTGCCTTTGAGTCGGGTTTTGAAGACTCCCTGACATATCCTTTCTTTGTCGCCGTTTTGAAGACCCCACATGTTTCTTGTGCGTGTTTCTCCACCCCGAAACATGATTCCTTCGTTTATCTATATTTACCCGGGGGTAAATATATACAACAGAACTAGACTAGATTTATTAAGGTTAATAACCTAAACCTAAACTATAACCTATTGGTTAAATTATTAGTAATCTAACCTAGCCCTAAACTACAAGCTAAATGTTCCTAAGGTTAGCCACCTAGCACTATGGAAGTAAGACTAAAGTATTACCTTATGATCTAACCTATGTTTCTAACCTAACTAATGATCATGGATGAAGGGGGACCTATGAAGGGGTGCGAGCCATGGGTGGTAGTTTCTATGGCATTTATGAGGTGGATAAGGATGAAGGACTTGGGATTTGGTGGAGGTTGTAAATATCTAGTGAGACCTGACGTGGCGGTATCGCCAAATCTGGGAATGGTCTTTTGTTTGCATTTGTCAATCACCAACTATGGCGGTCGGTGGCAATGGAGATTGGGCGGGAATCTTGGAGTTAATGTCATTGATGAACTTCGGTTCCCGAGCGCGGATCACTTGGGAAGGCATGCAAATGGAAAATTGGTTGGTATTTTGGTTTTCCATTCGCTCCGTTTTTCTCTCTGTTTGATCACTGGTTCTTCGAACCAGTCTACTTGGTGTTGCATGGCAACTATGAGAATAACTAGCTCTTTTCTCTGTCGAGGAAAGTTTATAAGGCATGAGGGTAACAAATTATTGTTGCTGAATCTATCGTGGAAGAAGAGGAGAAGGCTCGAGCTCATTCAGAGGTCTTCTTCAGATTTTTAAAGTGACATTACCAGGCATGATAGGCCCTGACTTTTAAAAATCTTGCTTTACTCCAAATGCTTTCATTAAAACAACTCTGTTCAGGTGATTTCAGTTCAGTTGGTTTGAAGCAATGTATTGGTTCTTCTTTTCCTGTGGAATTAGGAATCTCGGGGTTTTAGAAGACCTTGTTGGAATGGTTACTGTATTTATTCTTCCTTTTGGTTTCATTTCGATTACAGACCGGCTGTGCTTTTATTGTTGATGTTGAATCCTGTTGAATCTTGCTAGAATACTTTAAGTTCCTTCTGGTTGGAATGCTTGCTGAGATTATACTACTTGAATGCGACTATTGTAGAAATCCTTACTGTGTTAGCAATTTTGGGTTTAGTCTCCGTTGAAAGTTTTCAGGGATTATATACGAAAATGACTCAGTGGGAGTCCTTTTAATGTTTCGTATGTTTTCGTCTTCTGCTTAAGCTTAGTTTTGAATGTTGTTGTTTAGTTGAGAATACTGATGGTATCGACTCAGTGAGAGTCTTTGAAATGTATCTTGTATTTCAACTTCTGTCTAAGCTTAGTTATGAATACTTGTTTAGTTATGAATATTGTTGCTTAGTTATGAATACTGTTGCTCAGTTGTGAATATTGTTGCTTAGTTGCGAATACTGTTGCTCAGTTACGAATACTGTATAAGCTTAGTTGTGAATACTTAATGATATTGATTCAGTTGGAGTCCTTAATATGTATCTTGAATTACGACTTCTGTAGAAGTTTAGTTGTGTAGACTGTTGGTTTGATTCAGTTGGAGTCCTTAATATGTATCTTGAATTATGACTTCTGTAGAAGTTTAGTTGTGTAGACTGTTGGTTTGATTCAGTTGGAGTCCTTAATATGTATCTTGAATTATGACTTCTGTAGAAGTTTAGTTGTGTAGACTGTTGGTTTGATTCAGTTGGAGTCCTTGAATGTTTTCGTATGAATTCGACTTTAATCTTAACCCGGGCTGTGAGTTCTTGTGGGATACGACTCCGTTGGAGCCCTTACAGTATTTCCATGTGAACTCGACTCCTGTTGAAGCCCTGATGTGTTTGCGGGATGGCTCTACTTAGGTTAAAACTTGGATGAGCTTATGTAATGGATGCGACTTCTGTAAAGTCCTTGCTTGTACATTCATAGAGATTAGATTCAGTTGAATGAAGCTGTGCATATTTGTGTTTAGACTTAGTGTGAATATCGTATTTGCATATGGAACGTCATTTGTTTTAAGTGTTATCTAGTCTCGTGGCTGACTGTGATAAAAAGCTCCTAGCTGTGCTCTGTTAAACAATGGCGATGGGTATATTCATGTTGATGAATGATATGAAAAAGAATTGTTGAGTCTGTTATGGTTGGATTACTTACTATTGCTTGTCGCGAGAGCTCTTGTATTGCTTAATAGCTACAGGTGATTTTTATAATTGGATTTAGATGGAACTGTAGTTCTTCTTGTAATCTCGACTGTTTAGTCGCATGCGTAAATGTATTTGCATTATTCTAAAGGAGTCGGTACAGTCCAGAACGTTATTGATTTAGGATTCTGATGGACTCTGTTTCTTTCTTCTAGACTGTAATTTATATGTTGATGTATAATAAGTTGAATAGGAAAATTCTCTCTCTCTCTAGTCAGGAAACCTTGTGTGCCTTCTTCTTGCATCCTTTTGCGATCTCTACGGTAAGGGCATAACAAGAATAAACTTTGGTATTGAATGGAGAAACTGGTATAAAATGTGTGTTCTGTATAAATAGGTATACTTGACAATACCATTGAAATGTGTTATGATGATAAAAGAATTAAGACAGTGAGCTTGTTGAATGTTTTAACTGCCTTTGAGAAATTGTTAGAAACAATCTTGTAGGAGTTTTGCTATCTTTAGAATGGTTGTATTCATATGTTCTTAGTCTCTAACATATAGGATGATTAGCCTGATTTAAGTTTGGAATGTGAAGAAATGATTTCATATAAACAGGTTGTTTAATGAGAACAATTGGTGGATTGCAATTGTTTTAAGAATTAGTGCTTATCATGCTCAGTTCACCGAACTGACCCGTGTTGACAATTTTTGCAGATGGTTGCCGTAAGTGGTAAAGGCACGCAGATCTGATATGATGTTCAAATTGTTTAATTTGGTTTTATGATGAATTCCAACTTGATTCTCTAAATGTACTACTTGAAGAAAGATGTTCTTTTGCTGTTGAGTATTGTATCAAATATGCTGAATGCATAAAATGTATTTGATTAGCTTAGTAATGAATGAAATGAGGTATTTGTTACTTATGTGTTTGCATTCGTATCTTGATGGATTGAACTTCTTCGGTTCAAATGATTTTAAGAGCATTGTTATTATTGTATACCTTGGAGACATTTGGGATTCTCTATGTAAGCTTTGCAAAGATTATGTGACTGAGTACTTGTGAATGTTTAGTAGTTCTGTTATGTTCTATCTAAAGCTAAATTGGAATTTAGATCACTGTCTTTCGAGAAGCTAAGGTTAAAATAAACCTCAACAGGAAGCTAAACGGGTTGAATAAATTATTACTTCCTAGTCTTGATCTAAGTCAAGACAACGTTTAATTTAATTTTAAATCACTATATCTTAATACTAATAAGTAAGATATATTTCAGTTATGAGAACTGATATAAACCTAAAAGGGTATGGTTAGCAACCTTATGTGAAGATTTAAGGCTATTGCCCAATTTCGTTGATTTAGATCATCTGTGTAACAAAGAACTCCTTGATGAGACCTCAAATCTTAATAACTTCTCTTTGTGAAATGGGTTTTAATAAGAAAGGCAATTCTAAGGTGAGGAACCCAGGGGTTGGGAAAAGACTACCCTAAAAGGAGCGTCTTAAAGTATAACTTTAACTCAACGTAAGTAACACCTTAAAGTCAAGTAGATCTTTTCGAGGCGGATTTGAAGGTTGATGGCACAAGTCAACTATAGGGTTATACCTTCAAGAAGATTAGGATCTTCTCGAAGATACAACAATGCAGGTGACTTATGACATCACCCTTTGCATTGATCGTTAAGATTTACACCTTAAACACGAACAAGTTTTTACTCTGGGACTGGTTAGGAATGTGATCATGATATGAGGCTGCCCTGGAGACTCGGGGTACCTTGACACACAGGGTTAACTAGGGTTGACTCAGTATGTCAGCGTATCCCTAGTTCTTGAGAGCATCCTTATATCATTGTCATATTATTAATCCATTCCGGAGTGAATAACTTGGGGCGGGGAGGTCGATGAAGTAAGTCGTAAGACATTCTACATAACATAGGAATGGGGTGAAGGACGTATTCCGATTGATGAGTATGCCATCAAGGAATACGAGACATAAGCAAAGATGTTTCAAATCTTTGGCCAAAGTATCGCAAGTTGCTGATTGCGTTGTCCTATGTCACCTAGTCTAAGGGATGAGATGCCGATGAATAATGGTAACAATTATTCAGATAGGTTCCTTGGACAGAGCATTCTGAATCCCAGATTAGGGAAGAGAACCGCAAGAGTGATGTGTTAAAATAAAAACGCCAACTCTTGATACTCATGAATAGATCGGTAGATTACCGAGTCATGGAATGAATAGATCGGAGGTACTCCGAGTCATTACAACTGCATATGGTTATCTGTTATAAGAATGGTTGTTTTGATTTGTGAGTTCTAAATTATGTATTTAGAACTAGGAAGCATTTATAAAAAAAAAATAAAAAATTACTTGTTCTATTGTACTAAAATGGGGATGTTACATCTTGGTATCAGAGCTGAAGGTTGCAGCTCTTGGACCTATTGTGTCCATAATCTGATAAAAACCTGAATTTTTTTGTAACAGAAAATGGTTAGAACAAGGGGGAACGTTGCAAATAATGCTCCACTAGAAGGAGGGGCGAAACAACCCAAAAGCTTGATGAGATCCTTGCTGCCCTATTGGACACAAGAGATCGTTTGGCTGTACTTGAACAACAAGTAATGGGAAATGAGGAGGAAGATGAAGCTGGTAACAACAATCAGCAACCTCCTGAGGACAACCCCGATATGGGTGTTGATAATAATGCTGGAAATGCACCTGTCCAACCAGAAAACAAAAAGGCCAGGTTGGCAGCAGAACTCACTAATGATATAAAAAGGATAAGCCCACCTAAATATGATGGCACCACATTAGGAGATGGAGCTGAGAACTGGCTCAACGAAATGGAGAAGTACTTTGCAATAAGAAACTTCTCAGAGGAAACCAAAGCTATTTGGGGAGCCTATCAGCTTTCCCACGAAGCATCTTCGTGGTGGGATAGCCGTAAAGCTGAGCTAAATATTGATGAGACCAATATTACTTGGGATCAATTTAAGGGCTATTTTAGGCAACGTTGGCTGCCACAACTTTTCTATGATTAGAAAATGACAGAATTCCAGAACTTAGCTCAAGGGAAGCTAACGGTAACTGAATACTGGGAGCGGTTTACAAAACTCCTCAAGTATGTACCGTAGTATCAAACTGATGAGAAGTTCAGAATACGAAAATTTATCATGGGACTGAATCCCGTGATAGGGGGAGAGGTCGATGTTCACAGTCCAACCACTATGGAAGGAGTTGTTGAAAAGGCCATAAGACAAGAATAGAAATTAAAGGCTATTTCTGCTCATAAAGAGGAAGTGCGGAAGAAGATTGCAAACCCTTCTTCAACTTCACTTGCACCCAAAAAGGGACCATGGAAAAAGTTTGGAAACAGAAGTAAGTTTCCAGGGATAATAGTAAGAAAATGAGCAAATAAGCCCTCGCTGAAATGTAAGGGATAATTTTGCCAAAAATTATAACAATGGGCAGAAGCCCTATGGAGGACAACGTGATAATTACAAGGCTGGAGGTAATTTTGAGCCTAAAAAGGGACCTGTAGGAGGCTGCTACAATTGTGGCAAAGACCACTACGCAAATCAGTGCCCTTTGAAGAAGGATGATCGTAATCAACAGCATAAGATACATGCCGCAGAGCGCATAAGCAAGCTGAAAAGCAAGTGACACCTATAGAAGTTCCGGGTAAGTTATTTGGCATACCTGTCACTATTCTTTTTGATACAGGAGCTACTGAATGTTTTATTTCTAGTAAACTTGCTTCTAAACTTAAAAGAAAGGCTGGAAAAATGGATAAATCTTGGACTGTATAGTATGGTAATAATTTTGTTCATACAGTGAGTATGTGTCTTTTTGGGGCAGTCCTTGACTTACCTAACTTTTCCACTGAAGTTGACCTCTATGTTACACCTTTGGGATCGTATGACATTGTCATCGGTGTCAATTGGTTAGCTGACCATAAAGCAAAAGTAGACTGCTATGAAAAGAATATAAAATGTTTAGATGATCGGCTGAAGGCAGCAGAGATTCAAGGTGTGAAACGGGAAATTTCAGTTAGAAAACTGTCAGCTATGCAGCTTAAAAAGGCTAAAAACAAAGGATGTACCCTTTATGCAGTAAAGATATCTGAATTTTCAGAAGAAGATGGTGATTCCATGAAACGATTTCCTCTGTTGCAAAGTTTCAAAGATGTTTTTCCGAGGAATTACCAGGTTTACCACCCAAGAGGGAATTTGACTTCACCATCAAAATCAAACTAGGAACGGAACCTATTTCCAAAGCACCTTATCGGATGACTACTACAGAGTTAGTCGAGCTTAAGGCTCAATTGCAAGAACTTTTGTCTAAAGGTTTGATTAGACCAAGTGTTTCACCTTGGGGAGCGCCAGTAATATTTGTGAAAAAGAAGGATGGAACACTTAGGCTATGTATTGATTATCGGATGTTGAACAAAGCAACAATCAAGAACAGATACCCACTTCCAAGGATCGATGATCTATTTGATCAGATGCATGGGGCAGCAGGTTTATTCTAAGATAGATCTTCGATCTGGTTATCATCAGTTAAGGATTAGAGAGGAAGATATTCATAAAACAACTTTCCGAACAAGGTACGGACATTATGAATTCACGGTTCTACCCTTTGGATTAACTAATGCACCCATAACTTTTATGAACTTAATGAATAATATCTTTCAAGAATATTTGGACAAGTTTGTACTTGTATTCTTGGACGATATTCTCATTTATTCTAAAAGTGTTGAAGAGCACAATGAGCATTTGAAGATAGTTTTGGGAATTTTGAGAAAAAGAAAGTTGTATGGTAAGTTATCCAAATGTTCTTTCTTTGATTCAGAAGTTCACTATTTGGGTCATGTCATTAGTAAAGAAGGAATTGTTGTAGATCCTTCAAAAATAGTGGCAATAATCGAGTGGCTCGCACTAAAGAATGTGCACGGCGCAAAGAAGCTTCATGGGTCTTGCTGGTTATTATAGAAAATTTGTTAAGGATTTTTCTAAAGTGGCTGCACCGATAACTTCATTGCAGAAGAAGGATAAGAAATTTAATTGGAATGATAAGTGCGAAACTGATTTCAAAAGTCTGAAAAGTCAGTTGACTTCCGCACCTATTTTAGTCAGCCAGCACCCTAATGGAAGCTTTATTGTTGTAACGGATGCTTCCGGGAAGGCCTTGAGGTGTTTTGTTACAAAATGATCAAGTCATAGATATGAAAGTAGAAAACTTAAGTTACATGAGCTGAATTATGCTCCTCATGATTTGGAGCTTCACGCCATTGTTCATGCGCTTCAAGTCCTGGAGACACTATTTACTTGGGAAACCTTTTGAGTTGTAAACTGATCACTTAGGACTGAAATATATTTTCACTCAGCCTAATCTAAATGCCAGATAGAGAAGGTGGTTAGAATTTTTATCTCAATATGATTTTGATATTAGCTACATCAAAGGGAAAGAGAATAGGGTAGCAGATGCTCTAAGTCGTAGGAAGCACATTTCTGCTCTTATAACATTAAGAACTCAGTTTAAGGATGAGGTAAAAGTGCCTCGTAGATCCGATATATACTTTTAGCAAGTAAAAGCAGTGCTTGCTGCTGCAGAACCTAATGATGAAAGGTATAAGGGTTTTCATTTTGATAATGAAGGAATCTTACGTTATGAAAACAGGTATACGTACCTATGCTGAATGATTTGAGAAGGAAGTTGTTAGTTGAATTTCATAATTCGCCCTTCTCTGGACACTCGAGTATCACAAAAATGCTTGCTGATCTAAAACAACAATACTTTTGGAAAGGTATGAAAAAGGATGTTATTGATTTTGTGACTCATTGTCTGGAATGTCAGCGGGTTAAGGCAGAACACATGCACCCTGCTAGACTATTATATCCCCATAGCATACCGCAGTACAAATGGCAAGTAATAAGCATGGAATTTGTACAAGGGTTACCTATGTCCAGGAATAAACATGATGTTATCCTGGTAGTTGTAGATAAACTAAGGTAGCTCATTTCATCACTGGAAATCTAAAGGATGATTCACCAGTGTTGGCCAAAAGATTCGTGCACGAAATTTTCAGGTTACATGGTGTACCGGAATTGATTATATCTGATAGGGATCCTAGAATGACGTCAAGATTTTGGCAGATGCTTAATACAGCTCTTGGAACGAAACTAAACTTCAGTTCTGCATATCATCCGAAACGGATGGACAAACAGAGAGAGTAAATCAAGTGTTGGAAGATATGTTTCGAATTTATTGCATGGACCAACAGTATAAATGGGAAGAGTATCTTCCACTAGTTGAATTCACATACAACAACACTTATCACTCATCTCTTAAAATGGCACCTTTTGAAGCACTTTATGGAAGGAAGTGTAGAACCCCTGTTAGTTGGGATAGTGTTGAGGATAGAGTGGTAATTGGACCAGAAATCCTCACTGAAATGGAACAGCAAGTAAAGTTGATTCGGGAATGATTAAAGGAAGCAACAGATAGGCAGAAGAGCTATGCTGACCTTAAGCGGGTTGATCGAAGGTTTGAGCTTGGTGAGAAGGTTTTTCTTCATGTTAAACCTAGAAAGAGTTCTATAACTTTTGGCAAGGCTGCCAAGTTGTCACCTCGTTACGTGGGACCTTTCAAAATTGTTGAAATAATCAATCCTATAGCTTATCGATTAGCATTACCACCTGCTTTGTCTCGCATGCATGATGTTTTCCATATTTCTTTGCTTAAGAAATACGTTTCAGATTTGTCACATGTCTTAAATTGGAATTCCTTACAGGTCCAAGACCAAGGAATAATCGTGGTTAAACCCACACGAGAGCTGAAACTCACCAATTGCATTTGAGAAATCATGAAATACAACAATGTAAGGTCCAAAGGGGACCAAGTTTAACAAGTAAGTGCAACTTGGGAAAATCTGAAGAGATGAAAATTGCTTTTCCTTTTCTTTTTCAATGTAATGAAATCATTGACAAAACATTTTTTTATGAACTTATCTTTTTCATGTCTATATGAAAGCCAGATTGAGGCAAACATTATTCGGTCTGAATAAAATGTATCGTGACATTGATTTCTGGAACTATTCAAGCTGGAAATAGTCACATTGTATTGTGAACTAATAAATTGGTTGACCTAAAGGTAAATCAAATATGTAATCATCGGGACGATGAATCTTTTAGGAGGGAAGCATGTAACACCCTGAACTATTGTTACTTCCTCCTGAGCATTCAAGTGTTGATATATGATTTCTTCTATATAAGGATGTGTTCCTTTGATTGTGAAGTCATGCTTGATATGGATTGTATCTTCTTTTCTCTTGAAGATCTTTGACTGAGTCAGGATATGCTTGGACTCTTTTATTTCTTTCATTTTTAGCACCTGAGTTCAATCTGATTTCGGGATGAATTGTGGATTTACCCATCTTTATGACTCAGCCTTGGATCAGTGGCATTGATCCAAGAGATGTTTTAAGTTTATTCTGGATGAACAAAAATTATAGACCTTACGAAGGTTGCAAGGTCTGAATGTGTTGAATAAGCAATTCCGAGTCTAACTCAGGTTGATCGTGTTAAATGAATTGGTTCCCGATATCGTAATATCAGGAAGGCCTAGACCTTAAGCCAGGTAATAAATTCTGGTGTATACTGCAAGCTTATTATCAATGCCGGATAGAATCCATTTCGGGAATGTTATAACTGTTGGTTCTAATACTGATCGAACCTACTTGTGGGACCTAGACTGGATTTATTAAGGTTAATAACCTAAACCTAAACTATAACCTATTGGTTAAATTATTAGTAATCTAACCTAGCCCTAAACTACAAGCTAAATGTTCCTAAGGTTAGCCACCTAGCACTATGGAAGTAAGACTAAAGTATTACCTTATGATCTAACCTATGTTTCTAACCTAACTAATGATCATGGATGAAGGGGGACCTATGAAGGGGTGCGAGCCATGGGTGGTAGTTTCTATGGAATTTATGAGGTGGATAAGGATGAAGGACTTGGGATTTGGTGGAGGTTGTAAATATCTAGTGAGACCTGACGTGGCGGTATCGCCAAATCGAGAATGGTCTTTTGTTTGCATTTGTCAATCGCCAACTATGGCGGTCGGTGGCAATGGATATTGGGCGGGAATCTTGGAGTTAATGTCAATGATGAACTTCGGTTCCCGAGCGCGGATCGCTTCGGGGAAGGCATGCAAATGGAAAATTGGTTGTATTTTGGTTTTCCATTCGCTTCGCTTTTCTCTCTGTTTTGATCACCGGTTCTTCAACCGCTACTTGGTGTTGCATATGGCAACTATGAGAATAACTAGCTCTTTTCTCTGTCGAGGAAAGTTTATAAGGCATGAGGGTAACAAATTATTGTTGCTGAATCTATCGTGGAAGAAGAGGAGAAGGCTCGAGCTCATTCAGAGGTCTTCTTCAGATTTTTAAAGCGACATTACCAGGCATGATAGGCCCTGACTTTTAAAAATCTTGCTTTACTCCAAATGCTTTCATTAAAACAACTCTGTTCAGGTGATTTCAGTTCAGTTGGTTTGAAGCAATGTATTGGTTCTTCTTTTCCTGTGGAATTAGGAATCTCGGGGTTTTAGAAGACCTTGTTGGAATGGTTACTGTATTTATTCTTCCTTTTGGTTTCATTTCAATTACAGACCGGCTGTGCTTTTATTGTTGATGTTGAATCCTGTTGAATCTTGCTAGAATACTTTAAGTTCCTTCTGGTTGGAATGCTTGATTTGAGATTATACTACTTGAATGCGACTATTGTAGAAATCCTTACTGTGTTAGCAATTTTGGGTTTAGTCTCCATTGAAAGTTTTCATGGGATTTTATATGAAAATGACTCAGTGGGAGTCCTTTTAATGTTTCGTATGTTTTCGTCTTCTGCTTAAGCTTAGTTTTGAATGTTGTTGTTTAGTTGAGAATACTGATGGTATCGACTCAGTGAGAGTCTTTGAAATGTATCTTGTATTTCAACTTGTCTAAGCTTAGTTATGAATTGTTGTTGCTTAGTTATGAATACTTTGTTGCTCGATTGTGAATATTGTTGCTTTGAGTTGCGAATCATTTGTTGCTCAGGTGAATACTGTATAAGATTAGTTGTGAATACTTAATGATATTGATTCAAATTGGAGTCCTTAATATGTATCTTGAATTACAACTTCTGTAGAAGTTTAGTTGTGTAGACTATTGGTTTGATTCAGTTGGAGTCCTTAATATGTATCTTGAATTACGACTTCTGTAGAAGTTTAGTTGTGTAGACTGTTGGTTTGATTCAGTTGGAGTCCTTGAATGTTTTCGTATGAATTCAACTTTAATCTTAACCCGGGCTGTGAGTTCTTGTGGGATATGACTCGCGTTGGAGCCCTTGCAGTATTTCCATGTGAACTCGACTCCTGTTGAAGCCCTGATGTGTTTGCGGGATGGCTCTACTTAGGTTAAAACTTGGATGAGCTTATGTAATGGATGCGACTTCTGTAAAGTCCTTCATTGTACATTCATAGAGATTAGATTCAGTTGAATGAAGCTATGCATATTTGTGTTTAGACTTAGTGTGAATATCGCTGTATTTGCATATGGAACGTCATTTGTTTTAAGTGTTATCTAGTCTCGCAATTGACTGTGATAAAAAGCTCCTAGCTGTGCTCTATTAAACAATGGCGATGGGTATATTCATGTTGATGAATGATATGAAAAGAATTGTTGATTCTCATATGGTTGGATTACTTACTATTGCTTGTCGCGAGAGCTCTTGTATTGCTTAATAGCTACAGGTGATTTTTATAATTGGATTTAGATGGAACTGTAGTTCTTCTTGTAATCTCGACTGTTTAGTCACATGCGTAAATGTATTTGCATTATTCTAAAGGAGTCGGTACAGTCCAGAACGTTATTGATTTAGGATTCTGATGGACTCTGTTTCTTTCTTCTAGACTGTAATTTATATGTTGATGTATAATAAGTTGAATAGGAAAATTCTCTCTCTCTCCTAGTCAGGAAACCTTGTGTGCCTTCTTCTTGCATCCTTTTGCGATCTCTACGGTAAGGGCATAACAAGAATAAACTTTGGTATTGAATGGAGAAACTGGTATAAAATGTGTGTTGCTGTATAAATAGGTATACTTGACAATACCATTGAAATGTGTTATGATGATAAAAGAATTAAGACAGTGAGCTTGTTGAATGTTTTAACTGCCTTTGAGAAATTGTTAGAAACAATCTTGTAGGAGTTTTGTTGTCTTTAGAATGGTTGTATTCATATGTTCTTAGTCTCTAACATATAGGATGATTAGCCTGATTTAAGTTTGGAATGTGAAGAAATGATTTCATATAAACAAGTTGTTTAATGAGAACAATTGGTGGATTGCAATTGTTTTAAGAATTAGTGCTTATCATGCTCAGTTCACCGAATCCACGGCCGTGTTGACAATTTTTGCAGATGGTTGCCGTAAGTGGTAAAGGCACGCAGATCTGATATGATGTTCATATTGTTTAATTTGGTTTTATGATGAATTCCAACTTGATTCTCTAAATGTACTACTTGAAGAAAGATGTTCTTTTACTGTTGAGTATTGTATCAAATATGCTGAATGCATAAAATGTATTTGATTAGCTTAGTAATGAATGAAATGAGGTATTTGTTACTTATGTGTTTGCATTCGTATCTTGATGGATTGAACTTCTTCGGTTCAAATGATTTTAAGAGCATTGTTATTATTGTATACCTTGGAGACATTTGGGATTCTCTATGTAAGCTTTGCAAAGATTATGTGACTGAGTACTTGTGAATGTTTAGTAGTTCTGTTATGTTCTATCTAAAGCTAAATGGGAATTTAGATCACTGTCTTTCGAGAAGCTAAGGTTAAAATAAACCTCAACAGGAAGCTAAACAGGTTGAATAAATTATTACTTCCTAGTCTTGATCTAAGTCAAGACAACGTTTAATTTAATTTTAAATCACTATATCTTAATACTAATAAGTAAGATATATTTCAGTTATGAGAACTGATATAAACCTAAAAGGGTATGGTTAGCAACCTTATGTGAAGATTTAAGGCTATTGCCCAATTTCGTTGATTTAGATCATTGTGTAACAAAGAACTCCTTGATGAGACCTCAAATCTTAATAACTTCTCTTTGTGAAATGGGTTTTAATAAGAAAGGCAATTCTAAGGTGAGGAACCCAGGGGTTGGGAAAAGACTACCCTAAAAGGAGCGTCTTAAAGTATAACTTTAACTCAACGTAAGTAACACCTTAAAGTCAAGTAGATCTTTTTGAGGCGGATTTGAAGGTTGATGGCACAAGTCAACTGCAGGGTTGTACCTTCAAGAAGATTAGGATCTTCTCGAAGATACAACAATGCAGGTGACTTATGACATCACCCTTTGCATTGATCGTTAAGATTTACACCTTAAACATGAACAAGTTTTTACTCTGGGACTGGTTAGGAATGTGATCATGATATGAGGCTGCCCTGGAGACTCGGGGTACCTTGACACACAGGGTTAACTAGGGTTGACTCAGTATGTCAGCGTATCCCTAGTTCTTGAGAGCATCCTTATATCATTGTCATATTATTAATCCGTTCCTGAGTGAATAACTTGGGGTAGGGGAGGCTGACAGAAGTCAGTGTAAGACATTCTACATAACATAGGAATGGGGTGAAGGACATATTCCAGATTGATGAGTATGCCGTCAAGGAATACGAGACATAAGCAGTATGTTTCAAATCTTTGGCCAAAGTATCGCAAGCTACTGATTGCGTTGTCCTATGTCACCTAGTCTAAGGGACGAGATGCCGATGAATAATGGTAACAATTATTCAGATAGGTTCCTTGGACAGAGCATTCTGAATCCCATATTAGGGAAGAGAACCACAAGAGTGATGTGTTAAAATAAAAATGCCAACTCTTGATACTCATGAATAGATCGGTAGATTACCGAGTCATGGAATGAATAGATCGGAGGTACTCCGAGTCATTACAGCTGCATATGGTTATCTGTTATAAGAATGGTTGTTTTGATTTGTGAGTTCTAAATTATGTATTTAGAACTAGGAAGCATTTATCAAAAAAAAAAAAAAAAAACTTGTTCTAATGTACTAAAATGGGGATGTTACACCTTACCAAATGACTATGATGACCACTAACATATAGGTGAAATACTAACGACAATTACTTCTAACAATTTATCAAGGTGCAACACATTTTAGGGTAATGAAGTGAGTGTAACATGCTTTAGGGTTTACAAAGGGTATAACATGGTTTAGGGTTTGAGATGATGGAGAGGGTGCAAAAAAATTATCTTTAGAGGATCCATCTCTTGAGACAAATCAAAAGGATTCTCCCAAATGTTTCAAAGCTTTTAATAATATTTTGATTTTAGGTCACTCATGGGCATAAATAATGCATCATAGAAAAGATAAATAAGTCAAAAATATCATCATACATGAATCCATAAAATATCATGTTGATGATAAAGGACGTCATTTTAAAGTCACATGCCTTTTAGTCAATAGATATTTGCAGAGAATAAATTTTCTCTTATCGGAAAATTTGTGGGGGCTCATAAAAAAATTGATGCCATTCACCAATAGGTTGTTCCAAAATGTAAGCCTAGAGGCCCTTTGGAGACCACCGCAATGTCTAAAGACTTATTTCTCATAGGTTTTTAACAACGAAGAGGACTACTCTAAAGATTATATTGGAGGTCCCTATTTTTGATAACCATCTTTTCCCTAAGGAAATGGAAACCATCTTTTGATCCTAATAAGGAGTATATTAACATGGTGTCAATTTGGGTGCAACTCTCAAGAATACCCCTTGAATTGTGGGAGGAGAATTTAATGATAAGTATTTCCAAAACCCTCGCACTTTTATATCTTTTGATGGAGCTACTAAGGCTAGATATAGAATGATACATGTTATATTTTTGTGTCAATGGCTAATCTCGTCATGATCTTCCTAATATTATTTCCTTGCATTCAAAATTTGGAACATGGGTCCAAAAGATTAAGTATGAGGTGTCTATTTGTAGATGAAAAATGTGTTGCAGTAAGTTGGGTTGTGTGGTCAGATTTTGTACCTCAAAACCCCATAAATAAGGAAGAAAACAAGCTTAATTAGGGTTAGAAGAGGAAGATTGCGAGAAGAAACCAATGTCATCCTTGGTAAAACAAATGACCCACGAGAGCCGGTTCTAATGCACCATCATGAGGGGTAATATTTTTAGCATTCCCGGGATGGTGGGAATGATGTGGGGAGCGAGAAGAAGAACAATGATCTAGAAGCAAGGAAAAGGGGAACTTCTAGAGGAGGAAGTGGAATACTTAGGAGGAAGAGAAGAAGATAAAGAAGATGAAGTACACATTTAAGAGGATCGGGAAGTTAAGATCCAAAGGATGAAGTCCAATCGAAGATCAAGATCACGAGGATCATGAAGATAATATTCATCGGTTGAATGATGACGAAAGTCAAAAAGTAGAGAAGCAACAATTTTCAGAGTTTGATGAGTACAGAGGGCTGCAAAATAAAAGAGATGATTGTCATCGTGAGGAGCGGAGGTGGTTAAGGAAGGATTTTTTCTAAGTATAGTGGAAGAAGAACCATTATTCATTGGATATATTCTCATTTCATCTAAAAATAGAGATAGATGGATGAAATTCTTGAAATTTTGGGAAGACCCTTGTTTCAGAAATCACATCAAAAGCTCGTGTTTGAATGAGGATTTCTGTAGATAAACTCCTAAGGAGGATAGGTGGACTCAAGTGGTTCGAAAAAAACATAATCATATTGTGTGGAGGAGATCACCTCCTAGAATAATAAGTGCCTACAAATAGTATGGATCGAAGCTCTAGAAGTGAGCCTTGTTGTCTTTCCGTTGACCTCTGCAGGATATGTTGTACTTTTATTGTTTCTTTTTGGAAGATCTTATGTTTTACATCTTTATGTTTTATATAGGTCTTATGGTTGTATTTGGGTGTTGAGACCCCTTGATTTTATTGTAAATAGGTTGGGCCCCCGTTAATTTGCCTCTTTTACCAACAACTAAAAGATAACAATTTATCTCTTAATTAAAAACAACTACATTGACATATATAAAAAAACTTTTTCAAACTACAAATTATTAATACTATATCGACAATTCTAACATTTATGAAAACAAATAAATTTAAGTTTTGAAAAATATTAAGGTAATAAATAAACACAAATCCCATAAAGATTAAACAAATAAAACAAATCCTATTAGATTTTATCATTCGATGATGTAACTTTCAAAGGAATTATGGGCAGGAATATTTTTCAAGCCTCCTCTCAGGCACCAAACATAATATATCTACACACTTTCTTCACATGATCCCTTTCACTTGGATTTCTTCCTCTTTACACAATTTCATAAAATGTGAATGGCTTTAATAACAAAAAAAGTTTCTACTCACCGTTCTTATAGAAAATATTATCTACAAATATGCCTCTATTGATGTTATCATTAAATGGATACCATTCTATCATAATTGATTCACTCCTTATGAAACAAAACAAAATATTTCACTCCTTTTTCTAAATCAGTGTGCCACATGTGCCTCTTATGTGAGAAATCATTCCCACAATATGTCGACTACCTTATCTCACGCCAAGAAACATGTATTATGCTGAAAAACAACTAATATCCCATCGTAAAACCAGTCTCTACAACCAGGAAAATTATATGGATTGAAAAAATTCCATTATATTTTTACGGCAGTAGAATTTTTTTCAAAACCCATTCAAATACTTTTTAACAACCCATTCAAATATTTGAAGCAAAGGAATCCTTAATTTGAAAACCATTACAAGTTGTGAATGAGAGAGCACAATGTTGGGTTGTACAATTGATTCCCTACCATACTTGAGAATTCAGATAGACGGGGGAACTAAGGCTTGCAAAGCTAAATTTGTGCTTTTTTTGTTTTTGGAGCTTCCTACACATTCAAACTCCGCATCCATATTTTCCCATGTTATATAACCATTTAAATGGTTTCTTTTTTACTTAAATTTTAATGTCTTCAGTTTCCCAAAAAAATTTGTTTTGGTTTTTGAAAGGTTAAAATACTTAAAATTATTTTCTACCATTTCGGCCGTGGATTCGGTCAACGACATTGATGTTGTTTAATCAAGCACAAGTTTGCAAACAACAGTGCCCGTGTGATCAGTTTTGGGCTTGGCTTGGAGAAGGGTAGGGCCGTTTGGGAATCTTTATGAAGCATTGCCCTTATTTTGTTGAATGCGGTTAGCATGTGTCCAACCTTATCATTTTGCCTTTTCTAGCATACTCCTCGGTCGTGTTGAAAGAAGAGGTTTGAAATAGGGTGTGAACATCCACCAATGCACAATAAAGAAGGGACCTTTTTCATTTTTCGTAGTTATAATTACCCTGTAGATATGTATGTAAAATGTGGAAGCATGTGAATTGTTTGAAAAAGTGCATGAAAGCCATGTGGTCTCGTGGATCAGCAATGATTGCAGGATATGCAAAAAAATGGGTTTGTTGAAAATATCTTGGAAACTTTGAGGAAAATGTAATTGAAAGGTGTAAACCCAAAATCAACAACCACCACTCTAATTGAACACCTCCTACCCATTTCCCTATCAATGAGTCCCTTCACCTCAAAAGGTGTAGGTACTAGTAATTATTTAAAACACCTTTATTTCATGTCTTTATCTAGACATCCTTCCACGCTATAATAGAATTTTCTCTAGCTAAAATTTATACAACTTTATCTTTTCGACTTCTTCTCTCTCTCTCTCTCTCTCTCTCTCTCTCTCTCTCTCTCTACACACACACACACACACACACGGTACAAACTACACCTATTTATAGTGAAACACCAATATGTGCATATCTATATTCTTACACTAAACAATGCCACAAGATTTTATAAAAAATACTAACTAATTTATAATATTCATCAAAAAATTAATACTCATTGTTTGATAAAACCAATAAATTGAAATGCCCTTCACAATTAACACTTCAATTCTCCTATCATAGTAGGCTTATAGACAATATTATTGACTTATCTCTAACATTCAATCACTATAAACTCTCAACTAAACTTGATCTAGGGTGAGTTGCTATTAAAATTATATACTCACACACTCACTCCTAACTAATATTTCTAGTTACATTTTGTCCTAACTTGATATTTCCAACACCTTTTAGAAAACATCTATATTATGTTACAAAGTATTACATTTATAAAATATCATGCCATGCGAGTAAAGACAAAAATGAGTGAACCTACACATGATCCATTTGTTACAAAATATGACAATATAGCTTATAGTCAACATTCATGTTTCGTGTGTCTACATAGGGGCATGATATACAACATTAAAGAATAAAAATGAAGAATGAAAATAAAGAAAAAGGCCAATGAGATCAATAAATTTTTCCAAATCTAACTTTCCCCATATATCCTTATTAGGCATTTGGATCTTGATTGCTTCTTTTTCTTCATTGTTATTTACAAACTAGTTGATCCTCTTGAAAAAAATGTGTATTATGTTAAACCTCTATCTTGATTTCATTTCAACAATTACATCATGAGCTTATATAACTACTTTTTGGTAGATGTATGACACTCCTTTATTGTCATTCCAAAGGTTTCCAAAAGTTGAGGAATAACCATTTTTCATTCTCATTTATTCTTCAAAATTATTTCCATCCTTAAATGGTGATGGAAATACCATTGCTTGGAGCATCTCTAAAGCAAATTGGGCGTAAGTTAACTTCTCGCCTTTCTGCTTTATATCTCTATGTAACATACAAAATATAGTAGTGGTTTTTTATTCATTTGCAATCATCTTTTAATTACCTTTGGGATCATCCCATCTCATCTCTTCAATATCATTATCCACCTTAACTTTAATATTGCACTTGATGGAAGTCACCAAGGACTATTTATCAACGCAAACCTTAGAATTAGGTCCCATTAATCGTAGGGATTCTTATTTTGTTGACTTAAACTCTCCCTATAATTTGTACAAAAAAATGACACAATATGAACAACTACTTGGAAAAGTGCATGACTAGGGACAATTTAATTATGTCATAAGTCTTGGAGTTTCTTCTACACACATGTTATTTAATTCAATCTACCCTCCAGAGCTTGCTTCACCTTAAAATTTTATATTTTAAATTCTCATAGTTCTATATTATATTTTATCTCTTGAACAAGTATTTAACATTATCCTCATTGAAATCGATTACTTTTGTTACCTTATTTGGTGAGTATCTTGGAGAGATATATCCCAATTTCAATAGTTGAAAAGATCCTTACAAGCATTATGTTTTCATAGCGCACATGGGTTTTTAGTTATGGGCATTACAATCCATTTATCTAGGAACCCCATGTCAACATTAAATTTGGTTCCGTGGAGCTATTTGCACAATGTCCTCATATTACTTATTCATACCAAGGATTCCGAAGGGTCCCCATTCTTCATTATTTCCTACATTGTTAAGGCCTTTTTGGATTCCTTATAGAAGTGCTATAATTCCACATTCCTTTATCATTTCCATTTCTCACTCAAGAGTGACATCATCAAGTGATATTTAATGTCATTTAGATATAAGATCAACATAGCTTGGTTGAGCAATATCTTCCATCTTAGAGGTTGAGTAAGCCACAATTGGCTAAGTCTCATATATCTTATTTTATTTTATATTTTTGGCTACATGTTAATCAACATGAAATGTATCTTCTTGAAAGTACTTAGTATTATAAAAGATTTTTTTCTCCCTATAAATTTAAATAAATCTCATCCATTTATTCACCCAAATTTAATTAATTATTAAATGGGCTCCATATAAACCCATTTAATAATTGAATTTTGGCATCTCTCACAAATTATTCAATTCATGGGCAATAATACACCCATCCAACACTCCACTCTTAATTTCAAGAATGGAATCTATTATTTCACCTAACCATGTCAATCATCTTCCCACTCCATATCACATCCTTATCTTTTTAACCATAAGTCAAATTGTGAGCCCCACTGAATCACATCACCTCTTTTAATCAAGGTTACTTTACCCAACCATGATTATCTTTTAACCTCGTAGTCTAACCTCACCATTAGGCTATAAATATGGGCTTTCCCCCTCGAAAAGTTAAGTTAGAAAATTTGGGAAAATGTTGTTTTGAATTCTAAGCTTCTTGTTTATCATTATATCCTCATGATGTCCTTGTAATGACACTATAATCCCCACAATACTCTGCTCATGATTTTTTAGTTCACGTAGCATGGTTCTTTGTTGCACGTTGTGTTTGGATCAGATCAATAGCACCATCTACATACCAGCAATGTCAGTTCCTTTGTTCATCAACTTGCATGTTATCTATTTATCTTGTATTTTATCATTATTCTTTATCACACGGGGGTTGATAACCACCGAGGAAGTTAACGCTTCTCGGATCTTCTGCTTTGTTAGAAAGCCCCCACATAAAATCTCTAAACAATCTTTCTCTAGTGTCTGTGAGCTGGGTTTTTTGAGATTTCACAGCGAGAGGAGTTCAACATCGACTTTCACCATCTCCATCTTATCATCCATCACCATCTCCATTATTTCTCATACAATAATGCTTTCAATCAACATTTTGTTTTGTGTTTAGTGATTGATTTACACTATTCTTATCACTGGGGGAAAAAGAAACTTATCAACATTTGGCATGCCTCAGGTGGACCGAGACCCACATTGATATATTTCATGTTTTTCTCTGTTTTCACCTTGTACCTATATAGGTTTCATGTAATATTATTGACATTTCATAGTTCTTGTCACTCTAGATATATGTTGTGAATATTTTTTTTTATTTGCATTCGATTCACTTGTGATCTTTGGTTTTTTTCTCTCCATCTGGATGTGGAATAAATAAATCCATTTAGTCAATTTTTTCGTCATTGAGGTAAGTACTTTTATTATTTTATAAAAAATAATCATTGAATTGTTTATAATGGGTATAAAATTCTTTTTTATTCTACTAAAAAAATCTTGCAATCTCAATAAATTAAAATATAATTAAATATAAATAAATAAATATAAATAAATATAAATTTAAGTAAATCAAAATTGTATCAATCACCTAAATAAGCCACCTATTTGTAATTAGATAATAGGTGTAAAATTGTATTGTTATTAAAAATAAATAATATTTAACAAATATTATAAATAAAAAACAAAACAACAATTATTATTAGTGTCCTCGAACACCCCAATCTTCTTTCCACTCCATTCGAGCTCATCATCCACATCACCACACCGAAGTTTCCACTTCACTCACATCGAGCTCTACACTTCATCTACCCAACCAACTCCAACTCTCAACATCCCCTCTCTCCCCCACCTCTCTCACCAACTCTCAAGTTATAGTCCTCACCAAGCTCCATTACACTCCTTCTTCACATCCACTCCAACCACTTTCTCTCCCAACCATCCACCCCTTCATCTCCCTCTCCTTCCCTCTCCTCACTCCCAAGGTGTTTCATCACATCCCAACTCCCTCTCTCTCCACTCACTTCCATCCCTCAACCTCACCCACTTCATCCCCTCCTCACCTCCACTTCTATCCTTCCTCACCCATCCATCTCCATTACTTCTCTCCCACTCGTCCTCTCATCTCCACCTTCTCTCATCTCCATTTCTCCCATCCACCACACTCCTCCTCTCCCTCCTTTCCTCACATCTCACTCCATCTCTCCCCTCCCATCTCCCATCTACCATCTCCCATCCACTCATCTCATCCCATCCTCCTCCACCACCTCCCATATCCAACCTTCTCCACTTCCATCCTTACACCTTAAATTCCTCCCTCTATTCCATTTGTCCATTCTCCAAATATCCTTGCAAACCACTAACTTTTCACCTCACCATCTTAATTCTCCAAATTTCCCACTTCCATCTCACCTCTTCCCTCCTATCAGCTACCTTACCTTTCACTCAAGTTTTATCTCATCAAATCCACTCTCTCATATCACATGACTCCATCTTCCTCATGATCCACATTAGCCCAACTTCCACCCATCCCATTATCCTTATAACATCATTTGATTTGTTCCACTATTCCAATCAACTTCTCTTTTGAGCCATCTCATTTCTTTCAAGCTTCAAGCTCATTTCATTTCATCAGCACCTTTGTGAGCTATTCTCCACTGTAGTGTCTTCATAAATCTTCCTACTCATGTTCCCAGCTTCCTTCCCTCATCCATCATATCCATTATATATTTTGTAATTTTCACTATATCCGATTTGTACATCGAAGAGATCTTAGTCTCTATGTCACAACAACATCCATGATTTATTTTACTAAAATGCCATTTTTCACACTCATTCCTTTCAATCATCCAATCCTTTTCCAAGCCTCTTCCTTCTACTCACTCTCATCATTCTACCACTACACTATTCATTTCATCTGTTTTTTTCACGTAGATTGCCTCCCATTCTCTTCCATCATTTGTTGATTTTCATTTTTCACTAGTCTACCTTCCATATCTCACATCTCAACCACTCCACTTCACATACTTCTACCATTCGATACTATTTTTCACACTTTTAAAACCTTTCCCTTTCACCACCACACATCACTCCAAACAAATTGTTTGACTTTTAACACCATCTTCCGAATACATTATTTATTTTCAATTTCCACATCATCTATTTTGTCTCTAATAAGCCACTTATCTCGAAAGTCTACAATAATCCACACATTTATTTTGTCCATCATAGTCTTTTCTTTAGAAATTCAATAATAGTCCATGTCACTTATTGTGCTTATATGAGTCTATGTCATTTAGTTTGTCTTTCGATTAGCAAATCTTGTCTTTTTTCATAATTAATTATTTAATTTTGTATTAGTTTATATTTTTTTATATATTTATTTTATTTTCCGTTATTAGTTAATTTTTAAACTTCAACACTTTCCGTATGTCTTATATATATATATATATATATATATATATATATTTTTATATATCCATATTTTATATATTTTTCATAATTAGACTTTTTTTAACACATGTTGTTGTCTTTTAATTTCTTATTATTTTTCTTATTTTTTTTTCCATATCATAATTGTCTTTGCATTTTGCGGGTGAATTTATTAATTGTATCTATGACATTACTACTATATAGATAACATTATTTGAAAAATTCTAAGCTTTCTTTTCACCAGACCACTCCGGCATGCGCTTACTTCATTTCATTCTAGGGTACAAAGACATTTTTACACCGATCATTACACTTTTGGATACCACATTATCAAGTATGATCCAATAATCGGGAAATTGCATTCTTTAGTATTTTCATTTGATGATATCACATATTACTTTTTCTCACTTTGTAACTTGTCATCTGATTGTTCGAAGCACACTCCTTGTTTTCCTCAACTTGTTGTCAGATAAAAAGGAAAAGTGATATACAAGTATTCTTCAGTTTTCCCTATTTTCTCTTTTTTCTACATGATAATGTCATTCTCTGGGTAATTGTTTGCATCAAATTTCATATTTCAAATTTGGTCTAAAATGAACCCCACATCCTTCCTACTCATATAGCTTAAATAGGGGTTTAACTCTCTGCATCACATATTTTACCACACACTTCCTGAAACCTCACAAATTAATCAACACACCAAGACATTCCTTTCACTGGTTCACTGATTGGGATTTGATCACCCAACAGGAAACCATTTCAGACATTTCCTAGCCACAACTTACCTAAAACCAAACATAGTTTACCTTCTTCTAGGTCCTCTTACAACCATTTTCTTTTTCCTTTCACATGTGTTCTTCATCAAAACAAAAACAAACACATAAAAAGAATTGTTTGCTTAACTTGTCTATTTCAAATGGCACAAAACTTCATCCTAAATAGTTCTTGTATGTACCAATCACCACAATTTACCAACATTCACACTTCTTGTATGTACCCACAATCAAATATGTTAATCCAACCTCAAGAATCCTATCAAACATCTCCTCCCACTTTAACATACCAAGCTTCCTTATATCCTTATCTATCCACTCCTTGTGTTGTACAACCAAGACCATCTTATACTTATCCTACACACACCAACCATAACTACAACCTTCATGCCTACCACATCAATTACTGCTACTCCTCGGATAGCTAGCACGATCAATACCTCATGTTTGTCTCCATCTATCCACCTTTACAAATACTTTCACCATAACTCTAGTTCTCCACCACAGAGTTCTCCTTTATCCCCATCACCTTATGCCAATACTACATTGTCTTCCCCTCCTACATCATTTACCACACTTCATGTATCTCAACAATCTCATCCATCACACTATGTCCCTACTTCCCAACATTACACAACCTCCCAACCAATTCAATCTCAACTCTTGGATATCTTCCAACAAACCTACCCAAATCCACCATCATCAAATCCATTTCTACCTTCCACACCACACAAGTTTGATTCTTATTCAATTAATATTGTACATCTAACACCTCTTTCAATACCCATACCCACATACACCATTGATTCCACACCTGAATATACCTCATACACTCCATCATCCACATTTGTTCCATCTTTACCCATAATGCCAATCATAGATCCAATCCCAGTTCCTGCACCTACCACATCAGTCAATAAGATCACACCCACATCATCTTCCCCTCCTACATCATTTACCACACTTCATGTACCTCAACAATCTCATCCATCCCATTATGTCCCTACTTCCCAACATTACCCAACCTCCCAACCATTTTGATCTCAAATTTCAATACCCATACCCACATCCACCATTGATTCCATACCTGAATATACCTCATCCACTCCATCATCCACATCTATTCCATCTTTACCCATAATGCCAACCATAGACCCAATCCCAGTGCTTGCACCTACTACATCAGTCATTGAGACCACATCCACATTGTCCTCCCCTCCTACATCATTTGAAGAACCTTTGAAAGAACTTCAAATGGATTCAACTTCAAATAATATTTCTACCTCATCAACAACCAAATCAATTTCCACCTTCCTTAGATTCCAACAAACAAATATTCCTTCCTACGCCTCTATCAATACCACCAGATTCTCCAGGTAGAAATTATTTTCATTCCTCCCAAGGATGGAACCTCTCAAATATTGCCTCAAAATTCCCTTATACAGGAAAATAATATTCCTTCTTCTAAACAATCCAACCCCAAATCCCTTCAACTAAAATCATCCAACACTATGAAAATCACAACTGGCTTCTAGCCATCAAGACATAAACATGTTCAAAAAATTCCTCAACATCTAATTATCTCAAACATCCACTCCTTCTCCAAAGACCAAGAGATTCTGCACAGACAAAAGCCTCCTAACACTTCGGTCAAATCATGTATGGAGGTCTTCCGACACTTGTTACAAATTTCTGCAATCACACTTCCACCTATTAGGGCCTTTGACCCCAATAGTAAGAAGCCATCATGGTTTAATTCCAGCCTTGTTTGTGCATATCATCACACCCCTGGACATGATATCGACATTGCAGAGCATTTCAAGCCATTTTTCATGACTTCATTAAGGAAGGATGCATCCTTCCCAAACCAAACCAATCTATTCCTTCCACTTCAACATCTACATTGTTGACCTCATCTATCCAAATGCAAATGTCCCTCATTCTTCACACACTTCCACAACCATGTCACCTCCAAGTGAAGAATATTTTAAAGAGGATCCTTCATTCTCCATCAAATTTATTTGAGTACCTCCTCAATCCGGTTCACGTGACCCTGAATCATCAACTAACATTAAAACTGAAACCAAAACACTAAAACCACAATACGCAATCCATCCCCATCCTCAACATCTATACTATCGGTTCATACATCGACATCCCAGACTTCCACGTCTAAATCCAAGCCAAAACATCATCTTAAAACCCATAAGAGTTATCTTCTTTTTGACACCTCGATTGGGTCCTACGCAGACATCCTTCAACATCTAATTCAAACTTCTATGATCATGCTTCCTCCCATTAGACATCGGGATCCTTATAGCAAAAAACCTCCATGGTTCAATCCCAATTGCATTTGCACCTATCATCATGTTCCGGGCCATGACATTGAGCAAGTGTAGGGCCTTTCAGACCATCATCCATGACCTCATTCAGGAAGATGATTTCCTCACTCGGGGGAACATCCTTCCCCATCCACAATGAATACAACTCATCTTTCTACATCCTCATCCATCGGGTTTCCTAACACTCCCCCATCCACATCTATTTTTCCATCTTTACCTATCATACCATCTATTGATTCTCTCTCAGTTCCTCTTTCCACCCTTCTAATCATGTCAAACACACCATCCTCTTCTTCCACATCATTTGAAGAATCTTGGAAAAACCTCAACTTACAACAACTTCAAATAACCCTCTCATCTCATCTATAGATGCTTCCACAACAAACCAACCTTCATTGGAATATCACCATGAAAACACTAATCTTTCCACCCATATCAACTATGACACAACCTTTAGACCCTCCAACTGAAATCAATATCATCCCTTCCAAGAATGCTCCTTCGCCATCCAAATCTAAGATCCTTGGTACACTTCCACAACGATCTCTTGTGTGTCCCCAAAAGAAGATAGACATTTCACCAATGAATACCAAATATGCATCATCTATTTTGGGGCAACATCAATCTCCATCTAAGGCATCACAATCACTCCACCAACCAAAATAAAAACATCCAACATTCCTTTGAGATTCAAATCAAAATTGTGGAATGACATGACACAATCCTCCAAGACAAGCTCATACAACCACATCCCAAGAAATTTCATCAAGATCTAAGTCAAAGGATTCCCAAGAAAATACATATACTAATGTATCAATTGAATCATATGTGGAAACCCTTCAACACTTATTACAAATTTCTACCATTACGCTTCCACCTTGTCAAGGAATTTAACCCAAATAGTAAGAAGCCATCATGGTTTGATCCCCACCTCAGTTGTGCCTACCATCATACCCCGGGTCATAACACTGAGTGTTGTAAGGCTCTTCAAACTATCATCCATGATCTCATTGAAAGAGATGACTTTTTAGGATTGTCCCTCTACCATTTTATCTGCAACTAATTCCACATCTATCAAAGTCTCTAAGTCTTCTCCTCCATCCTTCATTAACATCTCTCCTTCACATGTTATTACTCATATAGAAGGTCCTCCCTTATTCATCAACATTGTTTTCCTATGATCCCCAACTGCATCTACCTAATCCAAATCTAAGGTTATCATCATCCAATCTCTTTCACCTATCCACATCTAATTTTCCTACAATGATATAATCTCTTTCGCTGGGGGAGTAGCCTCCCCTCATCCTTGAGCATATCATCTGTATTAATGCATTTCCTATCTAAACAACTCTCCTTTCACATTGAGAGACTTTAATCCTTGACATTGTTTTATTTACCTCATTCAAATCCATCCAATCTAAACTAACCCCATCCAAATCTTCATCTCATTTGAAGCCCACTTTTGTGGCCATATGTGTCTATCCCTTAGGGACCATTTATTTTCATCTTAAGCCCACTTGGTGGGCCATGTTTGTCTCTCCATTAAGAGACCATATTTCTATATTTTTCATTAAAGTCCACCTTTGGCCATGATTGTGTCATCAAAGTCCTCCTTTGAGGCCATGTTTTTCCTTCCAATAAGGACCATATTTTTCACCAAAGTCCACCTTTGTGGCCATGATTGTGTGCCTCTTAAGCCCACCCTTTTGACCATCTATTCATCTTGTTAGGGATGCACATTTTTCACTTCTGAAAGGGTAGCGCATAGTTTTACCTTCACTCATCCTCCCAAAATTTCTTATCTTATCTCGGATGTAACGTTAATCAAGGAGTCGGTAGGAAAAATTTTCTCCCAACTAGATCAGACCATATATTATCACACATAAGTATGGGTCTGGGGCTTATCACTTGGCTTCCCTTGATGGTAAACCAGAGATCAAACCCCTTAATGCATTGCACTTACGGCCATTCTATTGTTAGTACATGCACTTATGAGCATAGTCCTATCTTTAGACCATGTCTCCACCATTATCCCTTCCATCTATCATGGTAATGATATGAATTATGTGGTCTACCATCACTGCTTTGATATGACCTTGAATATGAGTACCATGGCTCTACTCATAGCATATTCATTATGGATAAGTTCTCCCATTTGGTAAGAACCCCATAATCATTACATCCATCACCCTCTCATTTTCCTATGACAGTCATGTAAAGGGTACATGGGTGTCTCTTGTATATCATCATCATCCCCTCCTAAGTGGTATACTTAGCTATTCCCAACTCTCCCCCCATATAAAGCTAAAATTCATGCATGCAAAAAGAAATCAAAGTTATCCAAAAAGACTAATCCTAAAGGACAAGTTGTGTACAAAAAAAAAAAAATAAAAAAAAAAAAGCATGCAAATCAAAATCAAAATCAAAGAAAATCAAAAGAAATAGACCGATCCCTCGAAGGATGGCTATCATGTATTTTATTCTCACCATCCATATTATATATATAGTAGACCATACCCTCGAAGGATGGCTACTCTTTTGTTATGGCATTCGAGAAAGCTTCCCACATTGATCAACTTTCTTCTATTATTGTTCTTTCCCTTTCCCAGAGTTGGGGCATAGACTTAAGGAACACCACCTTTGGAGAACCTTCTTCCCACATACAAGTTACATCTCAAATCCCTCATCATGTCAATATTAGGATTATGAGAATATTTCATCCATATCTCCCTCTTGGTCTTTTGGTATAATCAAATGTCATTGGTTATGTACTAACACCTGCTATCGGTTGCAAGTGCAATGCTTTGAGTAGTGCCTTTTCTTGTTTACTTCCTATCCGGTTAAAAACATAACTTTCTTACATGGCCCTTGCTATGGTTATGTGATACTCATCTCATCAAAATCATCTTTTATCACGATTATATTTTTAGAAATCAAATTTCATATCATAAAATCTGCATCTATATTTTTACTCTTAAGGATGTCCCCTATTAACATCATCCATAAATCCATGAAATCTGTTACTATTTCTACACACTCTCTTTGATACACTATTCGGTTTGGGAATTCTACTTGATCTCCATTGCAGTTTGTGAATTCTACTTGAGAATATCTCTCAAGTAATTTCATTATCCAACAGCTTCTCATCCCCCACCATGACCAATGTGACCTTTCTCCATCCATCCTCTCATCATCCTTCTCTTCTCTCTAATCATCCACCCATTACCCTTCTCATCACTCTTATTCTTGTCTATCATCTAGCACATAGACATCATCTTCTTCACCATCATAGGCCTTTCATCCCCATCTTGGCACGTCCACGTAACTCCCCACGCAACACATGGAAATCCTACTCAAGTAGACTTATCATTCTAGACAAGGTCTCATTCGTAATCACGTCTATTGACCATTCCTTCCTCCTAGTCTCCTTTTTCAACCCAATTTTCTCCTAAAATTCACCCCATCTCATTCTCCACTGCTCTTCTCACCCACTTCATCCTTCTTCATTGTTTCTTCGATACTTCACCCATCCTCCACCCAGGCAATTATTTTTGTGTTTTTCTCTTAATATCCTTTTACTGGCATCTATTTTATCATTCCATTTTTCCTTTCATTCTTCTTTCGATTGATGATCTTACTTAACCACCCATTTCACGTAGGCTTCTTAATCACAATGCATCTCTTTCCTAAGATCCTGCCACTTTGTAGAAACTCCTCCACCATTTTCTATTCCATTGAACACTAGAAACATCTTCCCACTCCATAACTTTTGCTTAACGCTCTGGCATCATCACTCACACAACATAGGCATCCTAATTAAGAATTCCCCTTACACTCTCCATCCTACACCACATACATTCCTCCATCCACTCATGTCACACTCCTTTGTTTCCTTGTTATCACCTCCTTTCATCTCTTGTTCCATTTTGGTATACACCACTCAGTCTTTTCATCATTCTTCTTCTTCTTCGGCTTGGCGATCCTACTTAACCATTCTTACGGCATGGCGATCTTACTTAAGAGTCTCTCTTAAGAATGATTTGTCTCCTTTCCTTTCCCCTTCGCTCCACCTTCCCACCATCCATATTTTCTCTTCATTCCCCATAAACACATCCTCTTCCCTCCTCTTTCTTCCTTGCACAAAAATATCTCAGACTTCCTCAAATATCGTCCCCATCATCCCTCATTTGGAAATCTAACTTAACCACTTCATACCATTTCTTGTTATGTCTCATTCCTTCATCTTTACTTCCTTCATCTTCATCCACATCCTCATCCATTACATCCTCTCCTCATCATCATCTCCACACCAATCATTATCCCTCCTTTCTTTACTCTTTCCACTCCATTTTCTAGAGTACTCCCACATATCTACCACCATACTTACTCATCATTATCATTGTTCATCTCCTAACATTATGTCATCATCATCTTCCATTTTCACGCTAATAATTATCGGTGGACTTCTCCTAAAATTCATTTATCCCCATTCTACACATCCATGTTCACTCCTTTTTACCTCCTCCATTTTCTCTTCCTTCCTTTTTTCTTTTGTGCCCTCTGATCATTATCGAGAGGATTTCTCCTAACATCCCTCCACTGGCATTTCCTTTCCATCTTCCCTTCACCTTCTTCAATATCTCTATTGTCTTCATCATATACTACCTTTGCATCATTTTCTCTATTGTCCTCTCCTCCTTTCTACCTATGGTTTCTTTCACTTCCTCTGTATCATCTTCATCCCCTCTTCTCCTTGCACTTTCATCTTACTTCTCCATTGATAACCTAACTCACCAACGTTGTCCCATATTTTTAATCATCCCACCATCCACATGCATTTCCATGCATTTTGTTTCATATTCTTTACCTGGGTCTTACCCTAACACTTGGATTCAATTCCCTTCCTATTTCAGCTCTATCATCTCTTCTTTCCCTCTTATTTCCACTTCCCCATTACCAAACTTCTTTCTCTACCACCCCTATCTTATTCCATCTCTATACATCAGTTTCTTTTCCATTCTTTCATCTCCTCTGTAGTCTCCTAGCTCCTCATTGTTCCTTTCTTTCTCTTTTCTATTCTACTTCCTCTCCCATCTTCTTTAACTTCTTCATCTTCTTCATCTCCTTCATCTTTCCATCCTGCTATTCCTATTCATCTCTCCTATCATCCTTCTCTAATATTCTTCACCTCTTCTCCTTCTCATCTTTGTCATCTCTTTCATGATCCATTCTTTCTCTCCCTTTGTTTTTGATCTCCATCTCCCTTTCACCCTCTCTTCTGTCATTTTCTTGTCTTCTTCTTCTTTTCCTTCATCATTTATTTCTTCCACCATCTCTCCTCTTTATTATATTTGTTGCTTCTTTACTATGGTACATCTCTGTACATTCACCATCTCCTCTAATCTCCTTTCCCTTCTCATCTCATCTTCTTCTTGTTTGATCTTCCTCCTTCCCTTCTTCTCTTGTTCTCTTTCTCTATTTTCTTTTTCTCCAGGTCCATCACACCTTCCTATTTATTTCCCCCTTATCTTTTCCCACTACCTTCTTATTAACTATCATTCTCTCTCTTTTGTGCTTTCATCTATCTTCTCACCTCTCTTATCATCCTTCTCTACTATTTTCTTCCTCTCCTCCACCACGTCCACTCTACTCCAACCATGTCCACTTTCTCTTATCTCTATCATCTATCATCTACATCCTTCATCCCATCTTCCTGGGACATTTTTGTCTTGGAGGATACCATAATGGCCATCACCTATCTGATCTTGTTCTCTTCCACGAATGTTTGTTCCACTTTTTCACAAAAGTAGCTTGACTCCTTTTCCTATTTGTCAAAGAAGTGGACTTCTTTCCTTCTTCTTCACCCCATTATTCATCTTCCTTCAACTACAAACCTTTCTTAAGAAACATCTATTCAACATCCTATTTAACACCCTCTTGGGGCATTTTATCCAATATGTTCTTCATATCCACATTCGTGGCCATACTCATTCCCCCTTAGGATATTTTATTTCAACATCCATCTCCCATTATGTCATCTTCATGTCCTATGTTGGGGCACCTTTTCATCCTTGTACTTGTTGACACATATAACTCACTTTTTCCTTCTCCTTGTGTTGGGGCATCATTATTTTCATCCTCATCCCTTTTATGTGATTTTTCACTCGGCATCATTATTTCATCCTCCCATTGGTCATCATTTTACATCCATACTATAATGGTCTTCACACATGATTTTTTCACTCCATTGAGACCACAATTCCTCTACCGATGTGATAAAGAGTTTCACCATATTTTTCATATTCATCCTTTTTCACCTTGGTATCTTTTTTGATGTTTTCATATGACCCATTGGTTTTTCATCGATTCCTCGGTTTTCACATCCATACTTGCGCATGATGTCTTCACCCACATCACATCCATACTTTGGTCTTCACCCACTCACCGGTCTAGAGAACATTGTTCATCGTTTCTCTCCGTTGAGACCACAATTTTCCTCTACCGATGTGATATTGGAGTCACCGCCATATTTTTCATAGATATTGTGATCCTTTTTCACCTTGGGCATCTTGCCTTTGGTCATGTTTTTATTCATCCCCATCCCTTTTATCCACATATTTCATCTAACCCTTTTTTTTTTTGTCTCGTGGCTTGCTATCGCAAACCACTCAACAAAAAGGGGCAAAATGTAGACACCAATTTTTGGTATAGCGCCCCTCCGTCATCTCACATTCATTCAACTCTCACTCTCACTTTTCTTTTTCTTAAATTTAAATAAATCTCATCCATTTATTCACCCAAATTTAATTAATTATTAAATGGGCTCCATATAAACCCATTTAATAATTGAATTTTGGCATCTCTCACAAATTATTCAATTCATGGGCAATAATACACCCATCCGACACTCCACTCTTAATTTCAAAGAATGGAATCTATTATTTCACCTAACCATGTCAATCATCTTTCCCACTCCATATCACATCCTTATCTTTTTAACCATAAGTCAAATTGTGAGCCCCATGAATCACATCACCTCTTTTAATCAGGGTTACTTTACCCAACCATGATTATCTTTTAACCCATGCATTCTAACCTCACCATTAGGCTATAAATATGGGCTTTCCCCCCTCGAAAGTTAAGTTAGAAAATATGGGAAAATGTTGTTTTGAATTCTAAGCTTCTTGTTTATCATTATATCCTCATGATGTCCTTGTAACGACACTGTAATCCCCACAATACTTTTCTCATGATTTGTTAGTTCACGTAGCATGGTTCTTGTTGCACGTTGTGTTTGGATCAGATCAATAGCACCATCTACATACTAGTAATGTCAAGTTCCTTTGTTCATCAACTTGCATGTTATTTGTTTATCTTGTATTTTATCATTATTCTTTATCACACAGGGGTTGACAACCACCGAGGAAGTTAACACTTCTCGGATATTCTTTGTCAGGAATCCCCCGCATAAAAATCTCTAAACAATCTTTCTCTAGTGTCTGTGAGCTACAAGTTTGCTTGAGATCGCAACAAGGAGTTCACATCGACTTTGTGCCCATATCGTCCATCACCATCTCTCTAGAAAAGTGTGTTTTTGGAGTTCTTCTTTGGAAAACTCCTTGGCTTCATTATCTCTATCGAGGCATTGAGGTTGACCCCACAAAAATCAAAGTAATTCTCAAAATTCCCCCTCCTTTCGATATCAATCAACTTCGTAGTCTTCAGGTTGAATTCAATCTATTCATCATTTCATATCACAACTTTCCAATCGATGTCATCCCTTTCATCACCTTCTTCGAAAGGACATAACCTTTGAGTGGGACCACAACTGTCAAAAGGCTTTTGAAGAGCTTAAGCGATACCTTTTATCTCTACTGGTACTCACACCTCCATGCAAGCGGGAGCCCTTTTATTTATATATTTCTATAACTAATCATGCTCTAGGAGCTATGTTAGTGCACTTTGTGATGATCAAGAACGTAAACATGTCATTTATTATATCATTTGTACTCTCCACGACTGCAAAACATGATACATTGAAGTTGAAAAACTATGTTGCGCTATTTTCTTCGTTGCATTAAAACTTTGACACTATCTTCTTAATCACAAAACCTATATTGTTACTAACTTCCAACCTCTCAAAGTAATGCATTATAAGCCATATCAAAATGATTGCATCACTTGATGGCTTCTACTCATGGCAAGGTGACCTGGAATTCATTCCTCAAAAAGCAATTAAGGGTCAAGCTATCACCGACCAATTAGTAGAAGCCCCTCTTCCCAATATGCAGACTCCTCATAATCACTTCCCAGATGAATCAATCAATCAATTTCATCATGATCCCCTTAAAATGACTCTTTTCTTCGATGGTTCTAAATGTCCACTAACAAGGCGGGGCAGGTGTTGTTCTTATTCCTCTTAGGGATGCCCCTATCTCCTTAGCTTTCAAATTAGATTTTGAATGTACAAATAATATGGTAGAATACGAGGCCCTTATACTAGGACTAGAAACTGCTATATTTCTAGGCATCCATATTCTTGACATTTATGGAGATTTTGAACTAGTAATAAAGCAATTCACCAGAGAGTATCAGTGTAGAAATGATATTCTACAAAAATATCATGAAATTTCTCATCATTTTCTTAAAGCCTTCGATGCTTACACTTCAAACTGTCCCTCATTCGACCAATCATTTTGTTGATACAATGGCATCCCTCACGGCCCTTATCCCTTGGACAATGCAAGAGCCCAAACTTTCAATTATAATACATCATCGTAAACAACCATTCCATGACATACCTAAAATTCATCCTGTCGAATCTAATTCGCTAGATATCCGTATTCAAAAAATTCGATTATATATCCAAATCCATCACTCCCTTGATTATTCTAAAAATGCTAGGAGATATTTTATCCAACGTGCTACTTGTTATGTGATCTTTGGTGGTATTCTTTATAAGCGCAAGTTTGATGGTATCCTTCTCCGGTGCCTTCAATCCCATGAAGCCTCTAGAGCTATCCAAGAAGTCCATGACGATATCTATGGTGGGCATTTTAGTGGATTATCTGTTGCCAAGCGCGTTCTTCGTCTCAACTATTATTGGCCTTCTCTTAACCACGATTGTTGTGAGTATGTCAAGAAGTGTGTAAGATGTCAACAACACTCTAATCTTATTCATGTTCCTAGCCAAGCTTTACAGCCTACCCAAGATCTATGGCCCTTTTCACAATGGGGCCTTGATCTTATTGGTCTAATAAATCCCCATTCATCACAACAACATCATTCTATCATCACTGCTACTAAATATTTCACTAAATGGGTGGAGGCAATCCCACTCACCTCTACTAAATCTGCCCAATCATTAATTTTATATATCAGCACATCATCTACCGCTTTGGTGTTCCACATAAACTTATTATGGACAATGGGAAGTCCTTTAAAAATAAGGACCTTAAAAAAATCAGCGATGCATTTAAGATCCAACTTAGCTTTTCTTCCCTGTATTATCCTCAAGCTAACAACCAAGCTGAGGCCACTAATAAAACTCTTCAAAATATCTTGGCCAAGACTATCGACCAAGCAAGACAAAATTGGCATCTCCAACTTCCCTTTGCTCTGTGGGCCTATCGCACTAGCATTTGCACTTCCACAGGGGCTACTCCATTTTCTCTAGTGTACGGATCCGAGGCCCTTCTTCCCCTTGAAATTCAAATTCCATCTTTATGTGTGTCTCTTCGCAACTTCATTTCTGATGAAGATTATTGCCAGAATGTCTAATGCAACTTGAGTTATTAGATGAGCATCGCCTTCTCGCTCTTGAGCACCATCATGTTTATCAAGAGCATATCCAATGTGCCTATAACAAACACATCAAAGAGCATGATTTTAAAATAGGTGACTTTGTTTTAAAGGAAAATCAAAACATCACTACCTTAGAAAGGAGCCAACGAGGAAAATTTTCTCCCAACTAGATCAGACCATATATTATCACACATAAGTATGGGTCTGGGGCTTATCACTTGGCTTCTATTGATGGTAAACCAAAAATTGAACCCCTTAACACATTGCACTTATGGCCATTCTATTATTAGTACATGCACTTATGAGCATAGTCTTATCTTTAGACCACGTTTCCACTACTATCTACTTCTGTCTATCATGGTAATGATATGAATTATGTGGTCTACCGTCACTATGCTTCGATATGAAATTGAATGAGTACCACGTATCTACTCATAGCATATTCATTATGGATAAGTTCTCCCATTTGGTGAGAACTCCATAATCATTACATCCATCACCCTCTCATTTTCCTATGACAGTCATGTAAAGGGTGTAGGGGTGTCTTTTGTATAGTCATCATCCCCTCCTAAGTGGTATACTTAGTTATTTCCAGCTCTCCCCCATGTAAAGCTAAAATTCAAACATGCAAAAAGAAATCAAAGTTATCCAAAACAAACTGATCCCTAGAAGGACAATTGTGCATACAAAACAAAAAAGTAGAATAAAAGAAAAGCATACAAATTAAAATCAAAATTGAAGAAAAATAAAAATAAATAGACCGATCCATCTCGACCGACATTGCTATCATGTATTTTATCATTGCCATCCATGTTATATATACAAAGTGGACCATACCCTCGAAGGATGGCTACTCTTTTGTTATGGCATTCGAAATCTTCCCACATTGATCATCTTTCTTCTATTATTGTTCTTTCCCTTTCCCAAAGTCAGGGCATATACTTGAGGAACACCACCTTTGGAGAACCTTCTTGTTGCATACAAGTTACATCTCAAATCCCTCATCATGTCATATTAGGATTATGTTTCATCCATATCTCCTCTTTGTCTTTTGGTATAATCAAATCTCATTGGTTATATACTAAGACCTACTTATCATTACTAAGTGCAATACTTTGAGTAGGGCCTTTTATTGTTTACTTCCTATCTGGATAAAAGCATAACTTTCTTACATGGCCCTTACTTACGCTTATGTGACACTCATCTCAACCAAATCATCTTTTATTATAATTATATTTTTAGAAATCAAATTTCATATCATCAAATTTGCATCTATATTTTTACTCTTAAGGATGTCCCCTATTAACATCATCCATAAATCATGAAACTTATAGACATTACCCCGTGTATTACATTTGGGGAAGATGTTATTTCATCTGAAATTTACTACAAAGAGCATGCTTTGATTTGTAGATTCGGGGGACTGTGGCCCAGCCTTCTTGTTCTTCACGCGTGGATCTCTCAGCATTGGACTCCAACTTTAACTAGTAAGATAGACTTACATCTGTGTGCTAAGGGTATTTTCATTGTGACTTTCTCTTCAATAGCTGATAAAGACAACATTGCTTCCAAACTCTGGACCTGTCAATCTAAATATTTGGTCATGAAACCCTGGTTCCCATCCTTTAACCCGCACACAGAATCTTTCTCATGGAAACCTGTTTGGATCAGGCTACCCCACTTACCTCTCCAATTCTGGAGTCATGACTATCTAACAGCCATTGGCAACACCTTGGGAATTACACTCTTTATAGATTCTCAAACCACTAATTACACCCATACTACCTATGCCCGGATCTTGGTGGAACTTGACACTGATAAAAATCTTCCTACTACTATAGATCTTAGAGTGCAAAATAGAACTTGGTCACAAACTCTTGATTATGAAGGTCTACCTTTCCGATGTAGAAGATGTTTTGGCTTAGGACACACCTCTACTGCTTGTGGGATGGAAAATGTCAACATGAAAAGTGAAATTGGTGGAAAGATGCACTCCCAGAACACCTAATTTTTGATGCTAAAAGGGATCTTGAATCAAAAGCAGAAATAGTGGCTGAATCCAAATCTGCCCTGGAAACCCCTCTATCCGAAAATCAAATTGTTAGCAGCATGAAAAATGCTCAAGTTGTTGAGGGCAGCAAGGAAAATAATAAGTTTGTGGCTGTCCCAATTGGGACAAATGTGACTAAGGAGAATACCCCTCCTTTGTCTTCTCCTCCAACAGTGGAGACTCCATCAGGCTGGGTTACGGTTAGCAAAAAGAAAAAAAAATTCACCCTGAAGGAGAGCTATATGTCTGGATGATTTTCTCTGTTAGTGTTTGGCCGAGTACATTGTTATCATTTTTGTGGCCGATCACGAGTGTTTTCTTTCCAATGGTGTTGTTGTACCATTGTTGTTTGTTCGTTGTTCATCAGTTGTTTATTTGCTGATGAGTTGTTGGTTGTTGTTTCTTCTTTGCAGACAACTTTCTGTAGTTGGTCCTTATTGTTTTATCTGGATGTTGATCCCCTTCTTTGTGCTTATTCTTTCAATTCTGGCTTCTGAGCCTTGTTGTACAAGGGTATAGTCCCTTTCAAAAAACTATTTACCAATAATAATTTAAAAAAAAACATCATCCATAAATCCATGAAATCTTTTACTATTTATACACATTCTCTTTGATACTTTATTCGGTTTGGGAATTCTACTTGATCTATGTTGTAGTTTAGAATTCTACTTGAGAATATCTCTCAAGTAGCATTCATTATCCAACAACTTCTCATCTCCCACCATGACCAATGTGATCTTTCTCCATCCATCCTCTCGTATCGTCCTTCTCTTCTCTCCAATCATCCACCCATTTCCCTTCTCATCGATCTTATTATTGTTTAGCACCTAGTGTAGAAATCATCTTCTTCACCATCACAGGCCTTTACTCCCAAGCTTGGCATGTTTGTGTAACTCCCCGCGCAGCAAAAAAATCCTACTCAAGGTAGACCTATCATTTTGGACAAGGTTGCATTCATAATCACATCTATTGACCATTCCTTCCTCCTAGTCTCCTTTGTAAACCCAATTTCGTCCTAAAATTCACCCCATCTCATTCTTTGCTACTCTTCTCACCGACTTCGTCCCTTCTCGCATTATTTCTTCGATACTTCACATGTCCTCTACTCGGACATTTATTTTTGTGTCTTTCTCTTAACATCCTTTTACTGGAATCTATTTTATTATTCCATTTAAATTTCATTCTTCTTTTGGATTGACGATCTTACTTAACAACCCATTTCACACAACTTCTTAATCACAATGCATCTCTTTCTTAAGACCCTACCGTTGTAGAAACTCCTCCATCGTTTTCTATTCCATTAAACACTAGAAACATCTTCCCACTCTATAACTTCTTCTTAACACTCGACATCATCACTGCACAACATAGGCATTCTAATTAAGAATTCCCTTACACTCTCCATCTTACACCGCATACATTCCTCAATCCACTCGTGTCACACTTCTTTGTTTCCTTTTTGTCACTTCCTTTCATCTCTTGTTCCATTTCGGGATACATAGCTCGGTCTTTTCATCATTCTTCTTCTTCTTTGGCTTGGCGATCCTACTTAACCATTCTTATGGCATGGTGATCTTACTTAAGAGTCTCTCTTAAGAATGATTTGTCTCCTTGCCTTTCCCCTTCACTCCACCTTCCCACCATCCACATTTTCTCTTCATTCCCCATAAACATGTCCTCTTCCCTCCTCTTTCTTCCTCACACAAAATATCTCAGACTTCCTCAAATATCGTCCCCATCATCCCTCATTTGGAAATCTAACTTAACCACTTCATACCATTTCTTACTATGTCTCATTCCTTTCATCTTTACTTCCTTCATCTTCATCCACATCCTCATCCATTACATCCTCTCCTCATCATCATCTCCACACCAATCATTATCCCTCCTTTCTTTACTCTTTCCACTCCATTTTCCAGTACTCCCACATATTTACCACCATACTTACTCGTCATTATCATCATTCATATCCTAACATTATGTCATTGTCATCTTCCATTTTTAGGCTAATAATTATCGGTGGAATTCTCCTAAAATTCATTTATCCTCATTCTATGCGTCCCCCTTCACTCCTTTTTACCTCCTCTATTTTATCTTCCTTCCTTTTTGCTTTTGTGCCCTCTCGATCATTGTCGAGGATTTCTCCTAACATCCCTCCACTGACATTGCCTTTCCATCTTCCCTTCACCTTCTTCAATATATTTTTCATCTTCATCATATATTAGCGTTTGTAACATTTTCTATGTTGTCCTCTCCTCCTGTCTACCCATAGTTTTCTTTCATTTCCTCTATATCATCTTCATCCCCTCTTCTCCTTACACATTTTTCCTACTTCTCCATTGATAACCTGAATCACTAGCATTGTCCCATATTTTTAATCATCCTACCATCCACATGCATTTCCATGTGTTATGTTTCATATTCTTTACTTGGGTATTACTCCTAACCCTTGGATTCAATTTCCTTCTGTTTCAGCTCTATCATCTCATCTTTCCCTCTTATTTCCACTTTCCCATTAGCAAACTTTTTTATCTACCACCCCTATCTTATTCCATCCATATACATTATTTTTTTCCCATTATTTCATCTCCTCTGTCAGTCTCTTAGCTCCTTCTTGTCCCTTTCTTTCTCTTTTCTATTCTACTTCCTCTCCCATCTTCTTTAGCTTCTTCATCTTATTCATCTCCTTCATCTTTCCATCCTGTTATTCCTATGCATCTCTCTCCTATCATCCTTCTCTAATATTTTTCGCCTCTTCTCCTTCTCAACTCTATCATCACTTTCTTGATCTATTCTTTCTCCCCCTTTGTTTTTTGATCTCCATCCCCCTTTCACCCTTTCTTCTGTCATTTTCTTGTCTTCTTCTTCTTTTTCCTCCATCATTTCTTTCTTCCACCATCTCTCCTCTTTATTATATCTATTGCTTCTTTACTATGGTACATATCTATACATTCACCATCTCCTCTAAACTCTTCTCATCTCATATTCTTCTTGTTTGATCTTCCTCCTTCCCTTCTTCTCTTGTTCTCTTTCTCTATTTTCTTTTTCTCCAGTCCATCATACCTTCCCTATTTATTTCCCACTTATCTTTTCCCACTACCTTCTTATTAACTACCATTCTCTCTCTTTTGTGATTTCATCTATCTTCTCACCTCTCTTATCGTCCTTCTCTACTATTTGATTCCTCTCCTCCACCATGTCCGCTCTACTCCAACCATGTCTTTCTCTTATCTCTATCATCTATCATCTACATCCTTCATCCCATCTTCTTGGGACATTTTTGTCTTGGAGGATACCATAATGGCCATCACCTATGTAATGAAATTACTTGTATACTTCAAATCATGAGTAGAAATATAACACCAAATAACACAATATTCCAGAATAATGATCTCAATATGTAATTAGAATAGCTTCGCCACTTCGAGGGGGCAACCTCCAAACCATACAATAATACTCAAATGCTCCAATGATGATAAACTACTACCTACTAACCTCTATATATACTATTCCTATGTTATGGCCAACACCAAGGCCGACCCACTAATGAAAATATAACATATATGAAAGAAATACATAATGATAAGAAGTTATGATAGCCACAAGTCGGCTATATACATCCAATATAAGATATATGATTAAGGGCGTAGCATGCCCCTCCCCTTCGAAGCAACATTGTCCCCAATGTTGAGAAGATCTAGATGTTTGCTTGTAGAGGAAATTTGCATCCTCCCAAGTTGCGTCTTCATTGTCTAGATTTTTCCACTTGATCAAATACTCAGTGATGACCCTTGTCCTCAACCGCTTAGTGCGTGTCTGAAGGATGCATTCTGGTTCCAGGATGATTCTTCCCTCTTCATCAAGCTCTGGTAACACTTTCTGGGTTGATATTGTCTGTCCAATTACCTTCTTTAGGCAAGATACATGGAAGACTGGATGAATTCGAGTAGCCGGAGGAAGTTCTAGTTTGTATGCTACATTTCCAATCTTCTGTAACACTTGATAAGGACCATAATATTTAGGTGAAAGCTTGTTATCCTTTTTGTGTTGTTTTAAGGACATTTGCTTATATGGTTGTAAATGCACAAAAACCCAATCACCGACTTCAAAATGTCTTTCACTACGATGTTGGTCTGACTTGCTTTGCTTCATGCGGTTTTGTGACATGGCCAAATTCTCCCTGAGACTAGAAAGCACCTCTTGTTGGTGTTGAATATGTTCTTCAACTTGCTCAAACCTTTGGTTGGACTCTCAAAGATGAAGTGATAGATGGTGGATGGTACCCATATAATGCTAAGAAAGGAGACATTTTAGATGAAGTATGAAAGGAGGTGTTATACCACCATTCTGCCAGCGATAACCATTGGACCCATCTCGCTTGCTTCTCTGATGTAAAACAACGAAGATATCCCTCCAAGCACTTGTTTACCACCTTTATTTGCCCATCAGACTGGGGATGATAAGAGGAACTACGAGCTAGTTGTGTGCCCAAGCATGAGAACAAGTCAGTCCAAAAATTACTAGTAAAGATAGGGTCTCGATCACTTACTATAATCTTTGGTGTCCCATGTAGCTTCTGAATTGTATCCTGAAGGCCGTTGCTATTGTACTCGCAACAAATGGATGTGATAAAGCACAAAAATGGGCATATTTGGTGAGTCTATCCACCACCACCATGATTACATTTTTACCTTCTGATTTAGGCAATCCTGTGATGAAGTCCATAGACACCTCTTCCCACCTCTGGCTAGGAATAGATAGAGGTTGTAAAAGACCTGGGGACTTAATTGTTTCGCCCTTATTTTGCTGACAAACCATGCATTCTGCCACAAACTTTTGGACATCTCCTTTTAACCCTTCCCAGAAAAAATCATGCTTGATTCGATGATAAGTCTTTAAGAAGCCAGAATGACCCCCTACTGGAGAAGCATGGAGCTCAGATAGAACCCTATTTTTAAGGATTGAATTCTTACATAGATATAATCTATCTTTATACCATAAAACATCTCCTTTCCATAAAAATTTTTCTGACATGTTTGGATCTTGTTGGAGATTCTGAATGAGATTTTGTGTACCTAGGTCATTTTTCCATTCAGACCTTGCATCCTCTATCCAATCCTCTTGTAATACAGATATGGCACACAACAATGCCTAGGTGATTCATCCTTCCGAGATAAAGCATCAACAACTACATTCTCTTTCCCTTTCTTGTATATTATCTCAAAATCATACCCCAACATTTTTGAGACCCATTTCTATTGTTCTTCTGATGATAAATGTTGCTCTAAGAAGTATTTCAAACTATCATGATCTGTCTTTACTTTGAAATGTTGTCCCATTAGATATGGTCTCCATTGTTTCACTGCATGAAGTATTGCTAACATTTCTTTCTCATAAATTGGTTTAGAGATATTCTTACCTTTGAATTGGCGGCTCTCGAAGGCAATGGGTCACCCTTCTTGCATGAGTACTACCCCCATACCATACCCTAAAGCATCACATTCAACAATGAATGTTTTTGAAAAATATGGGGTGGCTAGAATTGGAGTGGTGCACATGGCCTCCTTCAACTTCTCAAAGGCCATAGTAGCTTGCTCGTTCCAATGGAAAGAGTCCTTCTTCAATAAAGTTGTGAGTGGTGCTGCGATGCTGCCATAATTCCTTACAAATCTATGATAATAACCTGTAAGCCCCAAAAATCCTCGAGATTTTTTAGGGTTTTGGGAACCTTCCATTCAAGCATGGCTTTTATCTTGTTAGGATCCACTTTAACACCTTCATAAGAGACAATATGACCCAGATATTCAACCTCCTTGACACCAAAAGAACACTTAGAAGGATTTGCATAAAGTTGATGTTGTTCAAGAGTTTCCAACACTTTATTTACATGATGCAGGTGTTCCTCCCATGTTTTACTATAGATTAATATATCATCAAAGAACACTAAAACAAACTTTCAAAGAAATGGCTTAAATATTGAATTCATCAAGCTTTGAAATGTAGAGGGTGCATTTGTTAGTCCAAAAGGCATTACCAAGAACTCATAGTGTCCTTCATGTGTCCTGAAGGTTGTTTTATGAATATCTTCATCCTTGATTCTAATCTGATGATATCCAGAATGAAGATCAAGTTTTGTAAAGTAAACAACACCATGTAACTCATCTAGCAAATCATCAATTACAGGAATAGGAAACTTATCTTTAACTGTGTACTTATTGAGTTCCCTGTAATCTGGACACATGCGCCAATTGTCATCTTTTTCCGTACCATCACTACAGGAGAAGAGTAAGCACTTTGACTATGATGAATAAGTCCTACTTCTAACATCTCTTGAACTATCTTCTCAATCTCACTCTTTTGCATATAGGGGTACCTATAAGGTCTGATGTTGGGTGGTTGACTCCCTGGTACTAGCTGGATGGCATGGTCATGGTCTCTTTTCGGAGGCAAACCCTTGGGCATTTCTCCAAAACCCAGAGTGCTCATCTATAACTGCTTGCATATCTGCGGTATAAATGTATTGGAATGATGTGCTTCCAATGAAAATAGTTGTGCCACAAACCCTTCTACACCCTTTCTAAGAAATTTTTGCATCTGATGAGAACTTACCATCTGCGGGGATTTTGCTCTTAGTCCTTTTAGTTTAAAATTCCTCCCTTCTGACTGAAATTGCATGAACAACTCTTGGAAATTCATTTCAATGGTTCCCAAGGTGGTAAGCCACTTGAACTCCTAACACAATGTCTGCTCCTCCCATGGCAATGGCATACATATTGCTAGTTAGCAAGTAATCTCCCATGGTGAGATTAATGTTATGGCATTTTCTTGAACAACTAACAATTTTCCCATCAGCGATCATGACTTGACATTTTGGAGCTGGATAAACAAAGCAGTTCAAGCGTACACTGCTAACTTATGATTGATGAAATTGTGAGTACTTCCCGAATCAATCAACACTGTTACCCTCTATTTTTTTAAGAATCCAACTACTTTGAGAGTTTGGGGAGTGCTAATACCAGAAATTGCATGGCATGATATTGTTGGTTGGGGATCTCCTAATTCCTCCTCTGGCTCTACCTCTTCGTCTTCTTCATTTTCTTCTTCTTCAGTAGGTCCCTCAATGTAGAACAACTTCTTTTCCGCACACTTATGTCCTGGTCCAAATTTTTGTCACAATTAAAACATAACCCTTTGGCTCTCTTTTCTTCAATTTGTTGAGGTGTCAGTCTCACTGGCCGAGGGAATGATGGTGGAAGGGTGCTACGATCTCTGATAGTACTGACAGTTTGTTTCCGACTTGAAAGAAATTTTTCCTCTGCCCTACGTGCCATGATCATAGAGTCTGAAACCTTATGAGGATTAAACATACGCACCTCAGTCTCAATTTGTTCTTTAAGACCCCCAAGAAATAAGTCATTCAAATTATCTTCAGGAATATTTTCCACCCGTAAGGAAAGGTTTTGGAATTGATGGATGTAATCTTTGACTGTTCCTGTTTGTCTGAGCTTTGCTAATTGGCTAAAATAATTCTCTGACACACTAGAACTATAGTGCAATTGCAACTCTTCGGTGAATATTGTCCATGTAACATTGAGACCACTCTTTTTCCTTTGAGCACATAACCATCGATACCAAATGAATTGGTCAGGTTCAAGATATAATGATGCCATGGTAACCTTTTGTCCCAATGGAATCTGATGAAGATCAAAGAAATTATCCATCTGGTTAATCCAATTGAGTGGATCCTTTCCATCAAACTTACGCATTTCCACTTTTGGAAGCATGTGACGGGCTTGTAGAGTGTTTGTATTTGGATTGGTCTTGTTTTCAGATCCACCCTGGCTAGTTTGTTTATTACTTTGACCTAAAGATCCACCATGATTAGTATGAGTATGATTGAGTTGTGGCTCATTAGGAATGATATGATGACCCATGATATTGTAGCTAAATTGTTGAATGAAATCCTCCAATCGTTGTCCAATATTTTCTACATCTTCTTTGCTGGCCACTCTACCTTCAGGTTTCACAACTCTAACTCAAGATAGCTGACCTTATGGTCAGTTGAAGTAAACCCTAACCCTGAGGACTCTGTAGATACCCCTTCTGACTCTAACTCCTCAACTATTATCTCATCCTTATCAGGGTTTTACCGGAGTGATGGGATTCTTTTTGCCTCTTGTCGAAGGCCCAGCCATGATGCCCCAAAATGGTAAGATTTAAGGATCAAGGTCAAAATTTAGGGTTTCAGATTTCAATAGGAATTCGGCCAAATTTTATAAAACTCAAAGAACAAACTCAAACTAATTTTTAATCTTCTTTCTAGAAATGTAAATAACTTTGAAAAATTCCACAAATTGCACCCTATGTAGCTGAATTATGAAAAAACATAAAACCGCTATAAATTTTGCAGAACAAGTAAAAATTATTAAAATTTTGAGGGAAGCTTACTTGACTGATTTAGCCACACACCAAAAAAAAATTGCTGAAAAATTCACTACTGATGTTGAGATATGGAAGAACCTTCAAAATTAGGGTTTGACGTAGTGTTGGCCGAGTTCAAGCTCTGATACCACTTGTAATGAAATTACTTGTATACTTCAGATCATGAGTAGAAATATAACACCAAATAACACAATATTCCAGAATAATGATCTCAATATGCAATTAGAATAGCTTCGCCACTTCGAGGGGGAACCTCCAAACCATACAATAATACTCAAATGCTCCAATGATGATAAACTACTACCTACTAACCTCTATATATACTATTCCTATGTTATGGCCAGCACCAAGGCCGACCCACTAATGAAAATATAACATATATGAAAGAAATACATAATGATAAGAAGTTATGATAGCCACAAGTCGGCTATATACATCCAATATAAGCTATATGATTAAGGGCGTAGTAACCTATCTCGATCTTGTTATCTTCCACAAATGTTTGTTCCAATTTTTTTGCACAAATATTTTGGCTCATTTTCCTATTTGTCAAAGAAGTGGGACTCTTTTCCTTCTTCTTCACCCCATTATTCATCTGCCTTCAACTACAAACCTTTCTTAAAAACATCATTCAACATCCTATTTAACACCCTCTTGGGGCATTTTATCCAATATGTTCTTCTTTTGATCCACATTCGTGGCCATAATCATATATCTTATTTTAACACCCATCTCCCATTTTTTCATCTTTGTGCCTATGATGGGGCACCTTTTCATCCTTGTACTTTTTGGCGCATATAACTCACTTTTTTTCCTTCCTTGCCTTTATCTTTAGGGCATCATTATTTCATCCTCTTCCTTTTTGCAGTCGCATGATTTTTCACATGATTCCTCATAGACAAAGGATTTCACATACCTTTCGCATTCAATTGTGCATATTTTGATGTTTTCATATGACCCATTGGTCATCGTGGTTTACATCCATACTTTAGCAGTGGTCTTCACCCACTCACCTGGTCTCGTAGAACGTTATCATTTGTCTCTCACAGACCGCAATGTCCTCTACCAATGTGATATTGGAGTCACTGCAATATTTTTCATAGATATTGCGATCCTTTTTTGCCTTGGGCATCTTGCCTTTGGTCAATTTTTCTTTTCATCCTCATCCCTCTTGTGGACGCATGATTTTTTTTTGCTCGATTCCTCACGTAAAAGGATTTCACATACTTTTCGCATTCACTTGTGCATGTATTGATGTTTTCATATGACCCATTTTCATTTTGGTTTACATCCATACTGCAGTGGTCTTCACCCACTCACCGGTCTCAGAGAACGTTGTCTCCATTGAGACCGCAATTGTCCTCTACCGATGTGATATTAGAGTCACTGCCATATTTTTCATTTTCATTGCGATCCTTTTTTACGCCCGAGGAATATCATCTTTGGTCATGTCTTCACCCACCCTCGGACATATAATTCATCCAACCCTCGAGACACCCCTTTCTTAAATTCAAAAGATGGAATCTATTATCTCACCTACCATGTCAATCATGCTCCCCACTCCATCTACATACCATATACATACCATGTGATTAGATGCTTGAAATTTATCTATTTATCTTGTATTTTATCATTATTCTTTATCAAAAGGGGCTTGATGAAAGCCATCGAGGAAGTTAACGCTTCTCGGATCTACTTTTTTTTAGGAAGCCCCGCATAAAAATCTCTAATTCTCTTTCTCTAGTGTCTGTGAGCTACAAGTTTGCCGAGATCGTTGGTTATGTGTTAACACCTGCTATTGGCTGCAAGTGCAATGCCTTGAGTGGTAAATTTTCTTATTTTATCTCCAATCTAGTTTGAAGCATAGTTCTTTGTATGCCCTTGCTACAACTATGTTCCATTCATCTCATCAAGGTCATATTTTATCAAAATCACATCAAATTTCACACTATGAATTCTATATCTATCCATAATATCCATGAATGCACTCATAAATACACTTTTCAATTTACGAATTCTACTTGATCGTTGTTGCATTTTATGAATCCTACTTGAGGATATTTCTCAAGGAAATTTCGTTATCATGCAGCTCCTTATCTCCCAACATGTTCAACAATGTCTTTGATCCATTTCTCTTCGCTCCCCATTTCCACTCATCACCATTTTTCTCCACATCATCCTTCTCACCTTTTTGTCCCCTTGCACCATGCCAGATATCCTACTTGTCTTTCCTCTTGAGTTTCCCTTTCACTCTTCCGCTTTCAGTTTAACAATCTTACTTAACCATCCATACAGCCAAAGAATCTTAGTTAAGGTATATCTTCTTCCTTGGATCCTCCCACTGTAGAAGCTTCTCCACCATTTCCTCTTTAAGTGGACAAAAATCACCACCACAAATGTCTTTCCGCTCCTCCTCTTTGAAACATACCTACATAAAAATATGTGTTAAATCTAATCTTGTATTTCTTTCTTTAGCATAGGCTAAATTTATCTAAAATATCAAAATGTGTTCCCATATATTGTTGTTTCAACCCATGATTGATTTAGGTAGGGATATTAATTATTTTATTCATCTCGTCATCCAGATGAGCCAAATAAATAAGATAATATGTGGTTAAGAAAAATTACCCCATTGTAGCTTGCATATTCCTCCTTTGTTTTAGTTTGTCACTATTCAAAAACTCCTAAGAGTGGTACCTGAGGATGTCAAGATTGTTTATTTCTAAAAACTCATGAATTCTTAAGGATCACTTGATTGATATTTAAACCTTGATTGTCTCCCATATTCATCTCTCTTTAGAATAATTAACCCTTCAATACCATATACTTTCTTGGGGTTTACTTCAAGGAATCTAAAAATATCCAACAATGTCCGAGGAATGGTTATGGAAATCCTATTTTCAAAATTAAAGTAACCTACTATACTTGTTACTTTAAACAAAACATATTTTCCTACACTTGCAAAATCTTTATCCATTGAAGTAAGTTGCCTTAGGAACTCGAATGTTTCCATTCTATTAAGTTCATAGGTTGGGAATTTCATAGGATAACATTTGACAACATATATCCTAAAATATGTATGATTATTTTGAAGATAATAATATCCGCAATTGTGTTTAGGAAGCCCAATATATATCATATCTCTCTTTCTCCCAAACAAATATTCATAAAAGGTAGTGACAAAATATTCTTAGACAATGTTATGGTAAAATAATTTGTTTTCCTTGTTTGTGATGGGAGACCACTATTGTATATGATTCCTTGATACATCCCTTAGATCTCCACCAATCAAACTTTGAACTCACTCAAGTCTCTTATTATTATCAAACAATTTCTCTAGGTACATCAAAAATAAATGAGAGTAATGCATGAATTGGAAATATTTTCCAATATTCACTTTTCTTAATAAATCATCCATTTTCCTAACAAGAATTTATTCTACTCAAATAGTATGAGATTATGGTACTTTATACTTTGGTTAATAGGAAGTAGCCAATGTGTCTAGCTTAGCTTGTTATCTACCCCTAAGATAATACATAATATCTTATTGGAGGAGGTAATATAATCATTAGATAGCTTCAAATTAATAGGAAATATTGCATTTGTTGGTAATAACCTCTTCTTATTTGTAGTGTCATTATGTCGGGGCATGAATAATGGTAGGGTTGTGGCCTTGTAGAAGTTTATCCTCCGAATGTAACCCACATTTTCCAAAGATTTTAATTAGAGGTTCATATAAAATGAAATGCAATTGGAATACACTCTTACACTATTGTAAGGACTCATATCTAAAAGGATCTCACCATTATGGAAAATGATGGTTATATTGAGGGAATTATTTAAATTATAAAATCCATATCACCATGAAGGGTCTAGGAACATCCAAGCACTACAAACCTCCTTAAATCTCCTAACAAAGTGTGATTCAAAGTGGAACTAGAGTGCCTATATTCCCAGCTATATATGAACAAGGATAGACCAACGGTTGAATTATCCTCCCAATACTTGAGATAATTGGGTCCTAATGTCTTTTAATTTTTCATTGAAGAAGATAAAGGGACCCTCTTCCTTTTTTGTGAATTTTTGGCTAGGCCAATGATTAACATAGGAATAGATGAATCATTAGACATTCCATTCTTACGGACAAACATAGATCCAATTCTAGGAGAGGGAATTATGACTAATGAATGAGCCTTATTTCTTAAGGGACGTAGGTTTATTTTTATCGATCTTTCTTGGGGTACATATTCACTCAACTATGTGGTAAGAAAATCAACTCACACTTAATATGCTCTATACATTCCTAAGGAACTTACTTGGCCCATAAAAGTTATTTTTCAATTGCTCTACAAAATTTTCAATATGAATTATTTAGATTCAACCCTTAAATTATATTGTACTAACCTCCAAATTCCTTCAATGGTTTATTTGTGAGATTTAGGCACAAGAGCATGATAAAAATCTCAACAAAGAAGATGAAAGATGATAAATATTTTAGTAATGGTAGGTTTTTCTTAAACCCATATATTCTCTAATTGCATGTCACTCCAATGCATACATGAATTATATTTGAATTTAATATTGTCACCCTTAATTATATGATTGAATACTATTTCTTACGATATTATAACATGACATTTAATTTTGGATGGACAACTCATATTAGATCGATGACCACTCTTATAATCACATAACCTTTCATTATGCTTTGTGGCATCCAAAATCATGTAGACAATAGAATTTGGTAATTAGGTGCTTGATAAATATTAATTTATTGTACATCCCTTAATTACAAATTATGTGCATATATATAGCTTAAACACACTACCGCATTCCCACACAAGGCTTGTAAATACATCCTATTCAAAATGCACCATCCTAAACATGAGGGAGTGCCATAACAAGCATGTCCATCCCATGGCATTCCATCATCACAGAAACCTTTCCGACATGATAGTGTGACACCAAGAGATCCATGTCACCGACCACTTCCTCAAATGCATTAATCTTGGCATGTTATGTCATTTGGTGTTGGCACATAATTTAATAATTTTTTGAACCTTGTTTAAGCCGTGGGAAATCCTTTGAATACATTAAATATAAACGTGCTTATATTAATGCTAAAAAACAAGATATTTTTAACATTAACCTAAGAATATTTTAAATCTAAGTGAATTCCTACATTTTCTTGTTATATTGTATTCAAATCCGTTCACTTTTATGTATTTAAACTTCCTTCTTAGGGCATGTTTCTTGTGATTTTTTGAAGGCATTCCATCAAATAGTTACTTTCCCATCTCCTATAATGGCAATAACGAAAGATAAAATGAAAATGTAGGTCATCTTAGCCCGTGCAAGTATAGGGAATATGTTTTCCTCAAATATACGGGTGAACAAAGACCTTGCAAGTAAACAATTTCACAAAATGCCTCAAACAAAATCACAAGAAACATGCCTTAAACAAGATTCTTAGATACATAAGAGTGGGAGATGCATATTCTCTATACTTAACACACCAATCCCCATCCAAAATAAATTTGAAACACATGTATGCTCATCCCAAACATGTTAAAATTTGGCTAGTTAGAAAAGGAGACAATATGCATTGGGTAGGAAATGACATTTCATCAAACAATTTACTTGTAATGACATTCATGTATGCATGAGCATAATAAAGACATTAAATAGGACCGTATTGAGTGTTCTACTTTAGCAGAACATTCTCTCAATACGAAGCACTCCATAAGTATGGATTCGGTTAGTGTTATCCCCACAAAAGATAACTTTGTAAAAAGGCATCTTCGCGAAGCCATTGAAATCATGCACCATGATAATAACATTAACAGGGATAAAGGTTGATTTTAAGCAATACTTGGAAACCGATAGTTGTGGGCCTCCCTCAATAGCTAATTTTCTTTAGTGTTCTTTATTTTTAATGTGTATAATTATAAATTTACAAATTTGTGTTTATGGTTTCTTTCTTAAAACTCCCTTGCTTTGGTTTGCTTCTCTTACCCCATAATGTTACCTTGTGCTTTCTCTCTACTTTTTTTCCTATTATTTTGCTTCTTCTTTGTCTTTTTAACAAAAATATTCTAAAATAATAAATTCTCTCCTTAGTTTTTTTAAAATTTCTCCTTAGTTTTTAGTTGTTTCAAAGTTTGTTTATTGCCTTTTCCTAGCCACCTAATTTATTTTCCTTCCTATTGTTATTTATTAAGAAAATTATCCTCAGCAATCTTATCATATTATTTTGTTTTGTTTTGTCCTTGATGATGGGTCCAAATTTGTGACCCAAAACGTTGGGCTTCAATAAATTCTCACACAGTTCTCCAAACAAAATCAACACTATGTCACACTGTGAAAATCTCGAAAATCAATTCATGTATGTAATCGCTTATTCAAAACATGGAACAATGAATGGATTTGAATACATAAACAAAAATGTTCTTATGTCATTGTTAAAAAACTCACTAACATTAAACTAAGAATATTAAAGCCAAGTGCTTTTATTCATTATCTTGATATTCAATATTCAAATCCATTCACATTGGTGGTATTTAAACATCCTTCTTAGGGCATGTTTCTTGGGAATTTTTTAGGAATTTTGCCAAATAGTTTACTTATATATTTGAGGAAAAGTATTCTCCATACTTGTAGGGGTTGAGATGATATACATTTATCATTTCCCCTTTCTTTTATTCCCATTATATGCATTTGCTATTCTCCATATGGAATAGTGATGACTATGAATACATAAGATAAAAATGTGCTTATGTTATTGTTGAAAAATACCGACTAACATTAACTTAAGCATGTTTTAAAGCTAAGTGATTTTATTCATTTGCTTGTTATTTTGTATTCAAATCCACTCACATTGATTGTATTTAAACATTATGCTAAGGGCATGTTTCTTGTGATTTGTTTCAAGACATTCCATCAAATAGTTAATTTCTTGTCTCTTATAATGGGAATAAAAGAAAGGGGAACGAAAAATGTAGGTCATCTCAGCGCGTGCAATTATAGGGAATATGCTTTCCTCAAATATACAAGAAAACATAGATCTTACAAATAAATTATTTGAAGAAATGCCTCAAACAAAATCACAAGAGACATGCCCTAAGAAGGGTGTTCAAACACATAAGATGGGAGACGGTTATTCTCTATATAAAATGCACCAATCCCATCTAAAATACATTCAAAACACATGTATGCACATCCCAAACCCATTGAACTTAGGAATGCTCGAAAAGGAGATTGAATGCATTAGGTAAGCAATGAAATTTCATCAAACAATTTACTCATGCAATGGCATTCTTGTGTGTAATTTTCTATTCTCCACATGGAATAGTGAATGGATTTGAATACAAAAATAAAAATGTGCTTATGTTATTGTTGAAAACACGATGTGTTTTTCAAGAGTAACCTAAGAACATTGTAAAACTAAGTGCACTTATGCATTTGCTTACCATTTAGTATTCAAAACCATTCACATTGGTTGTATTAAACATCTTGCTTAGGGCATGTTTCTTGTGATTTTGATCGAGGAATTTCATCATAGACCGAGACAACATACACATGTCTTTTCTCCTTTCTTTTATTCCCGTTATATGCATTTTCTTATTATCCACAAGGAATGGTGGATGGATTTGAATACATAAAAATAGTGCTTATGTTTTCTTGAAAAACAAACACTAACATGAACCTAAGCATGTTTTAAAGCTAAGTTATTTCATTCATTTTCTTTTTTATTCGTATTCAAATACACTCAAATTGGTTGTATTTAAACATCATGTTGAGGGCATTTTTCTTGTGATTTTGTTTGAGACATTTCATCAAACAATTTACATGCAAGGTCTATGTTTACCCGTATATTTGAGGAAAATGTTTTCCTATATTTGCATAGGTGAAGATATCAAATCTCATTGTGACTAAAATCATACCAAAAAATTCAACTAAGAGTAACACATTCTATTTGCAAATGTAATTTTACAGCAACCAAACATTTTGGATGCCATGTGATTGTTTGTAGGTAGGTAATAAATTATGGGTTGAATATGTTTGCAAATATAGATGAATATATTTGTAGACATATTCCACTAATAATTCCTAAGATTCTAAAATCCACTTAAGTTTATGTTTGTAGGCACTATGGCTCTATGTTTTCCATCCTAAATTTACTATAGGGCTCTATTTTTTCCATACAAAATCTATAGGAGGGCTCCGTATTTTCATGAAAAATCATAATAGGCTTTATTTTTTCCATTAAAAATCTTTTAAAACTACCATTCACAATATGTTGTAAAACAATAATATTGTCCCAATTTTCAAATATTGCAATCAACTATCCTCTATATAATACACTGGATAGTATGAACAAAAGAAATATCAAGAAATTTTATGGAAAAATAGAACCCTACTTGGTTATCTCTTGATGTATTATGTCAACTAGTTTAATGGTGTGCAAGGTTGGTTCTTAAGAAGCTTTAGTCCATTGTGTTATCTTTGGTGGAGCCATGCATTCAATAGATTTGGGCATGGATTAAAAAAGGTTCACAATATTATTAAATGACGTGCCAAAATTAATCCATTTGGGAGTGATTGATGATATGTCTCTCTCGACGTCACATCACCATGCCATAAATGTTTGTCGTGATGATGGTTTGGCATGAGATGGACGTGATTATTATGGTTCTCCATCATGATTAGTATGGTGTAATATGTATAGAGGATAGCCCATGGAATGCACACCTATATAAATTCATGGTTAATAACACTAATGATAAATGGGTTTATTAAATATTCAATCCCTTTTCTAGATAACAAAAGGAAACGTATACTCGATAGAGGTATCAAAATTCACAATTTTGTTATGTTTTTGCATTTATGTAGTAGTAATGGATATGGTTACATAAATCCATGGTTATGAGGATGCATGGGTATTTGTATATTCAATGTTTTTACTAGTATAATAATAATAATGAGTGTGATGCATAAGGATCATCATAGCCATCATATAGGGTCATAAAGTCAACTTTCCCATAGTCAGATGTTGTCAACCAAAATGTTATGTCATATGAGCATCTTGCATGTTGTGTGAATCAAACTTGTCACATTCGTCTTCCTAACCATCTATCCCCACTAGCTCCCATGCGTATACAATTTGGAATGAATTGGAAAAACAATATTGTTGAGAACAACATGCAAAACAATTCAAGTGGAAAATCCATTATAATGCAAATGAATAAACCCTTATTATTTCAATGCTCTAATCAATGCAACAAGTAGAATATGCGACGTTCTCTTCTTGAAATGATTGAATTCTTCACTTGGAATGGGGATGTTCTTGAAACAATAAATTGCTTACGTTAGCAAGTTTGATTGTGTATGATTCCTTGTTTGTTCTAAATGCGGTAATGCACATATATATTTATAGACTTCTTCAATTAAAATTAATACCCTATTGGTGTGCAAACGACACATAACATGCGATGAATTTTGATTTAAAATGACACAAATCCCTAGGTAACCCAAAACAAGGGTCTAAAGGCCCCACAAAATCGGTTCATAAACGTAGTGACATGGTTTTGGTATATTTGAGTTGTGTTATACGTTTGGAAGACCATAACCATATTGCTACAATTATAGTAAAGGGCCAAAAAGGGAAACACGAGAAGAGAGAAAACCAACCGATTGAAGAAAACATGAAGGGGAAGGAAACATGGCTAGGCATGGAAGAATATAGAGTTGGAAAGAGGAACATAATGCCACAAGCCCACAATATAAAGACAATAATATTGAGCATAAATTAAAAGGGGGATATGTTGAAACTCAAATAACACAAGCAACATGTGTTAGTAAATGCTTAATTTGGTCCAACAATCAATAGACACACACATACAATTTCGTCATATCAACTAACTAATATCATATCAAAATTAGGTTTCCACAATAACATATGAAATCATATGGTTTACAATATTTCCCTTTATTTTTGTACTCCACCACCACATTTTCTTATTCTTGAGACCCATTTTTCCACCCATACTCTTAATTTTATTAATTAGTAAATAAAAATCAATCCCTTTACCATCACATGTGATACGTACCATCTTAGGAAAAGATGATCCCTTAGTTGATAGTGAAAGAGCACAATAATATCTGCGGTAAGAACACGTCCAATAACCGAATCTCACCAAGTTCTCTTCCTATTTACCTTTACGTACTATAACCTTTCTAGGTGAAACATGAGTTCTGTTATGACCTTGTCTGCGAAAATGCAGGAACAAACCACATGTTAAAGATTTTTCGGTTTAAAATTTCTTATAAATATGAAAATCCCAATGTGGGAGGAATTTTGAGAATGCAATAAATGACATATTTGTGGAAAATGTAACTACCACATTATTATTATTAGAAGAAGACAACACTAATATGATCTCTTCCTCAAGCTTGAATTTTTTTTTTTATTGTATTGTGCTAAGTAACGAATGAAACATCTCTTATAAATTTATAGAATTTGTTTATATATGAGTTACTGATTTGCAATACAATATTTCAAAATCCAATCAGTCAATGTTGTCATCTTCAAGATTTTGGTATTGAACCTAAGGTTTGATAGGCATAATTTTTACACCTATTGTCTATTTTGGGAAAACCAATGGTCAATTTTGTAGGTTTCTTAGCCTTATATAGGGTTTTCCTATGCTTGTACGAGCTCTAATTGTGTCACAATTAAATTTTAAAGTCTTGCATCTCTTTGATAAAACCAAAACAAGGTCTTATCTAAAAACATTTGCTCAAATAACGAAATTTACACATGAAATGATTATAAATGGTTCTCATATATTCTCAAATTTACCCCAATCTAACTCAATATATCTCACCGTACCTAATCGTGTCTAATTAAACCAAATTTTCTTCAATAAAGAAACCAAGGCTCAAATAACAACAATTTTTGCTTAAATATACAAATTTTCCTCTAGTCTACCTACAATTATCCATTTATACCTAATATGGTCAACATTTCTCATATGATGACATTCAATCATAAAATAACAATAAATGGTTCTCAAATATGTCTTGTTTTCCTCAAATCTACCTTCATGTATCTAATCTCACATAATCAATGCCTAATTTGATCATTATTTTATAACAATAATAATTGATCATGAAATAACGATAATTGGTGCTCACATATGTCCAATTTTCCCTAAATCTACCCACATCTAAATGATCAAACCTAAGCTAGCATAATTTGGTCACATTTTCTCAAATAATGACAATTGATCAAAAAAACAACAAACTATGCTCATATATGGTCAATTTTTCTCGAATATACCTATATTTACCTTATGTCACACCCACATATTTGACACACAAAATACAACAACAAAATTATCAGAATAATTTTTTTGACTTAGTATAAATGCTCATTACACGACATCACATGGGCTCCAATAGATAGACTTAACATCACATAACACACTTACATAAACATGAACCCACTCATACGGTAGATGTCAATGTCTTACTCCAATGGTGTAAACCAAGACAATGACCCAACTATGGTAAGATACATAGGATAGGCATGCTCCACAACATGCGCCCCCCTCCCTTTTTTTACATATTTATTACATTTAGTTTTCCATTATATAACCTTATAGGTTTCCAGTGAATTAAACTGGTAAGGGTGTAAAATTTTACTTTTTCTAAAACTTCAAATACTTTATTTTTGTATAGCATTAGCCTTTAAAAGAGAATGCACTTGTTGATTCCTTTCTCAATTTCCATTAACTATCCACAACTCATTTGTTAATGAAATTCATTTTAAACACCTACGAGCCTCCTAATATTCATTCTTACGTTAAAGGTTTGTTTCACAAAATATGTTTAATTGATGTTAAATTTTATCCTCGTTATGAAAAGGAACTAACAAGGTGTTAAGGTTATGCTTTTTAGAGACATATATTCGATGTTTAAATTTTACCTTTGCTAGACAAGGGGAACTATCATGAGGTCAAGGAAGATATATTAGAGTTTAAAGGGTGATTTAGATTCAATATATCTCTTCCCATAAACATCCTTCCATCATAGTACCCTATTTTTCTATTACAACTGATATAGTTCAATAACTTGTTTGAATCCATTCAACTCTTTCACATCAAGAAATTTTATTTAGTTATATATATATATATATATATATATATATATATATATATATATATATATATATATATATATATATATATATATATATATATATATATATATATATATATATATATATATATATATATATATTTTTGTTTTCTCAAAAGTTTGATCTCACCAAGGGAAATTCATATTTATTTTTAACCACATGAAAGTGTCTAGTTGAGTTTTAAGGACTTCGAGCATGACGTTATTCCTAACCCCAAAATCTTGTTAACTCTTGTACTCTTTACACTTACGTCGTACTTTGGCCTCACGATTGGCATTGTTTTTAGAACAATTGTAATTCAAATGACTCATAATTTACACTAAGGGGTTCGTGACTACAAGGAGTGGTGACCATGCACCTAACTACTCATTTCATTGCTCTTAGACCATCAAGTATTAAACACATATTACATGACAAACCAACAACTATATGCTTTTCAAATTTCTTCCAAGGAACTATTTAAATTATTTAGTAAAATGCATCAATGTTTCTTTCACCAATACCCTTAAGAGAGGCTCCATGATCTATTAACTTTAGCAGCAATCATTGATGGGGGAACTACACCCTACGAGAGAGCACATGGTAATCTACTACTAAGGGTCACAATTATCTAGAGAGGAAAGGGAGTTCAAATACAAAAGTTATAAAATTTTATGTGTTTCAAAATCCTTCTAAGGTAATATTTATAATCATTGGTGGCAACACATCATAGTTCCTTTGTTCATTAGCATCATAAGAGGTCACTCGATGTATTACATTCATTTCTACTCAAGGGTTTCTACACCCTACCACAAGTCAAATTAAGAGTAATCAAGTGTCCATGTCTTGCAAGGCATTCGTGCCACTCGAGGTATCCCAAGAATACATTTTCTCACTTTTGTTTAACATTTATCTTATAAAGGGTTCCATTAGCTTTGGTTCATTTATTTGACTGCAAATAAAATATATCACTCGATAGTTAATTTCAAATATCCTATCATATACACATTTTAGGTTTGATTCTTAAATGGGAAACTATGTTTTCTTATTCACTTGTTCTCGCGTGGATCAATTCACGTCCACCTTCACATCATAAGAAATATTTAATATGTTGCAAGCAATCTCCATGACCCTTGAAATGATTAGATCGACATCCCAAGGGTATGTTCCCAAATGAGGGAAAGTTACAAATTTTCCTTTACAATTAAAAAATTAATAGGAAATTAATGCACAACCTAACTATCTTTGTGGTCCCACCCACTGTTCATTACATTCCAATTCTAACGTTATTTAGTCTCTAAAAACAACCATGAGATTTCAAGCTCAACATGTCATCTTGTATGCCATTAAAATGATGTTATGCCTCACACTAAGGAATCTTACACACTTTCATACCTATGTGAATGCTCTCAACTAGGTTTCTAGGGAGGAATACACAAACACATACAATACCTCTAAGTCTCTAAGACTATGAAGGATGTTTGGAGCTAGCCTAACTTGGAGCTTACTAGAGAGGGTCATTACATTCAACACAGGTAAATATTTTGAGCTATATGTTTGTTTGGTTGCTTTCGCTCAATATGAAAAACACACACAAATGTAAGTTGATATTTTTATTTGAATATTAAGTGATTTCCTAGGTCATTGCAACACTAGCAGATAGGTAAAACCATGCCATTTTAAATTACTTGCTAACAATTTTACTCGCACAATCATATCACAATTACGACGACACTAAACATTTTAAATGACAAGGTTCCAGTTTCATCCTCCTATATTTATTTTGACACTAAAATAAGGGTTCTTTGACATCATTTTCCAAATCAACATGATACAATCAACTTCATTTACTTAATATAATATACACCATTACCACTAAGAGTAACATTCGTTAAATAGGCAAAAGTACAACTACGTACGACATAGTACATTTTCCCAATATGCAACACTATCATTTTCATCATGGAAATAATGAAAATAATACATCTTATTCATAAAAATATCATTGAAATATTCTAAACAATTACATTGCCTTCAAATAACATGCTAATAAAAGACACAAGTGTCATTTTTTTACTACTTTTTCTCAGGTACCTGCAACCAACGTTGCGTCAGTCCTAGGACTGAGTATGGAAAACCCTTACACTCAAGCACAAACAAGACATTCATCATTTCAAGTAATTTCAAACAAAGTACAAAGAGAGGTAGAGATAAGGAGAGAGAGGAGAGATAATTTCCTCACACATTCATTTACTTTTTTTTTCAAGAGAGAGAGAGTAGGGAAGAGAGAAACTATAAAAAATTTTCTTTGCTATTCACAATATTTTGACCATTTCTCAATTCATACCCATTTTCATATTATTTAAAACTCATCTGCATTTTAATCCATTCACATTTCCAAGACCAACCACAATTTCATATTTATATTAAGAGATAGAGAGAGAGGGAGGAGAGAAAGAACACTTTAAATTGCAAAATCCTTTCATACAAAGTAATTGATTAAATAATACTCTACACACACTGTAACACTATAAAAAGGGTTCACAAGTAATTTACAGAACCGATGGGATCCTAAGAAATATTTTCTATCTTAAGTTGCGAGTGTGTGAAAACTGACCAAATCAACTAAAGTGCTTATAGTATGGTTTCCAAAACCACTCGTTTTACGTTCAAACATAAATTCCATCGATTCCTACCTACTCGCCTATAAACAAATAACTCACCGGATTTGACGGAATTCATTTCGTCAAACAAGGTTCAATTTAAGAAGGTGACTTTGAGACCAATTATCATAAACACATCAAACACTTATGTTGTATGATGACCGATGACTCCAACATCCACTTGAAACTCTAACTTACGAAATTATTTTTATGAAACTGAGAGTTGGTTTCAATTCTTGCATAGGAGTGCTAGAGGTAGATGAAGGTGTTTTCCAGTTACACCAAATTGATACGACAATTGTAAGCCAAAACCGATCACAATTTCATAAAGTGGGAATGTCACCAAAAGTGACTGAAGTGTTAAAAGGGTATCGAATCTCACCTTGTTAAGGCATCTAATCGAGTTAGTCATCCTTGGTTAAGAAACTTCATGGTGTCTTGGGTCGACATGGAACTTGTTTTAGGTTTTGGTTCCCATTAACCATTCGACATGGCACTCCATGCACATGGTTCCAAAGGCCTAATTTATTTATTTTCTTAAAAGTTTAAAGCAAAATATTTTCGGGAAAGGTAAAATCCATATCAATTCATTCCAATTTGCATTCTTTCTTAATATATATAACTTACAAAATCCAACACTAAAAATAAATAAATGATGAAATGTTTAGTTTGAAGCGAGAGTAAGAGTGATCCATACCCAAATAATCCCTATGGAGGAAACACCCAGTCCTAGGCGAAGAGTATGGTTCTACTGCAACGAAGAAGAACATTTCTCCACCATGTTCAAAGTAAATTTTCACCATTAGTTTACCCATATCATACTTGCCTCCACCTTGCACATTATTATCTGTAACTTGCCACTACGAGTCAAATTGATAACCATTTCTAAGTGTGCTTTGGTGGTTGTCCATATGTTGCCTCCTATTCCCATTTCAAAAATCCATTTTGTGCATATCCAACAATCTTGGCATTCCATGAAACAAAACATTTTTTTGTCCTTCAACATTCCCATATTTGTAAATCCTGCAGTCATATCAGGCCACGTTCCTTGCATACAATGGTGCCCAACAAGCCAAAGAACAAGGAAAAGAAGAAGCTTAAATTATAACTTTTTCCCATGTGTTCCCTCCCAAATCAGGAACTTGGAAAATTAGTCCACGTGCCTTAACATGGCATTCTAAATTACATACATCTATGCCCAAATCATTGCAACTATAACATCTAACAAATCCCCTATTTGAATGCAAAGAGGGAACATTTGTTTCACGTAAGGCAGTGACTGGAAAACCAGAGGGTTCCACACAGAGGAAGAGTGAAAAAGACAAATATGGCAGAGACAGAGGTGGGATAGCAGGAAAGGATGTTTTCAAAGTCTTAACCCATTCAACTACTCGAAATAAAGAAAAAGAGCAAGAAAAATGAACTGGTGGCTTTCATATCCTTGAGAGTAAAACTGAAAAGGTTACAGTGCACGTATAACTGGTGCTCAAAAGCAGAAGAATCCAACACAATACTGCTGGGTGCTCCACACAAAATGAAGCGCCCCCTTATCCTCAACCTTCTTCCTTGCTATGTAAACAACAAACAAAAAAACAGTAGGTAGTAGATCCATTTCCTCTCAGAGACCATTGAACCTGCTTCAGTACAGATACAGACCCAGCTCAAGTAAATTGTATAAAGGAAAATGAGGGGATATTAGGATAAAGATTTATCCCATGCGCATGGATGTTTTAACCCATATGTTAATGATTTTAAACGGCTATTGTTGGAGCTCCGTTTACCACCTTCCCCTGCCACTACTGCGTCATACCCTGGCTGTAACTATCCAAATCTCTACAAAATTTTCGATGTTAACTCGAGCTTCTCGTAATCTCAATAAAGTGCTTGTATTATTATGCAAGGAAGTGACAAGTCAGGAGGTCCTTACACCTGCCACCCCTGAAAAATGCAACTGAATAACAATGGTCGAGGGGCATTACATCTTATTACACCTAATTCTTTTCAAATAGACTTATATTTAACTTGTCAAAGTTTCTCAAATAAATACATTAAATTACAAAATAATGGCAAATGTTGTGTATATCTAATCAATTTCCCCCGAATCTACCTAAATCTCTTCGATCACACATAAACAACACCTATTCTACACAATTTTATTTGAAAATAATGACATTTTCTCATGAAATAATGACAAGTAGTCCTCTTAAATTCCCATTTTTATGAAATCTAACTTTATTGATATAATCGGACCCAATTTGGTCAATTTTTCTTAAATATTGATATTTAATCATGAAATAGAATTAAATGAATATGTCCAATATTTATCAAGTCTACCTATAACTATTAATCTACACTTAAGTGGGGTTAGACGCGGTCAAATTTGTTTAAATAATGACATTTCATGATTGAATGTTGATATTTGAGAAAATTATGCTAAATTAAGCTATATTATGTTCAATTACATAGGTGTAGACAAATTTAACAAAAAATGGGCATATATGAGCACCATTTATCATTTTTGTGATCATTGATTAGGTGTGATTAGATACATGAAGATAGGTTTGGGAAAAAAAAGGTATGTTTGAGCACCATTTATGTTATTTCGTAATCAAATGCCATTATTTGAGCAAATTTAACTAGATTAAACCCCAATTAGGTATGAATGAATAGTTGTAGGTAGAATTGAGAAAAATTAGGTATTTGTTGAGCACAATTTGTTGCCATTGCATAATTAAATGTCATTACTTAAGAAAATTCGACCAAATCAAGACCAATTAGGTCCGATCATATACATTAAGTTGGATTTGTAGAAATTGAGGAATATATGATAACCATCTGTCATTATTTCATGAACGAATGTCATTTGAGTAAATTTTTCTAAATTGGGCCTTGTTGAGGTTTGATTAGATGAATTTAAATAGATTGTGGGGCGGGGAAGGAATGTGGATAAATGAGCACCATTTACTATTATTTCATGATTGAATGTCACTATTTGTGAAAGTTTGACCAAATTAACCCAAATTATGTGTGATCGGATAGATATATGTAGTTTAGGTGAAATTTGGGCATATATGAGCACTATTTGATATTATTTCATGATTGAAAATTGTCATTTCAAAAAAATTGAGTTATTGTGGCATTGATTAGGTGTAATTAGATACATGGAGATAGTTTTTCAGAAATTTGAGCATATTTGAACAACATTTTTTTATTATTTTTATTGGTGATGGTATTCCTAAAAAGTTGAGCAAGTTTGGTGCAATATTTTTAAATTTTATTTTTGGAACATCTAGAGCTCTTATAAGCATCAACAATCAATCCATAAGACAACTTACAAAATGACCATTAGTTTCCTCAAAACAAACACTAGGTGCAAAGTTATGCCTTGAGAACATAAGATTAATACTAAAATCTTAAAAATGACGAAGTTTTGTACTAATTAGATTTTTTAAAATTTTGTAATCTAAATGATAGCTTCTAGAACTCAAACCATGACTAAAAAAAAAGTGACACCAAATTGTTATGTTTAGTAAACTAAATTTAAGAATTATACTAAACATTATTTTACTAAATATTATAAATCTCTTTCTATTTGTTTTTTTCTTATAACAACAAGAAACATTAACATTATAATGTACATGTAATAACATGTGTACATGTTTAGGTAACATATATGCATTTTCTTCACTATTGTGTTTCCCTCCATGTGTGTGTGTGTGTGTGTGTGCGTGTGCGCACGTGTGTGCGTGTGTCCCCAACTTCATGTGGTTACCCCTTCAAGTCAATGATGATAAATGGAAATCACCACCTATTCTCTAATGTAGGATCTCACTCATGTGTATACTCCATGGAGACTTATCTTTATTGTATATATTTAACTTTAATATTTACAAGGTAAAATTCTTGTTCGCCTTTTTTCTTAGTTGTGCACTTACACATCGTCCATATGCTTCCTCTTATTCCCATTTCAAAAATCCATTTTGTGCATATCCAACAATCTTGGCATTCCATGAAACAAAACATTTTTTTTTGTCCTTCAACATTCCTATATTTGTAAATCCTGCAGTCATATCAGGCCACGTTTCTTGCATACAATGGTGCCCAACAAGCCAAAGATCAAGGAAAAGAAGAAGCTTAAATTATAACGTTTTCCCATGTGTTCCCTCCCAAATCAGGAACTTGGAAAATTAGTCCATGTGCCTTAACATGGCGTTCTAAATTACATACATCTATGCCAAATCCTTGCAACTACAACATCTAACAAAGCCCCTATCTGAATCCAAATAGGCAACATTTGTTTCACGGAAGGCAGTGACTGGAAAACCAGAGGGTTCCACACAGAGGAAGAGTGAAAAAGACAAATATGGCAGAGACAGAGGTGGGATAGCAGGAAAGGACGTTTTCAAAGTCTTAACCCATTCAACTACTCGAAATAAAAAAAAAAAAAAGAGCAAGAAAATGAATTGGTGGCTTTCATATCCTTGAGAGTAAATTTGCAAAGGTTACAGTGCACGTAGAACTGGTGCTCAAAAGCAGAAGAATCCAAAACAATACTGCTGGGCGCTCCACACAAAATGAAGCGCCCCTTATCCTCAACCTTCTTCCTTGCTCTGTAGACAACAAACAAAACAACAGTAGGTAGTAGATCCATTTCCTCTCAGAGACCATTGAACCTGCTTCAGTACAGATACAGACCCAGCTCAAGAAAATTGTATAAAGGAAAATGAGGGGATATTAGGATACAGATTTATCCCATGCGCAGGGATGATTTAACCCATATGTTAATGATTTTAGACGGCTATTGTTGGAGCTCCGTGTACCACCATCCCCTACCACTACTTCGTCCTACCCTGGCTATAACTATCCAAATCTCTGTAAAATTTTCAATGTTAACTCGAGCTTCTCGTAATCTCAATAAAGTGCTTGTATTATTATGCAAGGAAGTGACAAGTAAGTAGGTCCTTACACCTGCCACCCCTGAAAAATGCAACTGAATAACAATGGTCGAGGGGGCATTACATCTTATTACACCTGATTCTTCTCAAATAGACTTATATTTAACTTGTCAAAGTCTCTAAAATAAATACATTAAATTACAAAATAATGACAAATGTCATGTATATCTATTCAATTTCCCCGAATCTACCTAAATCTCTTCGATCACACATAAACAACACCTATTCTACACAATTTTATTTGAAAATAATGACATTTTCTCATGAAATAATGACAGTAGTCCTCTTAAATTTCCATTTTTATGAAATCTAACTTTATTGATATTATCGGACCTAATTTGGTCAACTTTTTCTTAAATATTGATATTTAATCACGAAATAGAATTAAATGAATATGTCCAATCTTTATCAAGTCTACCTATAACTATCAATCTACACCTAAGTGGGGCCAAACGCGGCAAATTTATTTAAATAATGACATTTCATGATTGAATGTTGATATTTGAGAAAATTATGCTAAATTAAGCTATATTATGTTCAATTACATAGGTGTAGATAAATTTAAAAAAAATGGGCATATATGAGCACCATTTATCATTTTTGTGATCATTGATTAGGTGTGATTAGATACATGAAGATAGGTTTGGGGAAAAAAAAGAGGTATGTTTGAGCACCATTTATGTTATTTCGTAATCAAATGCCATTATTTGAGCAAATTTAACTAGATTAAACCCCAATTAGGTATGAATAAAAAGTTGTAGGTAGAATTGAGAAAAATTAGGTATATGTTGAGCACAATTTATTGTCATTGCATAATTAAATGTCATTACTTAAGAAAATTCGACCAAATCAAGACCAATCATGTGCGATCATATACATTAAGTTGGATTTGTAGAAATTGAGGAATATATGATAACCATCTATCATTATTTCATGAACGAATGTCATTTGAGTAAATTTTTCTAAATTGGGCCTTGTTGAGGTTTGATTAGATGAATTTAAATAGATTGTGGGGGCGGGGAAGGAATGTGGATAAATGAGCACCATTTACTATTATTTCATGATTGAATGTCACTATTTGTGAAAGTTCGACCAAATTAACCCAAATTATGTGTGATCGATAGATATATGTAGTTTAGGTGAAATTTGGGCATATATGAGCACTATTTGATATTATTTCATGATTGAAAATTGTCATTTCAAAAAAATTGAGTTATTGTGGCATTGATTAGGTGTAATTAGATACATGGAGATAGTTTTTCGAAATTTGAGCTTATTTGAACAACATTTTTATTATTTTTATTGGTGATGGTATTCCTAAAAAGTTGAGCAAGTTTGATGCAATATTTTAAATTTTATTTTTGGAACATCTAGAGCTCTTATAAGCATCAACAATCAATCCATAAGACAACTTACAAAATGACCATTAGTTTCCTCAAAACAAACACTAGGTGCAAATTTATGACTTGAGAACATAAGATTAATACTAAAATCTTAAAAATGACGAAGTTTTGTACTAATTAGATTTTTTAAAATTTTGCAATCTAAATGATAGCTTCTAGAACTATGAAACCATAACTAAAAAAAAAGTGACACCAAATTGTTATGTTTAGTAAACTAAATTTAAGAATTATACTAAACATTATTTTACTAAATATTATAAATCTCTTTCTATTTGTTTTTTTCTTATAACAACAAGAAACACTAACATTATAATGTACATGTAATAACATGTGTACATGTTTAGGTAACATATATGCATTTTCTTCACTATTGTGTTTCCCCATGTGTGTGTGTGTGTGTGTGTGTGTGTGTGTGTGTGTGTGTGTGTGTGTGTGTGTGTGTGTGTGTGTGTGTGTGTGTGTGTGTGTGTGTGTGTGTGTGTGTGTGTGCCGTGCGCAAACTTCATGTGGTTACCCCTAATTCAATGATGATAAATGGAAATCACCACCTATTCTCTAATGTAGGATCTCCTCATTTGTATACTCCATGGAGACTTATCTTTATTGTATATATTTAACTTTAATATTTACTGAGGTAAAAATCTTGTTCACCTTTTTTCTTAGTTGTGCACTTACACATCGCATGGGTCATGCCTTCCCTCCTAATCAACCTTGTGTAGTTTAGGTAGAGGACATGATAACCAATGAAATGAAAAATTTGGAAAATGGGCATATTGAATTCTTTCATCTTTTTAAAACTATAAATAAAGTTTTTTTATAGTTTTGAAGGTGTGTGTTTAGAAACAAGTGTCATATGGTGACTTATTCTTGTCGAAGTTGTTATAATTGAAAGTTGTGGTGCAAATGTGTAATGTCCCCTTTCTGTAATGTCCCCTTCTTACTACGCCAAATGGCCCAAGGGCCAAGTCGGGCCCAAAACGTGGTCAGACCCAAGGGGGCTGTGGATGCTGGAAGCTTGTGGGAAGGGGCCCCGTGGTTTTAATGTCCTAGTTTGGCGTTTGGGGGTCACTTTTGGACACGGCGACTCAAAAAGGGAGAAAGTAATTATAGATACTTTTATGTTAGTGGCCCCTCCATGGAATGAAATGCGTTAGGGTTGTGGGGGCACATTTTCTAAGGAAAGGTATATATGGAGATGGGGAAGGAAGAAAAGGACTTTTTGTCGCATACTCTTAGCCTCTTCTTATGCGTGTAAGCATTTGCCGTTGTTTGCGTTTCTACAACTTGTGAGTCAAATCCCACAGGACCCTAGCTTCGGTGGTGAGAGACCCATCCCTAGCTAGTAGGGCATTCTTCGGTAGTGAAAGATCTATCCTAGTCTATCATCTTGGAATCATTTTCTAGGCCGTACTACAGAGATATTTTCAAGGGTCGGAGGAAGGGTTTCGAGGATTTTTGGAGGCTTTCGGGAAGACAATCGGAGGGCTCTAAATCCAGGGCTCTAGATCCCATCTAGGCTCACGGCGTGGCAAAGACGTGGAAGGCACCTCCTCTTTCTTGACTCCATTCCTTGTGTGGCGACTCACGGCGTCCATTTGGGGTTTTCAAGCGTGGCAACTGCGTGGAAGGCATTCCTCCATCTCTTTCCCGACTCCATTTTTCTCTTGTATTTAGGGGTCACGACTCTAAAGTTGACTAGCCGCCTCCATTGCACCTTGTCGGATTATATTATCCCATAAAATGTCGGTAGTGTCTATTATTATTATTGTAAGCTTCCTTTGTAATTTCATGCATTGTGGGCAAATATTTGGTGTGATATCAATTCAATACCATTCGTTGTCCTAATGGACATTTTCATTGAAAATCGATTTTACCCTTAATTTTCTATATTTTGTATTTTTAAGTAATATCCTATAAGGGATATTTCAAAATGTCACTATTAGAAAAAGAAAATAGGTAAAAGCATAATGCCACTATTCCCTGGCTTTGTTATTTTCAAAGACCCTTATTTTTCTCTTGTATTTAGAGGGTCACAGACCTCTAAAGTTGACTAGCCGCCTAGGGCTTTCTGTACCTTGTCGAAACAATATATTATCCCATAAAATGTCTGCATAGTGTCTATTATTATTATTGTAAGCTTCCCTTGTAATTTCATGCATTGTGGGCAAATATTTTGTGTGATATCAATTCAATACCATTCGTTGTTCTAGCTGGACATTTTCATTAAAAATCAGTATTTTACTTTGCTGTAAATTTTCTATATTTTGTGCATTTTTAAGTAATATCCTCAAGGATATTTCAAAATGTCACTATTAGAAAAAGAAAATAGGTAAAAGCATAATGTGACAGGATATTTGGTTTTATAAAAGTAGATTATAATGATTACTGACCAAAATATGGCTTTTATTTATTTTTATGGAGACCAAATTTTAGATGGAATTTGGTATAGCATTTAAGTATACCTACTCTTGTAAAATGGTCTTTCTGCAAAAGTAGTATCTAAACATAATAACAATAATTGTTGTTTTAAATTAGCTCAATATTTCCTCATTGAACTAATTATTTATATCATGTATATTTCTACAATGAATATGGATTTTTAAAATATATATCATAAAAATTAATTTTATGTTTCTATAGAAATGTCAATGTAAATATTTAAGTCCTACATATAATTTTTGTTATAAAATTGTTAAAGTGATTTCTATGATAAATTTGTTAATTGATTTATATTAGTATATTTATAAATTTGTTGTAGGTATCATTATAGATTTGATGTAATACATGTATAAATTAAATGTAGATAAATATTTATTACATTTTTTTTTTGAAAATATAACATATTTATTGTTTAAGTACAACTTCAAGTGGGAAGTAAAAATGTACAATGTGGTATTTATAATAAGTTTAGACACTTTATTATTATGATAAGATTAGTCATAGATCCAATAACCAAAGTATTCTCAAAGAGCGCAATGGAACATCAAAATACTAACAATAGACTCTAACATAATCATAGATCCAATAACCAAGAACCTTTGATATAAAGACTTGAGTACCCTTGATCAAAGGATTAGACTCCCAAAATACTTAGCGCCCATGAAGACTCTTAGATATTCTTCTTTTCTAATTACCCAGAGTGTAATGAATGAATCCCAAAATCTAGGAAAATGTGAGAGGCTTTTCACCGGATAACCTAATGACGGAGAACCAAAACCCTCGTTACCAAGAGTTCCCACTAAGAGATAGTGGAAGACAACAATGATGAGTACACACCACTCATCCTAATGCCTTTAGAAAGTGGGGAGGTCCACCATGCTTCAATGTGACATAAATTACGTCACATCGGACTTTAAAGGATTGATGAAGACAGAGGACAACAAGCTTGTCATCATAGCTTTTTCTTAAAAGATTCCTAAGGACTATAATGGACCACAGGATCATGTTGTCATATCTAAATTTGATGATGAGGATGAAACCTATCTTTCAACAACATACAAATCTCTTTGGTTTCGTTCCCACCACCATCTTGATGTGTTAGAACCCATACGATTATCTCATTCAAGCTATATGGTAGGATAGAGATATAGCTTTGGAATGGTTAGCATTCTTCCTGGAGCATGGGGAGGAATATTTGCAGAGTGGAAAATATAAGTCTTTCTCCATAGTTGATATTCAAGATTTTGTTGATGACGAGCAACACCACCTTGTTGAATTGTGAAGTAGCATTCCTTCACATACCATGGTATCTTGCATTGAATTATAATATTCCTAACAATATCGAGTGCATCTGCAACAAAGGATCATCAGACAACTTTGTAGGCATATACTTAGCAAGAAAGTATTTAAAGTAGTCTAGAATTATATAATTCTTAACAAAGGAAATGAATCATACCTTGATTCTATGCTCTCGAATCTGATTTTGATTGTTCAACAATATTAACATGTATGTCTTTAGATGACGCATAAGATATATCTGAAGAGTACTAATCTGAATTAGAAACTAAACAATATTATTGATCATTTATGCCTTTGGATTCAAGCATATTAATCTTTGCCTTTGTTTTATCTGTATCCTTTTTAGGACACTCCTTTGCATAATTTTTCCTTTACGAATAAAACATATATGCACAAACTTCCTTTTCTTACCAAGATATTTCTTTTTCACTTTGCCTACTTTTCACTTCACTTTGTTTGTATTTCAAAAGTTACTAGAAATTTCCAACTTTACACATCTAATTCTCATTTTTACTTTTTAAAGTTTGTTAAAATCCTTACAAGAATAAAGATTAAAATGGTCACATCACCACGCTAAGTCCATGGTAATATTTTTTATATTAGGTAAGTAGGTAAGGGTTTTGAAAGGATGCCATAACCTTATACAAAGTCAAAAAGATATAGCCATAAAAGTCCAAACTAAGACAACCTATCATCAAGGGCTACAAACATCTAAGTCCCAACATTACCAGGTCATCAATTATACTAGCAAGAGACAACTAAAAATGAGTGATAATTATTTTTTGATCTAGTGATATCCTTCAGTTTGGCACTCCTTGTAACTGTGATGCATGGCTAAGGCAAATTCAACTCCTTGGCTTTTCTTTTGTGACACAATATTCTAACAATCTTCCTTTGGATTCTCAGGGAGAGGTTCTTCTTCCATGTTGTCCCTCCTCCTATTATCGTTATACTTGGTTCCTTCCCAGAAGGCTAGGACCCTCAATCTCCTCTCTCTATTAATAGTTAGAACCAATATAAATACTTGAGAAGATCCCTCCTGAATATTTTATGCTCAATCATCTTCCTCTTCTGAAACTCCATCCTTCTCCTCAAACTCCATTAGTGGACTTTGAGATATCTCAAGTATGTTGTTCTTAGGAGGATCCATCTTTTCTTCTCCCCTTTTTGGTGAATGTTATGGGCTTCATGTTCCTTATCTCCAATCTTCTTATCTTCAAGGAAAATTTCTTAAATTACGTCCTCCTCCACCCCTTTAGCCTTGTGAGGGTTCTTCATAGTATCAACATCACCCATACCCATAGGAATTACAACCTCTTGAATCTCAAATGTCCCCTTCCTAGTCCTTAACTTCTCCTCACCGAATGAAAATTTTAGGATGATTCTCATCATTTATGTGGGCTTTAACAAAAATCTCTTCTTCCTTCTAGCCCTAGAGAGGATCTTCCTTCTTTTTCCATATATGATTATATTTCCTATTGAAATATTGGTATGTTTTCTTTACATCTTCTCTAGACTCCTACTGAAGGTAGCCCTTCATAATCAATCTCCCCAAGATAATTTTATTTTAGATGGAGGATCCCAATTGAGAGGCACATTAACACAAAACCTAGTGTAGATCAACCTCTTATTCTTGGTTACTAGACCAACAATAAGAATTTATCTAATAAATATTGCTAGATACCAGTCAACACTTCAACTTCCTAAAATTCCAGAGGAAGGCTTGGAAGAAGAACCCGAAAAACATTTCATCAAAAAGAACAACTTCGAGATTAAACCCAAATTTCCATTTTACAAAGTCGACTGAATTCCCCATGAACTATGCTCCCCAAGTAAGGTGTTGACAAAAAAACATTTTTTTGAAAAATAGACTAAGAAAAATCCTAAAAAGAGCAGATATCATTACCTATCCCCTATGCCTCCAATTTACTGGTCACCCATTCCCTAAAAGCATCAATATTCAAGGAAATCCCAAAAACTTACCAATCAAGGCTAGCCCCACTTGGACTAATATCGATTCATAATCTTATCAAGGATTTGTAAAAACTTCTCAATCAAGGCCTGCTCCATCTTGGACTTATATCGATCCAACAACAGTAGTCGCCATTGCCCGTAAGGGCTTCCCCTTACACCACCGCTACGCTTATAGCAACATCTAGCATTACAATAATCTTAATCCTAATTATAATTCCAATGGAAATATATATGAATGTAATTTAATTTTTTTAATAAATATAAAATTTAAAATATAAAGAACATATGTTTTAGCATTAGAACATTGAAAATAAAAGAATGCAATTGGAATATTGACTTCATGTTGTTGGGGTGTTAATATTAAGTGGGGACACCATTTAGGTGGGCCACCACTTTACACCTTTTGTTTAAAGTTTAATTATAAACTTTATATTGTTGGGTCCCCTTTCCACTTAATATGGATGTGTTAAATTAAATCTTATGATTTAATTTATTTAGAGTGAAACGGTGCAATGTGTGCAACCGAATCACCCACCCTATTTAATAGGGTGATCTCTCTCGAAAGGTGAGATTGAGAAAAATTTATATTCTTTGAATATAGTTGTGTATAGAATATTTGTTTGACATGGTTATTTTCGGCGTGAATTCATTGAAATATAACCGACATACGTACTTGAGCGACAACGGGATTGTTTCTAAACTTTTTTTGCAATGTTTTTTCCTTCGTAAAACCTAATATATTAACAAAATTTGATCATACAAATTGTCGTAATAATCATGTTTTTCGACCTGTTGGGGGTTGTCACCCCAGCACCCTACTCCTTGATCCTATGTTCAATACCTTCTGTGAACAAAACCTCACCTTTGTGTATGCAAGAAGTATCAATGGATGATGTTATATTGAATTGTTCATTTGAGGCAAAAAGTCTTTATAGAAAACATATATGAATTATATATTCTTTTTAATTTGATTAAATTAATATTTGATTACTAAAAATATTATTATATGCATATCAAATGACACTTGGGGATGCCTTTGTGTTTGTATTGGAGACGTCCAATACTGATTGCATATAATATTTGTTTTATTATTAATATGTTGAAATTATTCAACATATTGGTAATATAACATGGTTAGTTGTTAAGCATATTGTTATTTAAGTTGTTATATAACTTGTTTTTTAACCTATCAATGTAAGATTTATATGGTTAAAAGTGAAATCAATAATGATTTATATTATGATTATTATGATAATGCATGTTATGATTCTAACCATGTTGGTGTTGTGTTAGATAGAAAATCTACTTCGGATATGTTTTCAAGTTTGGTGCAGGTGCCATCACTTGGAGTAGCAAGAAGCAACCAACAATTTCTATCAACATTTTCCAAACTCATCAACATTTAAAACCAAACTCATCAACATTTTCTAGCATCCTCCCAACATACCAAAATGGGAGCTTTAGAATAAGGCATGGACATCCATCCAAACATAATTAAAATTGGATGTTTGTCAAATGTCGTAGTTATGAATGGCATGATAGACATGTATGCAAAATGTGGAAGCATACACAAGGCACATGAATTGTTTGACAAAATGCCTTGATGGTCTCATGGAATGTGATGGTTATCGGATATGCACAAAGTGATGTTCTTGAATTTCATGTTTGATGTTTTTTTTAGCTAGATATTTGGGTACAAGTATCATCCTCCGCGTTTGTATCAAAGTGATTTGCCTCGATTTGCGGTATTTGAATATCTAGAAATGCAACATATATATCTTTTGGATAGAAATTTTCATTTGGATATTCTATTATATGGATATGTGATTAGTATGAATCTTACTTAAAGCCCTCAATCATATTAGGTGACATTATATGCAAAGAATGTGAGAGTTTGTTTATGACAATAATTTACATTCCATCGACTTCAAACCATTAGAAATGTAAGCACCATAACAAGGAATTTTATATTCTAATCCTTTTATATCCAGGAGAATATGGAGATGAAAATTATTCAAGTACATATTTTCAGGGGTCCATAAAACAAAAACAAGGCTTTTACAAATGCCTTTATAGACATGTGAAGCCCTCAATCGTATTAGGTGACATTATATGAAAAGAATGTGAGAGTTTGTTTATGACAATAATTTACATTCCATCGACTTCAAAACCATTAGAAATGTAAGCATATTTTCATTCAAGTACATAAATAAAAAAAAACAAGGCTTTTACAAACGCCTTTATAGACATGTGAAATGTGGAAGTATACGCAAACCTCTGAATTGTTTGACAAAATTCCGCAACACAAAGAAACAAAACTAACATATGAACACAAAGTTAGAAAATTCAACATTAGTATCCCCTCCAACATGCTTTGCAACTTGTACAATTATTAATTGTAAAACACAAACTTAGCGAAAGGATGAAGGTTACACAATGTGTAACACAAGATAATGGTTTATTAATATAATTATATGTTCCATTTACATTATTTTCTCCAAAGTAACTCAACACCCTAATTTCCCATGTTACACTATGCCTTAATATTTCCAAAAAGTTATGAAAGACAAAACTCTCCCATTACAATGTTGACAATTTCCATAACATATAATCCTAAAAATATTTCAAAATCATTCACTTACCAAAACTAGTGATCTTTTTCAAAACATCAAAATCCCTCATGCGAGACATATCAATAAAGAATCCCTTTAACATATTTCAACAAAGAGTTGGCCAAATAAAATATGGAAGTGTATACAAGGTAAGTGAGTTCTTTTTCGAGGATTGTGATTTTTTTGCGTATACATAGGGGAGAGGACCCCATAATTGTGCAGTACCAAAATATGTACATTGATTTTCACCATTGGTTGTTGAAAAAATGACTAATAGTTGTTCACTATTTGATTAATGACACTTTTTAAGAGCCAATGACAATGTGACACATAGGGCGCTCGGTCATTGGTACCTCTTTCAAATGCTTTATATTATTTTTTTTTCATTTTAAATCAATTCAAAAACTACTTTTCCCTCCAAATAAACACGTGAAACGAAAATGCTGATGTGACATGATGATACACTACACGATGATATAATTTTTTTATGTTGACGAGACCCCTACATATATCTACGTGCCCCTAAAATTAGAGTGCACGGTTATGGGGTCCTCTCCCTAGAATGGCCTTGTTCAAAAGGTATTTTAAGAATTTTAAACTAATTGTAATTGTTAGTTGTAAAGTCTAACACAAAAACCTTTACCAACTTTCTCCCATCGTTTGTTATAATGTGAGCTCTAAAATAAGGTATGTGGATCTAACAAAATAAAATAAAATTGGAGGCATATTTTTATCAAATATTGCAGCCGTGACTACCCTACTAGACATGTATACAAAATGTGGAAGCAAACACAAAGCACAAGAATAATTTGACCAAAAACCTCAACCAAGTATAGTGTTATGGAACACTATGATTATAGGATATGCACACAACGCAATTGTTGATAATATCTTAGAGAATTATCTAGGCAAATGCATTTGGCAAGTTTTTAAGTTGAATTTTGTTACTTTTTCCATCATCTTCCCCATTTTTGTGAAAATGGGAGCTTTGGAATAGGGTATGGAAAGCCATAGAAAATAATAAAATGTCGGATTTTTGTGAGATGTTATTGCAAATGTCTTTTTAAACATGAATCTAAAACGTGGAAACATAAAAAAAAAGTACATGAATTGTTTTACCAAATACCATAACATATAAAAAACAAACTAGCATATTGATCCTTTTTAGAAATTAAATATTAACATCCCTACCAATCTTCTTTTCAACTTATCTACTTCAACTGCAATATGAGACCCATCCAATAATACCAATAATTTACCAACTTTACAAGTATCAAGATGTGCATCTTCATTCCTATACTCATACCCATACCCATACTCTACATGTATCCATATGCATACCCACATATATTGGTAATTATGTGTATAAGAGTTATACAAGCTTATATTCTGCTAGATGTGAGCAATGGTGAAGGAAAAAAGAGTATACTAGAACTAGGAGCTGATTTACTTAGGGAAACATGAACCAAAGAGGTTTAGAAGGGAGAAAACACAAACAAAGAACAACATTATAGAAAGTCAATGGATGCAAAGCAATTGTATGAGTGTGAAAATGAACAAGATACTCCTACTATCTTTGTTAATGAAGAACCTTTCACAATTGATGACATCATTCAAGGGATTAAAAAGTTAGCAATAGATAAAACCCGTGACATAGACAATCTTCAAGTAAAGCATCTAATATGGAGAGAATATATCCTTGCACCTCAAATCAAAGCAATTTTCAATGAGGTCATCCAAAATGGTTCCTTGACAAATGTACAAGTAGTTAAGCCATACCTTTGGAGATATATCTCCAATTATTGAACTATCATGGTCAATCCTCTTTTTGCAAAGTTGTTTGGGAGTATGATAGAGCACATGATTAGTAGTTGGGTGGAGGAAAGAGGAAAGAGAGCAAAGGGGCAAGCAAGTTTTAGACCCAAACACTCAACCATCGATCATTGCATCATGCTTAGACACCTAGTTGAAAAGGTTTGGGATAAAAAAGAGGATGCATATTGTTGCTTTGTAGACTTCAAAAAGGCATTTGACACGGTGCCAAGGAGCAAATTATGGAGCGAATAGAAGAACTAGGGGTTCCAACATAATACATGTTAATAATTCACATATTATATGAGTAAGTCAAGGCTAAAATCAAAACACAAGTAGGGTTATTTGAGTGTTATGGGAGAGATTTAGATGTCAAATGAGCTTGTCCCCTTTCCGCACTTTATTTAGGCTATACATTGACAATCTAGAGGAGTGTATAAACAAATTTAGAGGGAAAGAGATCCACTTGGCCAAATATGTGGTGAAGCTCCTCCCATATGCAAATGACTTAGTTCTAATGGTAGACATAATCCAAAATTTAAGAGTTTACCTTAGTTCTTTAGAGTTCTTTTTGTAAGGAACAGGAAACACAAGTAAGCATTAGCAAAACCAAAATTATTATTTTATTAGTGAAAAGGAAGAAGCAACATCTCAACTTTCAGTTTATAGGAGAGTCTCTTGAAGTGATGTCTAAATGCAAGTATCTTGTCCTTGATTCTCAAGGCAAGCTCAATTGAGATACTTGTAGGATAACGAGAATACAAGGACGAAAGGCTCTTTATGCACTCCAAAACAAGTGCAGGAATGCTGAGCTATGGGATTGGAAGACCCTCAGGGTCTTATTTGGGTTACTTATCATGTTGATGTTGTACAATTGCGAGGTATGGACTAGTGGAATGGCAAGTTCGAAGTGGTGATATATAAAAAGGATTCGAAGTGGCTAATAAAAAACAATTTCAAAGGCAAGGCTACGATTCCCTATAGAATCACCTTGCCCAAACTAGGTACTTTTCCTTTAGAAGCAACTGTTATGACCAAGCTTATATGTTACTTGAAAAAAACAGAAAACATGAAGACCAACAAGTGGTCTAAGGCTGCAAGAGGCGGAGAGTTGCACACATAAATGAGAACATGGATGATGTAGAACCACAAATGGATGAATAGATGAGATATCAGCCTAAATGAATGCCCAAATCTTAACAAAGACATAAAAAACTATGTGAATAAAAAAGTTTACAACAGTGATGTGGAGGAAGAAAAGAAGTAGTAAGTGTCAACACTACATTATAGATTCTAACCCGACATATGAACATTGTGAAAAAGCATATAGGGGTTGAAATTAAATGGAGGGAAAAATCATCATTGTTAGTTAAGGACTAGCTCCCACAAGCTTAGATGTGAGACAAGAAGATGGACAACACCTAAGGAACTACGGGAAGAGAGGACTTGTGTTTTATGCACTACAAGGGTAGTTGAAACGGAGGAGCATTTCATCCTTGAATGTCCAAGGTACATGGACATCGAGCCAAGTATGAGGAAATTTTAAGAGTTGGTTCCATGGTAGAGCTATTCAAGGAAAGCAAAATAAAAAGTTTGGGGGAGATGTTAACTCAAATCAGCAAGAGGAGGAGCAACCTTCTAAAAGATACCACTAAGCATGCAAATCTTTAAGTAGTTTGAGTTTTCAGTGGTCCCATAGACCATTCGGTCTCGTGGACGCAAGTAAAACCATTTCATTTTCAACAAAGTACATATAAAGTCCAAATAGTACATATTCATCATTGTTCATAATGAACATTATCTACTGGTCAATGTGATGGCTTCCATTCCTAATTTGAGTGCCACAGATCTGACAGGCTGCAGACACTGCCTGATTTGTGTAACTCATATATTTTAAATGGCACTTCTCACAAGTTAGTCTTGACATTTTTAAGCACAAAAGACTGCTGGATAAAACTGCGAACAATTATGTAAAAGAGTAAAACGTTTTTAGTTCACAAAACTAAATCTGTTGAGCCCATGGGGCGCATTATGTATAAAACCTATCACAGCAAGGGACTAGCATTCAACTCAAATACAAAAATTTAAAACTAACAGAATTTTGGAAATTTAGATCAGGATCAAAGAGGTCAAAGATACAAGGTAATTAATCAGAACCATGAAATACTTTCACAATAAATAATTTGCCAATATCAATCTATAAGGAACTCAATCACATAGAAAAATGAAATTGATGTTTCTTGTTTGACAAGAAATAACAAATTTTCAGCTTTTATTGGGACTAATTAAGAGGATAGAACTTACAAAATCTACTAGAATTAATAGGTAGAAATTAAAATGGAGAAATTCTTTGCAATGTGAAAATTACAAGGACATGGTGAAAGAGTATAAGATTGTAGAAACAATGCCAATGCCAGTGATATCAATTTATCCATAGTATTTTCCATTTTCATGTATTCATGGGATTCATTTTTGCAATCCCACAGAATGGTACTTAGTTTGTGGTATATTTTTGCAATCCCAAAGACTTCTTGAAAAGTTTTCTTTCAATGCAATAGAATGCAATATCTGATCTGATATGAGGGGGCCATATAAGTTATTTGGAATTCGAGAACACTAAGTATATAATTAAAATCATTTCAAGTTTTAACATCAAACACTGTTTTGTAGTTAGGTGAGTATTCACTGTTCCCTTCAAAATGGCACTAAATTTTTTGAGTATTATGAACTATTGCATCCAGTAGTATAGAATCAGCCAAGTATCAATTTCATACTTCCAACCAAGATGGTTGACAGCAATTGAGGATTGTTGTCAGAATCAGTAATCTGAAGCGACCACAGCATGACTGAGAAACATTACGAAATCTAAAAGGATGACACAAAAAACAGCCGGCCCAGCTTATAAGATGACCAAAGGATTATGTTACCTTTGGAAAAAATAAACAGTTGTCAATAAATAGAATATCGAAGTGCAATGTCATGTTTTGCATATACTTTTTCCAGGGATTCCATCATTGAATCTTCAGGATGAGAACAAATAATTGGGTGAAAGACCCTATTCATGGTAAATGAACAATTATTTGGATTTCACTACTTACCTTGACTGAAAAGAAGGCCATCGCCATCCTCTTCTAAATACTATAGAATAATTCCCATGTATAAAGAGATTGAAAAGGGGCAGAACATGGAAAAGAAGAATTGAAGAGTCGCTCAAATAGCAGGATGAACAAAGGTGAAAACATTTTCTTCAACTCTGCATCCTAGACAATTAGGAAAGTAAATAAGGTGCTTGCTGAGGCCCCGCACGTTGTGCCCAAGACGTCTCATCAATCTTTCTTTTTCCGAACTTATTAATGACACATCGTCTCCCTAATTGTCAGTGATGCAAGAGAGAAGAATCTTTGCAAGTTATTCTTGCCATGCTAAAGCACATATTTTAAGATAATCTTGCACCAATGTATCTATGATCTGGCTTGCATCATTTATCTTGAGATTTGTTACAAACTTTGATTTGGTTGTCCTGGCAAATGGCAGAGGGAAAGTTTAAATTTATTCGCCTTCCTCGGCAGAAAAATCAGGCTCTGTGGGTTTTTCCAAGGTACCTCTTTGTCACCCACGCCCTCACTGCCTAGGCTCTTATGTTTCTGAGCTCCTCCTTGTATTGTCTGCAAAGCGGGATGCATAGATGGTAACCCCAAGAGAAGGAACAGAAATACTATTTGTTGAAACGCCTTCCTGCATGTGCTTATTATCTTTAACTCGAAGCTCCGCAAGTTTCCGTTTTTAAACCGCCTCCAAGCTGCTTGAATGAAGCATGCTGCCCATGACCGCCATTGGTGTGAGTAAAATCGGAATGTATGTTGCAACTGTTTACTGTGCAAACGCCGAAACTGACTTGCCACAAACTTTAGATCTTCAGCTCTCAAAGCAAATGCTTCTACCTCAACCAACGCCTTGACAGTCCTTGTGGAGGATGCAAGCATCAAACAAGGTTTTGGATCTAATGCCCAAGTCAAAAGTTCTTCTCCACAAAAATCTCCTGGGCCGATGATCGTTGAATTGAAGAAACCACTTCGGCCTCCATTTGTTGTATAACTGTCCAAGTGTCCCCGGATAATGAACAACATTTCATTTACTGGATCTCCTTCCCGTACAAGGAAGGTGCCTTGTGTGCTCAGAGCAGGTTTCAACCGTTCACATATGGCATCCAGCATGCGTTCATCCATTTGATCAAAGAGAGGCACCTACAAGAGTCAAAATGTGTATTTAGACTGTGCATTGTCCAAAAAGTGCAGTTCTTTAGAATTAAACAATTTTAACAAAACCCCCGTCTGAAGTGTCATTCATTTTCAAATACTGCAAAGGAACTTGCAAGGAATATGGTTGATTAATAATGTTGAAAACTTGAACCTGAGGTCAAAAATTAATTCATACTGCCTCCAAAATATTATTCTTACTGAAACCTCCATGGAGTCTACCCAATAATCTTTGAAATTATAGAGAAGGTTTAGAAATTTGAAACATCAGTCTTACTCTTCTCACAAGATCCAAGCATAAGTGGCGTTTATGTCCCGGCGAAGGTCCATAGGCAAACTTTGAAGCAGGGATTCTTCATCAACTCCCTAGTAGCCACCCATTTGTATTGATCATACCGCCGAATACACTCTCGCAGCTCTGGAGGTAGCTGTCGGTGCTTCATCCATTCTTCAGTGTCAGTCCGCTTAATTCTCCATTCTTCTAATCTTACAGTTATAGATTGCAGGTAGGTCTGCCAATTACAATCACTGTTCAATTATTGCATAAGCATTGAACTATAATTGGATGCCAACATCTACAATTTAAACCGTGTTTTGCTTTTCCATCAAATAGGATACCAGGATTAAGAAAATTCAAATAAGATACCAGGATATGCCATGAGAAGGTAAGCAGAAAGAGTTAACGGGAAGATGTCTTACATCACCATGAGATTAAATGCAAGTATTGAGCCGTCCTAAAGAAGCTCAGGAATGGAATGCCAAATTATCCAATAATAACTCATGCACATGACTTTTGTAGGAGACTCTTTGTGCTCTTAGGAATTCGAATGAAAGGAAAAGAATGAATAGTTTAACTTAAGGGAACTGCCACACTTTCCATATTTGTGGTAAACTGGCCATGTGTGAATTTCCATAGAAGATCTAAGTCCTTCCATATTATCAGTTAGGAGATCTAAGTTTTCTTTGGGTCTCTATGATAAGTAATTGATAAACATATTTAATTTGTCATCAACAAAGTGTGTGCATCTACTTTTAGAAAAATTCACAACAGATATGGTGGTAGGATATTGCACATCAATTGAAGAAAGTAAATTACAGAATAATAATTCTATCATTTCTTGGAAGATAAGTGAGAACTTCCATATAGAAACTATAACAAAAGTGTAACTAGAATAGTTCCGTTTATGTAAAAAGCATATATTAAATAGCTCAAATTCTGTAGCAATAACAAAAAAGTTTGTTGGGTTATATGGTATAACAGTAAGATAGGGTACTTACTGTGACAATAACCCAGATTCAAACCTCAGCTGGTATGCCCTTTGAGATACTTTAGCTGTGTGTAAAATGGCAGAGGAGTTGATTTTTGTAATTCAGTGATCTGATGGAGGTGTGGAGAGGTAGGGAGGCCCAATCCCCAATTATTAAAGGGCCATTTACCTGATTAAAACACAGTAAAATGACACCTATAACCATAACATGAATGTCGACAAACTAGTATGTATCTCCAGAGATGAGATGTATGCCAACACACATGCAATTGAGAAATAATATTTACATGACTTGTTTGGCAACAAATCCATGCGCCCGAAGAGTAAGAGTATGACTCGTACTTGGAAAAAGGAACATTCCATTCCATAACAAGTCTACTTACTAGACAACAATGAACATTAAAAATGTATTGAACCGGAAAAAAACATTGTAACAGCATGCACAGCATCCCCATAAACTTATTGGCGAGGAAAAAGAATTATTTTATCAGATATTGGACAGTCTCGAGGGCCAATGAATACTCATCCTAGACTGAGTTGCAGGTAGAAGAAGGAGACCCGGCTCCATGTTTGGAGGAGGTTCCAGCATTTGAAGGCTAAGATGAAGTAAATGGAAGAGTTGGTGTAAGACTGCACGCCAACACCAAGGGGAGTGCTTCCATACATCAAGGAGCTAAGACTTCCAGTGCTTAAAATGATTCCCGTCAAGCCACCCAAGCGCTGCCAGATTCATTCCATGCTTCTGAATATGGAGGGAAAAGTTGGGAGAAGAGGGCTTGAACAGTCCTTGCGAAAGATTTGGGATCACAACTCGTTGGGATCACTCTCTAATTTTGCTTTCACTTCGACGTGTATTTGGGATCACCAAAACTGACACACTTCCACGTGCTGCTTTTCACACTTCAATATCCAAACAGCTTCTCTACAAGGTTGTCCTCTTGGCAGCGGTCAATTCGAAATGCACAGTCTATGAGATTTGCCAAAATCTCTACACTTGCTGCAATCACCTCCTCATAAAGCTTCACCTACTGGTCTTAATATTTTGAAGTCAATAGAATGGAACTCAGCAAAGAAGGCTTTCAGCACTTATAAATAGGGGTGGCCAAGTCTACTTCACATCATTCTAGGCAGAGAGGGGTTCGTGCATACAAAAGGCAACGTCCAACGCACAAAAAAACTGGCCCAACACCTGCTCACCAACACTCTCAGTCTCTACCATAGTAACGAGACTCGGACTCGGCAAGCTGATTCTCAATTCAGACTCAGACTCACAACAAAACTCGCCATGACTTGGAAAATTTTAAAATTCATTAAAAATAGAAAAATTTACGGAAAAATTATTAAAACGCATTCCATGTCAAAGCAACTCAAAATATGCTCGAAACTAATCAATTACATCTAACATACACATGTAATTGTGTACACAAAGAAGTAAGTAAATCATGTTACATCCGACTTAATTTAGGTATCTAAGCAGATTCCACAGAAATGCTTGTTTGATGCCCATATGAGTGTATCACAATGAGGAATGTGTATTTTAATCAACTGACACTGTGTCTTTACCATCGTCTCATAATATTGTTCCAATATGGATTTAAGCTAATCAGAACTCAGATATTGACATGGTAGACTGTTGAATCTGAGTTTCAAAAAGTTCGCCTAAATGTTCTAGTTGATTTATTCTAACCAACAGTTTTTTTAAAGGTAAGTTGCTGTTATTCATGTCTTTCTTACCCTTCAGGCGGACTACCAAAGATAGCAGTTTTCACAGAAATTAGCATGGCTGAAGGCAACACCTGAACAACACCAGCTGCTGCATTGTTGAGCACTTGAAAACAAATCGCAGAAGAACATAACTTTCAAGTCACAGAAGCTGAAAAGAAATATGCTAATCTGCTTAAGTTATCAGAATTCACAATGATCTCTTCCTGATAAACCATGTTTACTGGTTTCTAAAGAAACTGAATTTGTGGAGAAGCCATTATGAAGGCCAGAAAATTGCTGAAATTTGCAATGAAAGTAGTGGGTTTATATTTTGCTGGATTGTTGCAACTTGCATGTGTTATCAAGTTATCAACAGTGATGTATTGTTTACATGGTTTAAACATTTGTTACCAATAATTGCTTCAATTTAATTTATGTGGACCAAATTTGTAAGCAGCAATTGAAATACTTCTTCTGAAGGCTATGGTTCTGTATTGATATTAAAATTGCAGAAGTACGCAACACAAACTTACCTGTCATTAAAGCTGATAACATCCTAACATAGCAATTAAAATAATTGGCCTCAATATCATCCAAGTGAATTGCAATATTAGATATTGATCAAATCCTACCCAATCTTCAATAAAGTCTTATTCATGGCTATTCGCTAGCTTGTAGCTCTGTAGTTGCTTTAGCTATTTTTAGCTCATTATTTGTTTTTGATAGGCTTTCTTGGTTAGGTGTAGAAAGCTCTTTGGCTATATAATAGCCATCCAAAAATGTAATATTCATGGCTTCAATATTAATAATTTTATGATATTTGAGCTATGGGATCGAACAGCCTGCAAATCAAGGAAGAGAGGTATTTGAGTGTGAGACCTGGTTGTGTCAGGGAGGAACCAGTCCATTGTAGGTGAGCACCCGAATGAAGATTCACCAGGAAATCAAGCACCTGGTTTTAATAGTTTTAATACTACTGTTGTTTTATATTGCTGCTGCAAAGAAGTACCAAGAATCAAATCAAGCAGAGTGTGGAGAATGGTGCCATCTGCCATAAGAAAAGGACTTCATTTTTTTTTGCTGCCTTGGAAAGGCACTTCTGCTGAAGGAAGGTGTGAGCTCAGTGAAAGGGTGCTATTGTAGCAATTTGATTTGCCAGTGTGTGAGTCAGTTTGAAGGGTGCACTAACAAAAATAGTGCAGCAAACCGTCTGAAGGGGAGTGTCACAATTCCTGAACAGTGTGGTCGAAGTGAGAAGCGTGGCTTTCTTTATGTTTCTTTCTGAATGCACATCTCACTGTAGATCTGCTGCAATCATCCGCAGAAGGAACTATACAGAGTTGGGCATGATTGCCTGAGAATCTGAGATGATTGTGTGGTGCTGATAAGTGATTGATTTGCTCTGAATTGGTGCTGCTGTTCTGAGTTTGTGTTTGGAAGCCACCTGACTGGAAAGTGAATTCTTGTGCATAGAGGCGCTAACTTATGTGAAGAAAGAAGCGCCTGAGCATTGAAGGAAGTGCAGTACATTCTGGTAAAAGGCATGAAAGTTCATACAACAGTTATTTAAGTTTTAATATGAAGTTTTCACTTTATAAAAGTTTAAGGCAGGCTGAGATAGATGCTAGCTATTAATTTGTTTAATATTTTCTAAAGTTTATGTCTTACAAACTTTATAAACATTCCTGAAATTACCTGGGAGCAAGTTCATTGTTAATTTTGTATCTGGTAGATGGAGAGCAGTCTAGACCTGAAAATTTGCAGCAATTTCTGGTTAAAGGAAATAAAACTAGTGGTGAAGAAATTTTTGTTAAAGGTCTGTAGTTTTTCATACCAATTGTTTTTGTGATCAAAGTTAGCTTTTTAAAGTGAAATGGCAGGGATCCAATGTTTGTTACTACACACAAAAATTAAATAGTAAAAACTACAATTTGTGGTGTCACAAGATTCTTACTGTATGAGGGTATAGTGATATAAATCAAATAGTGTTAGGTCAAGAACATCGACTCAGAAATAATGCTGAAGATAATTGATAAGAGACATAGCGAGGCATTAGTTTTACAAAACTATCAGTTGCTAATAATCTAGTGCTAGAGGTTAAAAATGCTACTGTAATTGCAGAAAAGTTTAACTACAAAATATCAAGCATCTGAAGCCAGAAGGGCTTTATATTTGAAGAATTTGTTATTTTCCACTTAGTTGTCGGAAGGAGGTTCCATTTTTGAGTACCTCCTAAGTCTGAAGGATCTTTGAGATCAAATTGAAGCCATTGAGAAGTGACTGGATGATCTGGTTAAGGTTGTACTGGTATTGCATTGTTTAACTTCGTCTTTAGATTCATTTGAGTTATTGCACTTGATTGTCAAGACACAAATTCGTGACTTTGAGAAGTTGTCAAGACTTCTCATGCAGAAAGAGTGGACTGAAAATTAGACAGAAGCATCAACCTCATTTTCTACAAAGAATGGATTCAGTGCATGGTTCAAGGGAAAGGAAGACAATTAATTGGGTACCTACTCCTTTATCCACTCAGTTAACTGTAACAAGTTGGGAGCCAAAAAGGCGGAAAATTTGGTCTTCATGCATTCCAACCTGCACCTTCTAACACACAAGCAGGTTGGGTAAAAGCAAGGGGAAACAAAGTGTTGGGATGTAGACCCAGAAACTCCAAATTTGGAAGCATCCGTTGGCGACCTTTCATTGGTAGACCTGGAGCTAGAGGCTACTTCACATGATCAAGCTAGTGGGAGTGGCTCAAGTCCTCCTTGTGGTTCTAATGAACCATATGATGCTCTCATTGAATATACTTGGAGAGCATTATAACTATGAATATGCTGATTTATCTTGATTTTTGTGTATACATTGTAACATTTGCACAATGTACTTGTTCTAAGTTTGACCAATGAACATCATGACATTTGGCATTGAATTATCAATACGGTTTGTGGTTATTTAGTTTATTTTATTTACTCTATGCATATTATATGGTTAATTTACTTATTTAGCTGCATCTTTTATATGTTTTTCGTATGGTCGTAGCCAAATCTATTCCTAAGCACCCCAACAAAAATTGTTGTACCAAGTCCCCATCCCATAATCTATACCCGTACCGGATACCTAGTCCTAGGTTCAACCATGAAGTAGCTCAAAATTTTACCGTAAAACATATATTTGATCTAGTATTAACGAGATACATCAAGAACCCAACAAATTGCCTATACTCTTGAGGATCTACCAAATCCAAATCTAAAGCATGTAACTTCAGATTCAGTACCATAGGAGTGGCAATGGATTTGCAATCCATCATCTAGAACCTCTTTAGAATATCCAAGGAAAACATTAATTGTCCTTTGCAACCAATAGACCCAAGAAATGGTGCATCAATCCAATGCCCTTCATGTCAAATTCTCTTTCCAGCCCTTCCTTGCATACTTCAATTAGCTTCTTTGAACTCCCTGTAAGTATCAAGTCATCTACATACAAGACCAAAACCAACAAATCAGATCCATCAAATAAATAATATAGATTGGGATCTGCAGTTGTTTTGGTGAAGCCCAAACCTAACAGGTACTCATCAATCTTGGAGTACAAAACATGGGACCCATGCTTCAACCCGTAAAGAGCCTTCTTCAACCTACACACATGGGTCTCTTGCCCATGCACCTCAAATCCTCTCGGCTGATTAATGTACACTATTTCCTCAATCATGTCATTCAAAAAAATTGTCTTAGCATCCATCTGATGCAACTTCCAACCAAAAATAGCTACTAAAAACATAATGGTCCTAATAGAAGTATATCCGACAACTACAGTAAAGGTCTCCTCATAGTCAACTCCCTCTCTCTAAGAGAATCCTCTAGCTACAAACCAAGCCTTGTACTTTTCTATCATGCCATCAACTGTATGTTTCACCTTGTACAACCACCTAGAATTCATCATTGATTTCCCCATTGATCTCGGCCTCATCTCCCACACACATTCTTCGTGATGAAGTTGTATTCCACCATGGCATCCTATCATACCTGTACCATGGAGCTGTATTCTGCTGCAGGTTGTACAGTACAATAAACTCCCTCTTGATCCTTGCTTCTTTGCAAAAGGAATCAAAATCATTGGAGGCAATACTCCCGTCCATTTTTTGATTTCAATACCTTGTTATTCTTGCATCTATAGTTCTCAATAAGCACTTTGAACTCCTTGAAACTATCGAAGCCCTCATCCGTGGTCTTAATAAAATAAATCCAAGTCTCTTGTGAAGAATCATCAATGAAAGTAACATAGTGCAAATTACCTATCAATGAGGCTGAAGAATAGGTCCACAGATGTCTGAATGAATCAGATCTAGAATCCCCCTTGACCTTTTCTCACCACTTAGAAAAGAGGCCTTGGCATGCTTATTGAGTGCACATCCCTCACACATCCCTCTTTTCCACTTTGAAGTCAGGCAATCCCATCTCCATGTCCTTCGAGAGAGGCAGCAAGTCATAATTTAGGTGACCAAACCTTTTATGTCAAAGCTTGCACTAATTGTCACTATTGGTCAATAAAGCTCTCTACTTCACCAAATCTGCCAAACAGCCTATAAAGGCCACTCTCTTGAACTCCTTTGGCTAGAGCCTAGGACTCAACCAGGCTCACGGCTATGTTTGCGTATGATTACTAGTTGAAATCTGCTAAACAAGAAACTGAAAGGAGATTCTTAGTCATACTAGGAACATACAATACCTCATGCAGCTCTAGAACTTCTCTTGTTGGCATGCGGAATGAGATAGAACCTATCCCAATCACTGAATACTTGGCATCATCACCAAGCTCCATCTTCATGTTGGCATGTTGCTCCTTCATTCTAAAAATGCTGCCTTGTTTGAAGTCATATGTCTTAAGGCTCCACTATCAACATACCACCAAACACCTGAGACTGTGTTGGTGGAAAGGCACAATACCGTGAAAAAGATTGTGACAACCATGGCAATCAACTTGCCTACTCATGAAGCTTCCACACTTCCTGCAAAAATAAATTGCTATTGTTGCTTTCCCTTCCCTTTCTTCTTCTCTAGACACTGAGAAGCATAGTGGCCATGCTTATTGCAATTGAAGCACTTGATATGACTCAGATCCTTCTAGTGATTAGAAGACCCCGAGTCTTCTTTCTTCTTCTAACCATTCCTGAATTCTTTCTTGCCTCCATTCCTCACTTTCTTGATGAAGGCCTTCTTTAAATTGTTTGAAACTTGTTGTAGTCTCATCTCTTCTCCAATGAAAGCATCCCACAATTGCTCAAAGTCAGGTAACTTCTCCCAACCACAAATAACCTAAACAAAGTTGTGCCACAATGGATTGAAGCCATTCAGAGCAATCCGGACTAGCTCATTATCTTTGACTTCATCACCAACTGCACCAATCTGATCTCTAAGCTCTGCTAGCTTCATCAGATAGCTTGCCATTGTATCTGTCTTGCTCATGTGAGTAGTGTTGAGCTTGTTCCTCAGAAGCATCACCCTGGATACATTCACACTCTGGTACAAGGTTCCCAAGGCATCATACATCTCCTTGCAATCTTCTTGATGGCAATATGAGGGATCAAATGGTCCTTCACTGAATCCAATAGGATTCACTTTTCCTTCACTGCCTTCTTGTTGTATTCTTCCAGATCTTTGGGATTTGCGGGAGGCATAACCTTCTTCTCCACAAGGTACCATAATTTTGTTTCTTCCAAGATATTTTGCAATCTTAACTTCCACAGCACATATTTAGAGAATCCCTTTGACAAGTGATTCTCTCGCATACTGGGATTTTCCATTCCTGCAATTGTTTGAACAAGCTTCAATTTACAATCACTTAATCTATGGTTTCACAACCCACAATCCTTCACAAGTTCATGTGCCGATTACTATCCCAATTCTGCTTTGATCACTGAAGCCTGGACATACTGCCCTTTGAAATCCTCTAACAGCTCTCTACTCCAAATAACTAGCCTCTCCATACATGGAATGTGAAGATTTCAGAAACTGTGCTCTAATACCATGTTGAAAATTCCTCTACACCATGGCTAATCTTAAAGAACCCTCAACTAGACAGCTTCAAAGCTGAAAGCCAATAAAAACTTCTGAACTTTAAATGCTAGAATTTACAATCACATACAATAGAGACACTAACTGAAAAATACTCAGATCTGCTCCAAATCACATAATTATTTTATTAATCAGAAAACAGAAGCTACAATGCTTTGGAACACGCTCTAGAAAAACACACACACTGAATGAAAAATTGAATGAATAAAATACCTACCCTAGGCCTTCTTTTATGGCTGAAGAAGAGACCTAAAAATAGCCAAAATCCTAAAAAATAGATCCATCTGAAAATTAAATAAACCTTTGACCTAACATTATCCTAGGGATCTAGATTCTACATCCTTAAATAAATAGTCAAACTTTACAAAAGCAAACTGCTAAATAAAGAACTGCAATTCTAAAACTAAAAGTAAAAAACAAACTACATTAAAGCAAATTGCTAAAACCAGACAGCCAAGAACAGGACTGCCGAGAATAGCCTTGCTGGAGGACACATTCTAAATTACCAAAATCTAACATTTTAAAGGGTTCTACAGCTCTACATGCCTTCCATGGAAATTTGATTTGACATGTATAAAACCATCAATAAAGAATAGGCACATACACATATTTGATGCGATACATGGTACCTAACTAATATTCACTTTCTGTAATCAATTGTCCTTTTACATTGATGTGTTCTTGGTACTTTATTTAAAGGGTAAAATATATTTATTGCCAAAAAATAATACAGAGTGAAAAGAGCTCATAAAGAGAGGAGTTCAAGAGTATTAAAAATGCCAATGAGACAAATACAAATATGATTCCATTGACACTATCCATCATTCGATCATCATTGCATCCTTCCTCATAGCGCCCCCATGATCCTTTTGTTGTGGTTGGGAAAAGTAAAATTTTTGTTGGGTAAAGTTTGGGAGGATTTGTATCAAACTGCAGGGTAATAGGGAAGAGAGAACATTCTCAAGTGGCAGAGATTAAGAATAAGATCTGATTAATGTGGTTTAAGGAGGGCGTACCTTTCGTGTGTCCAAACCATGCAAGGTGGTAATGTAAAGCAAGGACAGGTGGAACAGTAAGCATTCAACCAAAGAAGCGTCGTGTGGAGTTGATAGCAGTATCGAAGGTGAAGCTAACATGGAGGGAGAAGGGTGTGGAAACCCATGTTTTCTGAGACAATAATCACTGTGGAAGGCCATGTTAGAAGAATACTTAGAAGACATAGTGAAGACAAAATAGAAGAAGAGACCAAAAAAGAGAACAACAAGGGATGGGTAGTGAGGGATATCATCCATCAAACAAAGGGTGGTGGAAGGGGGTATGGGAATGAGCTCCATAAGAATACAGTTCAAAACACAATGTGGTGTGCCATCAAGCCTTACTTCTGAGATTACCCTGCAATCTTAGTTGTTTGGGAATGTTGTTAGAGTCATTGATGTCTCTATGTAACATGTATATCTATTTTCTTGAGCCTTCATCCCTCAATGAATTTGAGCCTTCTTCCTTGATATCATTGAATTTATAATACAGAGCAAAGGAATAGTACTTGAGGACAACATATTGGTGTGGAGCATCCCAATAATTATGTTGTGTCGTGAAATTAGGGGTCAATGGAGTTCGATTAATGCCATGTTGGGAATTAGAGGAAGAATCCTTCAATGGTTGAGGGCTCATGTTGATAAGAGCATTTGGGCTCATGAATTGGATGAGGCATTGGCATTGTGCTTTAAGGAAATGAAAGTATTGAGGTGGGATTGGAGAAGAGTTGGCAAAGAATAATCATGAGGGGTGTTGCAGCTGAGATTTAAAAGGTAAATTGACCAAGACATCCACAACTTGTTACAGCCACATGGTTTGTGCTGGAAGATTATTTGCATGAAACATAGGGAGTTAACAATATTGTCAATTTTCCAGTTCAAGGGAAAAGGAGGGGCTTGCAGCGGCAAGTTACAGGAATGGACTGCCTGAGATATCATTTGAATGATAAGTTGAGAGTCATCTTCAACAATGGGTAGTTGAATGTAATGTTGCAGAGCTTTGGTGACACCTTACTAACAAGGAAGCAATTCCACAAAGTTTTTGTGTGCGAGCCTATATAGCAGGCATAGGCATAACAATATTCCCCATAAGCATCTTTGATGATGCCCCGATACTAGTTTGTTGCTGCTCTTTCAAAATTCAATTTATGCGAGTCAAATGGTGGTGGGTCCCATTGGATTTGAGCTGCACTATCAGCCATCTCATGTGGAAGCGGAATGTAGTATTCCACTATTGGAAAAACCAAAGGTCAATCATACTTTGAGGAATGTAGGATTCCTTTGTGGTAGCAGAATTGAATGAAAGTTGTACTCCCTGTATACACTTCATTTTTTACTTAAAAGTTAATAACAATTTATGTTTGCAGACTGCTGGCACATTAATCCTCCTTAGATACAAACTACATACCTTAAGGGGTGCACCAAGATTGGGGTGGAACAACTTGTAGCACATCGTGGGAGATCATTGTGGTGCCTTTCCTTTCCTATATCCACTGTACCATCACTTTATACCTACATACTACCTCCTTATATCACCTTCAGATCACCTTTCCACTTGCTCCAAGATTCGTCCATCACGCTTCCTCTTCCATCAACCTTTCATGGAGTGTTTGTAGCGGACTTCCTCACTTGACAAAGGAAGCCTTGCAAAAGACCTTGTCCAACAAACTTACTCAACTTGGCTGAAGGCATTGGCTAAGTGAGAACCGTAACTTTAGGTTGTGTTCCTCAATTTATAGGCATCATCATTGTCATTTCTCAATATCATCATCGAATAGTCTACTATGTTTTCTCGCTAATTTGTACTTAAAAGTCAAAGAGTATTTATGGTTAAATAGAGATCATCATTTGTAATGTCCCCTTCCAAGTGAAATATTGAATTATGGGATTTGTCAGCAAACCCTTTATCCAAAAAATAAATCTAAGATTCTAAATAAACCCTGAATTCTGAAATTTGAGGATAGGCATTGGCTAAGTGAGAAATGTAACTTTAGGTTGAGTTCCTCTTTATAGGCATCATCATTGTCATTTCTCAATATCATCATCGAATAATCTACTATGCAAGCTCGCCAATTTGTACTTAAAGGTCAAAGAGGTTTTAGGGTTAAATAGAGATGATTGTTTGTAATGTCCCCTTCCAGATGAAATACTGAATTATGGGATTTGTCAGCAAACCCTTTATCCAAAAATAAATCTAAGATTCTAAATAAACCCTGAATTCTGAAATTTGAGGATAAATCCCTTTTAACTTGGAATTTTATAGAAATAATTAAAGTGGTTTAATGCATAGATAGAATACTCGCCAAAAATTATGCTAAACGAGTAATTCGCAGGAAAACTCGCCAAAAATGCAAAAAAAAACTCGCCGAGTATAGTTGGAATACTCGCCAAAACTCGCCAAAGACAGCATTTCTTTCCTTTTTTGGATTTTTGGTGAAGAAAACACAAGGATAGAAAAAAATTGCCATTTTTGGAAAGGGTCCGGGAAGATGTAGCAGCAAAAACTTGCATGTGCCATAACTTTCATTCTGTGGCTCCGTTTCAGGTGTCGTTTTCTCTAAAAGTGCATATTTTCTCGAGCTCCACGCAGTGATGGCAATATTTTTCTTATTTTCATAAAATCCATTTTTGCACCTTTTTGGACCAAGCAACTTCTTGCAATCTTCTGAAAGAATCATGAGCTTTGATCGCTTGTAGACAGATTAGTAATTAAAAATATTGGGTAGCTTTCCAAAACTCGGCGAGTACTCGCCAAAACTTGACAAGTATTCTCCCGTGCTCGGACTAATCACACGAAGAAGCGCAACAAGTTGACTCAAAAAAGGCTCAACGACTTGGTTTTTGTGCAATATAATCTCCGGCTTCGCACAAAAAAAGTTGAGGCCACATCAGTGGAGCTCATTGATTTGGATGAGATAGATCCATACAGTGAGTGGACTGGGCAAGAAGAGGAAAACCCTGCGTTCACAACGGACGAGATTGCTTCTTTTGAGAGGGAGGCTATGGAGGGAGAAGCACTAGCAGGACTCCGAGGAGATATTGGACTGGATGACATCTTTGGAGGTGATCTCCAACATGCAGCAGAGGAGCCACCAGCACCATCATCTAGTTCCATGATCGAACCAGATTCGCAGCCTTCTAGGAGGAGCGTGGAGACGCAGCCGAGTGTGGGGACTAGTATCAACCGGTTGTCGTATTCGCATGATGATGCGATTTTGTATTGTATTTGTATTCAAATCTAATAGAAAACACTTCTCCAACATTTTATGGGCTCATTTAATACATTTTGTAGCTATGCGTTACTCACTCAAATCACTTGAAATTTTTAGGAGAGCTTGCTAATATTATAAAGAACATAAGAAAATTATTTTTGGAATTTTTGGAATGATATAATGCAGCCAGAAAATTACAGAAAGCCCTAAAAACTTCAAAAATTCATATCTTCTCAAGTAGGCATGATAAAATTATGAAATTTTGGAAATAACATCTACTAATAGTGAGAATGAAAACCCAACCTCCAGATCTGAAAATGGACACCGGGAAGCCCTAAAAAACACTGCTGCAAATCTGGAACTGAGTAGATAAAACCCTAGAAAATAGATAAAAATCTAAATTTCTGGAAATAATATCTACCACTGATATAGAAGAGATCCCATCCTCCAGATCTGGAAACGGCACACTGAAACCCTTCCAAAAATTGTTGCAAAATCCCAAAGTGGGTCGCTCCCCTTGGGAAGAGGCCAAAAACCCTCAAAGTGTCTCTAAATATGGCGCCAAAATCTGCTCTAATCGCTGCCACAAATCAGATCTGAAAACCCTTGGATTATCTCCACAAAATGTCACCGAAACCCTCAAACCCTTCCTCTGAAACCTCTGAAAATACCTCTGTAAAACAGCCTGAAAACAACTCCAAAATGACAAGCTAGGGTAGATCTCTCACTACCGAAGAATGCCTGCTTAGCTAGGGATAGATCTCTCACCACCGAAGCTAGGGTCCCTGTGGGATTTCACTCCACAAGCTGTAAATTTGCAAGCAGCAGTTGCACATGAAGGAAAATAATTATGTATGCAAGAATGTTCTCCATCACTCCCCCAAACCTCCTTTTATAACATCTCATTACCTTTTTCCAAGTTGGGCGCTCCATGTGGGACTAAAAAATGACTTAAGTGACCCCAACGAAGAAATAGAATAATAAAGTACCATAAGTGACCCCAACGAAGAAATAGAATAATAAAGTGTTATGGGGTCCCCCTAACGACAAAACATAACATCTAGTCCCTCCAAATCACTTTATGCTCATGTCAACGAAAAATTATAACAAATGAACTAGATATTCACACCCAGCTCCTCAGCATCCCCTAGCCCCTTGGGTATGACCAAGGCTGGGACTCGAATTGGCCCTTAGGCCTTTGGCGTAGGAAAGGGGACATTACAATCCTCCCTTCCCAAGAAATGCTTGACCCCAAGCATTATCCCAATTTGTTGAGTGAAAAGTTGAATACCACAAAGTAAGTTTCTCCATCTCACCCTGCAGTCAACCAAAGATCGGTGTAATCCGAAGTAACCAAGAAACCCCATGTAGTCATCATGACCTCTATGTTGTAATAAGAGAGAGAACAATGTTGTTCGTGAAGTAGAATGATACCCAAACCGACTCTCCATCAAAAGTACCCACATTGGGATTGCCAATCTGTCCAATCCCTGCCAATCTGATGCCATCATCATGGGACCCGTCACTATCTCTTCGATCAACTCCTGGGTACGCAAGTCCACTTTGAATCTTGTAGAATCTCCTGGATCAACTTGTGAAATAACCTGTATACGCACAAAGCGTGCTAACCCTCCCACATGACCCACATTAGTGTGAGAGTACAACTCATAATGTATCTCAATGTGTCCCGTGGGGAAAAATCCCAAGACTCCAGTAAATGGTCAACCGACAATGTCAACTCTACATAGTTCACCTCCTGTGATGAGTGTGAACCTACTGAATAACCGGAAATGAGTCAATTCCATCCCTCCACCAAGGGGGCACATGGGTGAAATGCCCTCTTTAGTGCTCACATTATTCATGTGTGTAAAATACATAGGAGTGCTATCCCATGTCGACTCAGAACACGATGAACCTATAAGCTCCGATTTGTTATAACGACAAACCGTACATCCCTGTATGAAGTTGAGGATATCCTCCCTCAACCCATGCCATCTGAATCTCTCTGATATGAGCTTGTAGGTCGCATCGAAGCTCAAGTGTCCAGTCACGAAAGAACAATGCACATGTCGCAATATCTCCATCCTCAACCATGAATCTGACACAAGGTATAATCTGTCCTGATAGAATATCATCTCATCCTCCAATCTATAGGTGTCATCCTGTATGTGACCATCCAAAATCTCACAAGTGTGTCGGTTCTTGGAGTACTCAACAAGCAAATGAGATCTCCGGTCTAAAACCTCGGATAACCAACATAATGATAAACTTAGATGATTTGAACTCTAACCCCAATCTCTGTGAGATATGTCTCATGTGCCACACTCACTGTTGGTCACACCCCATCCATCATATTCCACATCGGTCCGCAATAATAAAACCCCTCATCATGTCGGAAAGTCCTCTCCATCCCCTCAGTTGCAACCACCCTAGGTGCCTCTGAGAGGGGATAATCCCCTCAAAATCACATTCCTATCCTCGGACTTAAACTTTCAGCTCCATCGTGGGTGGCCAAAGTTAGTCCGAAAATCACCAAGAGAGTGAAGCCATTCACCTCACTCCCAAGACTATGTTGGTCACTCCCATACCAACAATGTGGAAATCATCAGTAAGCTTGTGTAGTTACCCATGGTGATGCTCAATTGTGGAACTTTCATGTGCATCTCATATACTCCCCATTGGCTAAAACAATGTTGAAGCCCTCAAAGTCCTTCGCTGCGAGCCTGCAAAGTCTCTGACCAATGATGCATCAATAAAGTTGTGGGTAGCCCCACTGTCATCGATGAGTACCAACTTCGCCGACCCCGCATAACTCCTCTAATCCTAAATGCCTTGTACATCAGAGTACTAGACAATGTGGCTATAATCTCCCAAGGAAAAGTCTCCTCCTCACTCCGCATCAAATGCACTATCCAACGAACTCCATCTCCATCATCCATCTCGCGAGTCTCTAACTCCTCACCTCACCTTCTATCACCCTCACTCTCCTCGAAGACCTCAATGAATTGGGCCTTCCCTCTACCTTTTCACTGAATCATGCAAAACCCAAGGTGTGCGCGTAATTCAAACATAGTTTCTTTAGATGCATCTCAACTCATCTCTTAAGTCCCTCTCGGGAAATGATTTGGCTTCTTAGCCACCTCCTAGCCTCGGTGGAGGCTCCCTCAAAATGAAGTTCATCTCTCATCTAGATGGAGGTTCCCTTTGTGAACGCGAGGTGAACCCTCGACTTTGGAGTGGATAACTCCAAGTCTCGAGATCTCCTAATAGCCTCATGAAGAAGAAGCAACTCAAATGCCTTCACAAACCCAAAGAGAGCATCTGCACAAACTGTTGTGAACAAAGTGAAATCAACCTCATCTCCGTAACATTAGGTACCATGACTGATAATCTCTGAAAATCTGCGATATACTGATCCAGGGAACTAGTCTGTCTCAAATGAGTCAACTCCCTAAAATACTTGGTCCCTCCTATCAAATCTGCTCACTAGCCTCTGTGTGAACTCTGCATAAGTAGTAATGTGTATGTGTCCTTGTGTAATCAATCCATGATGCCACCAATCATGAGCGTCTCCCTCAAGATGTAAGATTGCAAACTTAATTGCATCTTCCTCACGCATAAGATTCAAGTCGAAGTATGTCTTCAACTTCTGAACCCAAGATTGTGCAGTACACTTCTTAGAACCATCGAAGTGTGGAATGGAAATCTGTCCCAATCTCCTTTGCTTTTGAACTCTAGTACTTGTATCGATGATCTCTCTAGCCTGTGTCCTCTTTTACCCTAGCATCTTTCTATTTTGCAATATTCTGGAATGGCATGTTGTCACGAAAGCCATCACTCAAGGTCTGGTACCTTTCCCAACAAGACTCCTCATCTAAAATATCCATCATGCTACTGAAACTTTTGGATCCTTCACGAAAGAAGGTTCGTGAATCCCCAAAGGCCTTGGTAGAAGAATGGGAGACCGTTGCCTGAATGTCCACCTTCACCTCTTTGATCATGTTGTCCCATATTGCTATTTTCTCCTCTCTCCAGGTATGAGCATCAATCCTGCCTGTGCTAATCTCTCATGTGGTCTGGCTTAAATAGAGATTGGTAGTCTCCTACTACTTTACCATGTTGGTGAACAATTGTTTCATCAGATCTACACCCATATCCTCACTGTCTTTGTCTCCCATCTTTCAACCCCAACAGGCTGGAGAAACAACTACTCTGATACCACTGAAATATCCCTTGTGGGATACCACTTAAAAATGCACCAAAAAAATAAGAAATTGCAGCAAACCCAAATTCTGATTTTTGCAGATTTTTAACAGTTAGGGCAGCGAACTGAAGAAAATTGATATCTCTCAAAATACTCACTCAAATCACTTGAAATTTTTAGGAGAGCTTGCTAATATTATAAAGAACATAAGAAAATTATTTTTGGAATTTTTGGAATGATATAATGCAGCCAGAAAATTACAGAAAGCCCTAAAAACTTCAAAAATTCATATCTTCTCAAGTAGGCATGATAAAATTATGAAATTTTGGAAATAACATCTACTAATAGTGAGAATGAAAACCCAACCTCACCAAATTCATTTTAGGGTTTATCTGAAAATGGACACCGGAAGCCCTAAAAACACTGTCTTGCAAATCTGGAACTTAGTAGATAAAACCCTAGAAAATAGATAAAATCTAAATTTCTAGAAATAATATCTACCACTATATAGAAGAGATCCCATCCTCCAAGATCTGGAAACGGCACCATTGAAACCCTTCCAAAAATTGTTGCAAAATCCCAAAGTGGGTCGCTCCCCTTGGGAAGAGGCCAAAAACCTCAAAGTGTCTCTAAATATGGCCAAAATCTGCTCTAATTGCTGCCACAAATCAGATCTGAAAACCCTTGGATTATCTCCACAAAATGTCATCGAAACCCTCAAACCCTTCCTCTGAAACCTTTGAAAATAAAAGCCCTTGAAAACAACTCCAAAATGACAAGCTAGGGTAGATCTCTCACTACCGAAGAATGCCTGCTAGCTAGGGATAGATCTCTCACCACCGAAACTAGGGTCCTATATGGGATTTCACTCCACAAGTAAATTTGCAAGCAACGATTGCACATGAAGGAAAATAATTATGTATGCAAGAATGTTTTATCCATCATCCCCAAACCTCCTTTTATATACATCTCATTACCTTTTTCCAAGTTGGGCGCTTATGTAACTAAAAATGACTTAAGTGACCCCAATAAAAAATAGAATAATAAAGTACCATAAGTGACCCCAACGAAAAATAGAATAATAAAGTGTTATGGGGTCCCCCTAACGACAAAACATAACATTATAGTCCCTCTAAATCACTTTATGCTCATGTCAACGAAAAATTATAACAAATGAACTAGATATTCACACCCAATAGCTCCCAACGTCCCTAGCCCCTTGGTATGACCAGGACTCGAATTGGCCACTTTTAAACTCATTTTTTTTAGGTATGCATACACTAACAAAAATGTCATTTCCCTGGTGTCTTTCCATGCAAATCTAGTCAAGTAAAATAATTGTCATCTTGGCATTTGATCAAAGAAAGGAAAAATTATAAATAAATAAAAACAGCTTTGGGGGTGTAGAAGTTAGAATGAAGAGTCCCCATAATCTATGTTGCCAGAAACGGAAACGGAAACGGGTACGAAACGCGGAAACGACAATTTTCAAAAAACCTTGGATACGAAATGTTACCGGAAACGTCCGTACAATATATTATTAAAAATATATATATATATATATATATATGCATAATACTCATTTTATAATTGTAGACCATAAGAGATAATTGATAAAGCACTCAAAATATTTTGTATTCATTGAAATTTGAACTTCTAAAGAGTCATCATTCAACATGGTTACAATTTCAATGTTTCATATATACATGATTATAATCTAGATTCTAGATTCTAGAATATATCATCTAGATTTTCCTCATAAATCATCTCCATGAACACCACTTTGCAGCTCCACTCCCACTAGCTCCACTTTCCATCCCTTCCCGCAAAAGATCCCGATTCTTCTTCATCAATACCAAGCAGTGAAAGTTGGCTAAGAGTATCAGCAGCAAGCATCAAAGTCACTAGCCTCGGATCAATATCCCAAAGTTTGTTGGGACCTCTAATATAGCCTTCAGTCTTGTGTGAGAGGATGCGCAAATTGGAATGCACATACACTAAATCCTCGCCTTCTTGGATCCTAACTTGTTCGTTTGGCTGAGTGGATGAAGCTATATGTACTCCAATTCCGCTTTGTTTGAAGAATCTAGCCACCACATGTTCTGAAAAAAGAAGTTAGAAATTTTCAATTAGTAATAAAATTAATTTACTAAGAAGTAAGAACATACATTTTTAATTAATAAACAAACTTTTGATTTCATTTTAATATTTATACCTGATGAGAGGACTTTTAATGGCAATAGTTCGTAGGTGCACTTGGCATCATGGCCATGTACATTCCACCACATGAATGGGTTCAGGTTGTACTTGTCACTTAATGCATCTATTTCACCCATGCTACCATTAGATGAAGAGACAAAGACCGCCATTTCATAGTAGGACGCTAGTTACATCTGGATCGGAAAAAGCCTCCGAATGTTGCCTTAGTTCCACTTGCAACTTCATGGTCATCATATGGTGCTTTGCCTACCAGTAGCCCAAGTATTTCACCTATATAATATTTGGGATTCAAGGGCATAGGCTAGAGATGCAATGGGGTGGTCATTTTATTCCACCTTCTCATGATCACAATTTAACTTCAATGTAGAATTTTTCTTCGAGATCTTGCTCTTTTTGTTGTATGATGTCTCTAATTTTTTCAAGCATAGAGTCAATGCCATCATAGATCTCCCCTATGCAAGCATCATCTCGTATGTCTGCATATCTAATCATAGATAAAATAGGCTCAGAAAAACTAAGCAAGTATGCAACCTTTTCCCACCAAATCATCATCAAGTATCATGATTTTTATTTTGATGGCTCGTTTTACGTGTTTGATTGCCTCCACGGACCAAACATCATCAATCACCATAAGCCTTAAAGCTTGTCTTACCTTCACAAGTCGTCTCAAGACGAGCGTGTTGAGAGGCAAATCTTGTTTCAAAGAACCTATTAAAATAAATTAAAAGAAGTTAATAAAATATAAAATTAAATTTAAAAAAATTCAATTGATAATTTGATATTTCATAGAAAGTTAGCAAATAAAAATTAGAAACTAGCAAATTTTTTTGTTACCTTCAAAGAACTCCAACTTTGAGAATCTCCTAAAGATAGCCTGGGACATATGATGATTTGTGACAAACATTTGAATGTCATTTGCCTCTGTATACATTTGCTCTATCCATGGTATTTTGCCAATCTTCTCAGCACATCAAATTCAAGGAGTGTACGCACAAGGTGTCCAAAAATGTGCTCATATCTCCCTCAACAATCAGCCTTGCGCTGCTCTACAATTTTGGCATTGTCCGTGATGACTTGGACAACGTTTTGAGGGTCCACCGACTCAATAGCCTCAATCAAAATGTTAGCAATAAATTGAGCATCTTTCACTTCACCCTCACAATCAAACCCTTAAGAACATTGCCCTTTTAGGGCACACCGCAACAATGTTGATTAGGGGTCTATTTCGCATCTTTCCATCCATCTGAAATGATAGATACCCCCGATTCCTTCCATGAATCCCTAATTGGCTGCAAAGAAGTATGTACATGGGCCACTTCTTTCGCCAACAATGATGTTCTCACCTTCTCATAACTAGGGCTTTTATACCCTTGTGGTGCATCATTAATTCCTCTCACCATTTGTTGCCAATATGGTGACCACAACACATTGAAAGGCAACCCACATGCATAAACACATCGAGCAATCAACTCATCAAGCTACTTCCCTCTTCTCATTTGCAAATGCTTACTCTAATGGACCTTTGGAGGTTCTCTTTTGTGACAAGTTCTCTTCCTCTATGGGAGTTTCAACATCAATTTGAATAAAAGGATGGTTTTGATGGGTGGGTGGTTTTTGTGAACCCTCATTTTGCAATGGAGCAGTTTTAAATCTAGCTTTTTGAAGCTTGCAAATCAGCCTCCTCTTGCTCTTTCATATATGCCAAAATATGTTTATTTCAACCTTGGCACATTTTCTAATCCCCATTCCCGATTGCCCCATTAAATGAGCTTTGAGTCGGGTATATGAGGATTTGAATTCAATATTGCAATGATTGCATATCCCAAGCACGAGAGCCACCGCCAACAAGGTTCTCCACACTTGCACATGTCTCTAAAGAGGAGCTCTAGGATCCAGAGTTTGCACACCCCACCTTGGCCTACTTCACCCCCCCTTGCCCTTCCCCATGCCCTCCCAACTAGATGCCAATTGGATGCCTTTATCTCAAATTGAAAAATCAAACCTACATTTGAAAAATATTTCAAAAATTAAAATAAAAACACAATGTTCAAATTTAGATAAAAACAAAACAAAATAAATAAAAAATATAACTAAATTACTACACCCTACATATCCCATTCTCGCTTTTGATCACCAAGTTCACCGTTTAGGCGCGAGGTGAGAGCATACACAGATTCGGATTTTTTAATTACAAAAAAAAATAAACTTTTTTAAAAAATAGCAAAAAGAATTAAATTATTAAACCCTATGTATCCTATTCTGCTTTTGATCACCAAGTTCACCGTATAGGCGCGAGGTGAGAGCATACACAGAGTTCGGATTTTTTAATTTAAAAATACAAAAAAACTCCTTAAAATAACAAAAAGAAAAACCCTACGCATCCTATTTTGCTTTTGATCACCAAGTTCACCGTATAGGTGCGAGGTGAGAGCATACACAGAGTTTGGATGATATTTATAATTAAAAAAAACAATATATGATTTTTATTTAAAAACCGCAAAGGAAATGTTACATTTTTTTTTATTTTTAAGCATAGAGTTTAAAAATTACTAAATTAAAACTACATATTGATATCATGATCAATGATCATGAATGATGTGTGCATTATGCACACATCATTCGTGATCATTGATCACATTAACATTTTCTTTAAAAAAAAAAAAAACTTGAAAAATACCTGGTTTTTCCTCCTTGAAGCTTCCAAATCTGCTTTGAAATTCCTCCTTGATGCTCTTAGCTCTTAGTAGCACCTCCTAAACTCTTCCTTCAAGCTGCTCCTTGATGTCTCTTTGCTCTTCACAATGCTAAATGTTAGTTTAGTGAAAACTGAATTTAGCAAGAGAAAATAAGAGTGTGATTTAGAATGGACCCAAGATGTCATTATATAGCTTTTAGGAAGTGTCTTTAGCAAGTCTAGGTAGGTAGATTAGGTTTAGGTTCATTAAATGCATTTAGTTTTTTTTTTTTTAAAATTTTTTGGCTTTAAAACTTGAAAAATCGTTGGAAACGTGGCATACGTTTGGAAACATTTCTCCCACATTTCCGCTTTCAAACGAAACGTTACCCTTTTTGGCGTTTCCGTGCATCATAGTTGGTAGGAAATGGCATCAAAGCTGGTCAAAGAAGAAGCAATTTATTTTTCCAAAAATGCGCCAGCCCGTAAGAAGTTTTTTTGCACGACTTTGTCTTTTCAGCGAGAGAACCACACCCCAATAGCGAATTCCTTTTGGCACAACGTGCATAGGTGATCTCCGAGATACTCCGATGCCAAGAATCAAGCCAAACCGCAAAGGAATTGATCTAGAGAAATTTCACGTAAAACAAACAAAACACGAAAAACACAAAACGTTGTTTGAAGTCACAAATAAAGCCCAAGATTCATTCCTCGGTTAAAACCCTCACTGCATATGGGAAAATTGACATGTACGATCACAACAAGGTTAAACCGGTCACAAATTGCCTCAAACAGGCTCAAAATAATTAAATACAAATTTCCCGCAAGCAAAACCCCCAATGCGTAATATAATGATTTCGGGCATCCGGGTATTTGGTGAAATAGTGAATTGGCTAATATGATTCTCTCGGGATTATCCTAACATAGTACAAACACTTTCTAGCAATAAAAACACACAACGACCCATTATTTTAAAAGTAATTTTTTTTTTTTGAATAGGGTAGTCCTGCATTTCAAGATGAAACCTTTTCTGGGGACACCACACCACCACAAAAAGGCCAACGAAGGATATGAAAATTTCCATAGGGTAATGCCTAGAGCTAGGGGCAGGCTCAATAATCAAGAAAGAAAGATAGTCAATGATTAAAATTGTTTCTTCAAACTAAGCTATCACAAAAGTTTTCCTTTCTACTAAGGTATCATAGATGTATTTACAATATTTTTCTTTTATTATCCTTAGATTCTCCCTAACATTTCTTGAAATACAGTTTCTGCCGGTTTTTGCAATGATCACTATTCATATTTCTTTATCTTTAGATATGCCATTATTAATGAAAGTACATTTCAAGCTTGCACACCATTTAGGTTCTGTGCCCATAGTGTACTTGAATGTAATGAAAGCTTTTAAATAGTAGAACTCAAGTCTCCTATCTGTGTACACGACACCATAGAAGTTACAGCATCATGAGCAATTCGCCCAAAAAGATAATCCTGTGAATTGGAGGATAGCATCTCTATAGGAAGACTCAACATATGCACATTTCTATCGGAAGACACATCATATGCAGAGAAAAATTGGCATTTTCTAATGAGAGGCTGCTCAGTGATTAGATAATCGGTACACATAATGTTTGTCAATATGACAATCCTGCTGAATAGGGATACTGAAATGTCTCAATTGGAACCTAATTAAGATATTTGAGAACTTCAATATTCAAAATACACCCAAGGACAACAGTAATATTCTTTCATATTTTCTCATCTATCCTTTGAATAATGAATATTTTCTCTAGAGAAAAAATAGTATAAAAGAAATCCCCCACCACAAAGATATTTCTTCTTCAGACCCTAATTTCTTTATGTTTTACTTCATAATGCTCTTAAAATTGGTTGTTAACAGACATTAATTCAATCCCAATTGAGAAGCATGGAAACCATGTTTATTGCTTACCTGCATGTTACCAATAAGAAGTGCAAATAGAACTAACCCAAGAATGACAATTAGGATGGCAAAAGATATTTCTCCAACATAGATGCTTGTTTGAAGGTTTTGTCCCAGAGAACTGCAAAGTCCAAAATGATTTATGAGGTTTTATTACTAGGCATTGTGGAACATGACTGGAATTTTTTTACTTCTTAGATGGATTTTTTATTACCAACCAAATGGTTGTTGCTTCATAAGAAAAGAGAATTATAATTTGACATCTCACCTCAGGTTCTGTACGCCCCACCATAAACAGTAACAGTATTTGTTTATAAACCCCGAAGAAGTAGTAGTGAAGTCTAGTGCCTCTTCATAAATTCCAAAGTTGTAAGAATTTAGGTTAGTTATACAGGTATCTGTAATACTACTTGAATTGAACCACTCATCCCTCAGCTTAGATTTCAAACTTCGCAGTCAAAGTAACCATTATGGCAGTGTAGCATTTCAGATCTGCAAACCTGCCTCCAGCATGAATCTTGTCGCTCAATTGCCAAGAGATACCAGCATGCTCCAAGAACCTGGAAGAGAAAAAACATTGAGATGATTATTCTGGGGATAGTTATTATCTTATGCTGCAAATTCTGTCTCCTAATTAGGAAACAAAATGTGCAGGAGTATACATCCAGGTATTTGAATGATTGCAAATACAATTTACAAAAGCATACTATTAGTTGGAAGAAACTCGACAGTAAATATATTGATCAACTTCAGATAAGCACCATATAAAGGCTTTTTAGCTTTTGACAGAGATTAACAATGAATAAGTAACTACAGGTCAAAACCCAGAACTTTCTGCGTTTTCCAGCATCTCCTAATATGCACATAAAGTAATCTATTTTTGCAACATATGCAGGTAATCAAAATCAAATAAAGCAATCTTGATAGAAATTGTTTCAAGTTCCAATGAAAATTGAGAGATCTCTAACAAGGTTTTCTATATCCCTTAGATAGATTTTAGGATTGATTATAAAAGGAACTCATAAGAAATGGTATATCTTGTCAAGTACTCGAGGACCCTCGATCTTAAACATTTCACAAGAGTCAAATAGAACAGCCTAAGAAACATGATCATCGTTAATGGGACACTTTTATACTGACAAACTATAAGTTAAGTGCATTTTAGCCCTAACCTGTTGATATTCATTCTTTGGCTGTGTTCCAACTTATGCAGATTCTTGCATCACATTTTATTCTAGAAAGATGGTGCCCTTGATATAAATTTCCGAAGGGCCTGATCTCATGAACATGGCAAAACTAGTCTATTGAAATTAATAGCAACCTTTCATTTAGCCATTTAATATTTCTAAAACCTTGCATTTACAACTATTTTTTTGAATCTCGACTTATACATAAGGAACAAGGATGTGGGATTTCTTTTTGATTCTTGGATATTATCTGCTATACAATACACATCTCATCTTGATGGGTCATGTGATGTTATCTGAAACATTTACTAGATGGTTTTTTAAAATTTCACATAGGTCTTTTCCTGAAACCTTCTTTCCACAATTATGAAATCATTAATCCTCAAATCTTTTATTATGTTTTGCATCATTTGTATACAATAACTAGGAATTTTCTCAAAACATGTGTGCCTCTTAGGCACGAGCATCTACGATATTTTAGATGATTATCATGTAATTTTCAAATCACAATCTTGATGTAGAAGCATTTTCTACAAATTAACTGCATAAATAACTTTATGTCTAACATTTCAGGACTTCCTGTTGACCCAATCATCAGGGAAAAACAATGAAGCCAATGCTTGACAATGAACTCTTGGGTCTAGAAGCATGTATATTAACACTTCTTGTTTATGTAGGGAAAGTTCCATCTGCTAGATGTATGCACTATCACACATTTATTTGATTTATGACATAACATAAGATGCATGCTTAGACAAAAATTTTAGGGCCCTGGTAAGTCTCCCAAAAAAGAGTAAAATGTGTTGATAACAGTCTACCCACAAGGTCAATATCAATTAGGTCTAGAATTAATGTAATGACCATCATCTCCTCCTTGTGCAGGTAAGCCTTATTTCCAAGAACAGTGCATGAAAATCTCCATCATGATACTTTCAACTTTGACCATGTGGAAAAGGTGTGTAAAGAACAAAAGCCATCTATGATAGAAGAGGTCTCTTGCTTTGGAAAATATGGATGGAAAAAATATTCCCTGCGATGATGTTTACTAAGTTCCCAATCATTGTTTCCATTCCGTCATACACTTTCTCAGATCAGGTTTCATGACTTGGCAACCATTACTTTGCCAACATTCTTGTAAGCATGAATGAATTTACATTCATCTTGTAGGAAGAGATAGCAAAAGGTCTGCCTAGGCCCTGGCCTATGAGACAAGGAAAATTATCCGCGGTGATAATCTAAGAGACCAGCCCTGAGATTAGGTCACCACACTGCTCAGAGACCAAATGTATCCTTGTCCTTGGCACCAATGTGGGCATCCATGTCAGCTTGTAGCACTTCACCCCTATTGAGAAAGTGGCTTTAATAGCCTGGCCTGCTTTGATTATTGCAGCAACTTTCCTCAAGCAGCCACATCAGGAGTGAGGGTACAGAGGTTTCAGGCATCTGGGGTGCTTTACAAGAATTACAGGGTTAAACGCCAACTCAGAGAATTCCATTTTCAATACCACAAGTAGCTTCAAAGGATCCACCAAGAGATACAAAAGCTCCATAAAAATCAGTAAAATCCTTAAGGCATTGAAGAAGCTGCAGGAAACATAGTCTCAGCTATGGCTATCCAATGCCTCACGGGAGCTAGATCTCACTCTTTCGCAACCTAGTGCAAAGAAGCCCAAGAAAATTCTGTGTGTCTTGGCATTTCCACCACCAGTGCCCACACACACCCCTATATGTTTTTTATTCCTCAAGGACAGGGGCAGGGTGATACTGGCTGCTTCAGGAGTAAAACTGTAAAAGATGTAAACCTAATTCTTCATAAAAAAATTGAAGACCTTTCTCAAGAAAAATGCAGGCCATAGGAACAAGGTTAAATGCCAACTCAGAAAATTCTATTTTCAAAACCCTGAGTGTGTGTCAGCTAAGATGGTCAATATGAAGATCCTCTCTATCTCTTAATATAGATAAGGATATAAGTCAAGAAAAGATATAACCAAGGGTGCAAATATCCATGGATCTAGAAGAGAGTAGTTTACACTCAATATCAAAGGTATAGGGTTCCAAAGCCTATATTCTAGATATGGGGATGGGGTCTTACTAGGATCCTAAGAGTTGTAAACAAGAGTTAAGGTAATAAGTAAGAGTTAATCCTAAACTAAGGATTGTAATGTGAATTGGTAGAAAGCGTGTGCTATAAAGAGAACAATGTAATAGACAAAGATATGCTACACTATCCTAGTCTAATACATGATACATCAAAATAATCAATCAACCAACATAAAGGAAAGGGATTTAGGGTTAGAGATACTTACGTTTGCGTGAACATCGTTAGCGCATTAAACCCCCTCCTTGGTTTGTAGCACCTTGTGAGAGATTTTTTGTGGGTGGATCACAAGAGGGATAGGTAAAAGACCTAAGTAGACCAAAGTTGGGGACTCCAAAGACTAAGGTAGACTTATTGGTTCAACTCCTATTCTTGATTCTCCTAGTAACCCAATGCTCCAATGATGACCTAAGTATAAGCTCCATTGGACCTTAAGACCTCTTAACCTTCAAGGATAGAATTATGTGCATCGAAAGAGGGGATTATTTGATGATATCATTAAAACTAACAATTATGACGCAAAAAAACATAACCTAAAGTCCCAAATCAAGATGTTAGTTGGAAAGAGATGCCTATCGACGTCATTATCGACCATCGCCGATGACATTGACCGGAAAAACATATCTACTAGATGTCATCAACCATGCTGCAAATAGTCTAATAAAGTTGAGGTGGAGGAGAAGGGTGGAGCAAGATACTTGGAGCAAGTATGAAGGTGATTTGAGGGTGCTTATAGGAAAATGATCTAAAGGTGATAGGATTGAGGATATCAAGTGGTCGTAAAGTGGTGGTGGGAAGGCTAGGGCAAGCGTTGGCAATCTTTCAGAGGTGCTATGAATCGACCCTAGCCCTTTTGCAATGCACCCATGAGGCATGCACTCAAAGGTATTAATACACCAACAACCTACAAAGAGTAATCGCTAGTAAGTGAAAAATATGGCATATACATATGCCCTAGCTGAATAGCATCGCATGTCACAATAGTGTAATGTGAAATGGTATTAGGAAAAGAAAGATGGTACATTGAAATCAAAGTAAATGACTATAAATGAAGTAATAAATGAGAACTCTATCAAATAACTATAATTAACTTACCTTTCCATGAAGATGGGATTAAATCTCTTGTCTCAAATGTCAAGGCACAAAGGCACAAAGTTGATACAAGACTAAAGAGAAAATAACAATACAAGAGAAAGCGAGTCTAAAAGTAGGTGTAAAAACATGAAGATAGCTCAAAGGAGGGTGCTAACATGGGTTGGATAGCCTATTAGGGGATGCTAAATGAGGTCGAAGGCACATAAAATGAAATAAATGGGGTTAGGCCAGGTTCGGGTAGCCTATAAGGAGAGACTAAATTAGGTCCACAAAACATAGGAAAAGTCGTAAAATAGGTTCTACATTAGGGCTGGATAGCCTATATGGAAAGAGTATATTAGGTCTAAGAAAACTAGAAAAATGTCATAAGGTGCATAGATGGGAGATAAAATCAGTCTAGCATGCTTGAAAAAATAAGAAAAAAATGGGAACGTAATAGGACTAGGTCAGGTCTGATAATAGATTAGGCCGGAAGAACCTAGAAAGTGTCTTAAGGTTCGAGATAGGAAGGAAACCAGTCTAGCATGCATTCTTAAAAATGAATTAAAAACTCAGGAGATAATAGGACTAAGCTAGGTCCAAATAGCATAGAAGGAAAGACTAGACTAGGTCTCAAGAACCTAGAAAATGGCATACACGTAAACCAGTCTAATAGTACTGCTTAAAAGAGAATCACCAAAATGTATGGTGTCCCTGTGTTTCACCCTGAAATCTAGGACTACCCTATTTAAAAAAAAATCGTACTTTTAAAATAATGGGTCGTTTTGTGTTTTTATTGCCAGAAAGTTCTTGTAATGTGTCAAGATATTCCCAAAGAGTCATATTAGCCAATTTCGCCAAATACCCAGATGCCCAAAATTGTTATATTCTGTCATTGGGGTTTGCCTGCAGGAAATTTGTATTTAATTATTTTGAGCCCCGTTTGAGGCAATTTGTGCTCCGATTTAACCCTGTTGTGATCGTACATGTCAATTTTCCCATATACCAGTAGGGTTTTAACCAGAATGAATCCTGGGCTTTATTTGTGACTTCTGACAACATTTTGTGTTTTTGTGTTTTCCGTTTCGTTTTCTGTGAAATTTCTCTAGATCAATTCCTTTGCCGGTTTGGCCTGATTCTTGGCTTGGAGTATCTGGAGATCACCTATGCACGTTGTGCCAGAAGGAATTCACCATCGGAGGTCTGGTTCTCTCGAAAAAGACAAAGTCGTGCACCAAAAAGCTTCTTCTGGGCTGGCCGCATTTTTGGAAAAAGAGGGTTTGAAGTGAATCATGGGATTTTTGGAAGCAACAGGCAGGTGGGAATTTTGTACCTACCTAACAGGGTACTTTTTCCCATGGAAGCAACGCCACTTAAGTCACAATGGGAAAATTAGAGGCGCAAGCGAAAGGGAATTTCTTACCTGCCTTGCAGGGTAAAAATTTCCATTGTGAAATAAAAGAAAAATCACTTAAGACATTGATGGGATTTTATTACTTGCCTTGCAGAGTAAATAATCCCATTATGAAAGTCAAACAACTTAAGTGAATCATGGGATTTTCAGAGCTTCCTTGCTAATAATCCCATTGCCAATTGACTTTTAAAAATAGAAATTCCTTATTTCAAAAAGTGCGACCCCTTTAGGGAAAGAAAGGCAGCCTTAACTAATTTAATTAATTTCTTCTCCAATTTTGGCGCCCAGGCTTGTGGAAAAGTCAACAAAGGAAAGTGGACAAAAGGAAGTTGAAATAAACAGGTCTAAAATTAAATAAATATTATTTATTTAATGCAGTCCCTTCATGTCAAAAAGTGCACCCCATTTGGAGAGAGAAATAATACTTTTTAAATATTAAATGATTTAATTAATTTATATTTTCAGGTGGCTTAGGTCAAAGCATACTTGTGAGGCTTGAGTTAATCGAAAGCGTAAGTCTAAAATTAAATAAATTTAATTTATTTAATGGCAGCCATGAGCATGCACAAAATAAGCGCCCCATTTGAAGAGTAAAACTTATTAAATAATTAATTAATTGCCAGAATAGGAAAGGCATTAATTAATTATAGAATCATGAGGATTATATAAATAGGGGTTGCCATAAGAGTGAATTAATTAATTCAAAAGCACAAAAGTGCAGCCAAGACAAAAAGTGCGCCCCATTTGAAGAGGGTTTTTCTCAAAAAAGGTGTAATTAATGCTTTGAAAGCTTCCAAATTTGGCACCTAGGTTTGAAGGAGGTTGATTTGTGTCTAAATAATTGTCTGCATAAGTGATACAGGTGCTCAGGTGAAGTTGGTAAAATTCATGTTTGCTTTGCATGCAAATAAAACATCAAATTTTGGGGCAGCGAGCTTGATATATGCAGATTTTCATAAATAAAATCCGTGTTCATGTTCCGATTGCCATCTTTGTCTGAATTAATTACAGAATTCATTACAGGTGCTTTTATAAGAGAAAGGGAGCTTAAATCAATGTCCAATACATTGAACATATCCTCTGAATATGAAGAATTATCTAGATCTCGCACCGTTGAAGAATTCGGCTAATAAAAAGAAAAAGAATTTCTCAGACAAAGATCGCTCCATGGCAAAGCATGATGAAAGAAAAGGATCAGCAGAATCATGCATAGCTTCCAGATTCAGATCCAGATCCATAATTGCAAAGGCTTCATCCTCTTGTTTCGAATGCAGCCCATGAAGAAGTCAGTGCATGGAGAATTCCTTCTAGGATCTTGTGCATGTGCTCTAATCTTCTAGTTGAAGCCTTCATTGAATTTGCATTCACCTAGAGTGCTTTCCAGAATTTTTAATTGCTCATATGCAATTAAAAATAAAAATGATGAGTTATTTACGACAAACATTGCACTGATGCATGTACTGGAGAAGAACTGCAAAAGCTTCAAGGATAAGAGGGAAGACAAGTCAAAGGCAATACCCACAAGCAAATCACAGTCACTTGCTTCTAGATCCAGCCGCTTCTAGATCCAACTACTTCCAGATCCATTTTGGTGAGAATCAAAGGCAAAAGAATCAGCTGCATGCAGAATATGAAAAAGAACAAGACTGCAACTTTCCTCTTCCTTCTTCTTTCCTCTGACAAAGTAATTGAGCGATCAATTAAATTATAAAACTTAAGTGATTGGTTTAAAAGCCATTACTTGAAGAAGTCAACTACTTGGAGATAGGTGGCAAACGTGCAAAATAGAAGGTTCTATTTTCAGTTGCAAATCATGCATGTCATGCAAAGAGGAATTTCAGGAGGGAGATTGTCAGTTGTTTCCTTTCCGACTTCCACATGTGCTAGTTCAACTAAAAGCTTCCGACTTGTAATTGCCCCTCTACATTCTATAAGTAGAGGAAGAACCTATGGGTTAAACGAGGAGAATTTGTAAGCAACAGCATTCTTGTGTTCCAAACTTTGTGCTGAAACCCCTGATAGCCACTTGAAGCAAAGGAATATAAAGGAGCAGGCTTCCGGAGAACTTTGTGTCACGGTGCATTTTGTTTCTAAGCTTTCTATCTTAGATCTCCTAATAAACTGTTATTTTAGATCTAGATCTCGAAAGTTTCCTTTGCTTATAATTTTGTGTGTTGATATCTATTGGTTTCTTCTATGTGCATGCAATCAACTCTGTTATCTATTGATTGGGTTGCACATCTTCCCCATTTCTTCCCTGTGTTTTCTTATTTCCTTCTTCTATAAATATTTCCTTTCTTAAACAACTGCTTACTTGCTGCAGAGCTATACAACTATGGTTCATGAGCTGAATAGTTAAAGTAAAACCCCATATAGATACTAGCATATTTTTATTGACAAATCTGACACGGGAGCCTCACCGGTAAATGAGGGAGATTTATCTCATGATTGCCTAGGTTTTCAGCTATGCAGAAAATCTAGCCAACAATGTAAGACTTCAAACCCAAACATAACTAAGAGGGGTCTAGAAGGAAAGAACAATGATCGAAAGAGAACATCTTGAAAGCCCAAAGATGCGGACACTCAAGAAGGGATGATTTAAGGGGATGTTCTTAAACCCTAATGTTTGTTGCAATGTTAACATCTCTAACAAGAGGTGTCTGAGAGGATATATAGAAGAGGCTAAGACTTGAGACTTAGAAACTAGCCTATTGCGATGGGGAGAGTGAAAAAGGAGGGATAAATGAACACCACCAAGGCAAAACAAAATCTTTACCAATCATGACACTTTAATCAGGTTGTCAAAACTAGAAGTTTTTGACATCAAGGTGTGAAGGAACCCAATTTTGCAAGGTTTGATTTTGAATAACTATCGAAGTATAAGACTATCCCATGTCAGCCATGCGAGAAAATTAAAGGTTTCTACCTTCCCATGCAACATGTTTCCAGTTCCTCAAGACCAAATGGACCCATCGGTCAACTCTTGTGTGAAAAAAACTGCAGCGGCGGTGATGATAGATATGCAGCCTCCTACATTAGTCAAAAGGACCTTAAGCTTTGTTGTGAGGCCAACTGTAGAGTTTGAGCTTTCAACAAGGATAGGAGGCACGCCAATGATATCACTTCCTTTTTGCTTGTGATTGAATTTTATTTATTTATTTTCTTTTTTATGTTGCCTTTTAATTGATTTTTTTTTTTATACTTTGGCTTTTTCTATTCCTCTTGCATATGGTGCATATGGGTTTGAAAGGCTGATCAAATGGGTATAAAAGATGGCTAACACTAAAGAACTTATACCTAGCTACTTCAAAGGAGGGCCCCTGACCAAGATGCTTAGATACTCCTAGGCTTGCAACTTAGAAGAGAATGTTATCTTGAGATTGACCTTGGTGTGCTTAATAGGGAATGTGCAAATAAGGGTAGATAATAAGTATTTGTTGGGTTTCCCTAATCAATTTATATGAAGGAATTATACAATAACAAAAAAATTAAGACTTTTGTCACGAAGAGGGTAAAATGAATGAATGACATATAGGCCATCTTGAAGTCACATAGAAATTGATCCAAGCAAGATAGAGGCCATCTTGAAGTGCCCCATAGCCTTCTAATATGACCAAAGTAAGGAGTTTTGTTGCTGCAGATAATTATTTGTGGAATTTAATTAAGAAATCCATGGCCGCTCCATTGCATTCTATTACAATAGGTGGTAAGAATTTTACGTGGGGTAAGAAGCAAAAAGATGCATTTTAAATATTCACATATAAGATTAGCCATGCTCCAGTTTTAGCTTTGCCTAACTTGCAACTACCTTTTGAGGTGGAAACGGATGCTAGTGACTATGCTATGGGGTTTTCCTACTTCAAGGAGGTAGGCCCGTATGTTATCATTTTGAGTTGTTTCATGGTGCAATTTTGAATTATTGTACATATGATAAGGAATCTGTATGCTCTTATGCAAGCGATCAAGAAATGGAAGCACTATCTCATGGGTAAGGAAACTATTATTCATACAGATCATCAACCTCTTCAATATTTGCATGCTCAAAATAAACTTCAGCAGAGTAGTAGCACTATAAGTGGATGGATTTCTCACAAAGAGTTTCATTTGATTATCAAATATAAGAAAGGTGTGACTAACAAGTTAGTTAATATGTTGCCTAGACCTCCTTTGCTTTCAGTTATGAGCTCTATAACCCTTCTTGATCCTTTTGTGTGTGAATCTTAAATAGAAGGATATGAGCAAGATTCAAATTTTGAGGAGCCATTTTGTCAAACAAAGCAGCCCCAAGGTGTGGGTTTTGAGTCCAAGGGAGAGTACTATCTCCAAGATGGGTTACTCTACAAGATGGGTAAGCTTTGTATGCCTAAGGAGGAATGATTTCAATTAATGAGAGAAGCACATATTTCCATGGTTGCAAAAAAAATTTGATGTTATGTTGGCTAGATTTTCTACACAGCTGAAAACCTAGGCAGTCATGAGATAAATCTCCCTCATTTATCAGTGAGGCTCCCATGTAAGATTTTGACAATTATATTTTCTAATATCTATCTGTTGGTTTTACTTTAACCGTGTAGCTCATGCACCATAGCTAAAAGGGCTGCAGCATGATAGTAAGCGGTGTAAGAAATGTATATATGTAGAAGAGGGAAATAATTGAATGCGGCGAGAAAAAAGAAAGAAGATGTGCAACCCGACCAATAGTTAACGAGTGGTCACATGCACATAGACAAAACAAACAGATCTAGAAATGTAGAATTCAAAGAAAAGGAAAGTTTCGAGATCCGAGATCTAAGATAACACAAATTTATGCAAAGATCTAAAAAGAAATAAGAAACAAATGCACCGTGGACACAAAGATCTCTGGAAATCTACCTCCTCTCTATTCCTTAGCTTTTAGAAAGATATCAAGGGTTTCAGATCAAAGTCTGGAACACAAGAATGCTGATTACAAATTCTTATGATTTAACCCATTTCAGGCTCTTCCTCTATTTATAGTGTATAGAAGGGAAATTACAAATGGAAACTACAACTGAACTAGAACATGTGGGAAGTTGTAAAGGAAACATCTGGCAACCTTTCTCCTAGAATTCCTCTCTAAGTGACATGCATCTAGGAGGTTAAGCCAAAGTTGTGCACATCTGCTGCATCCACTTATCTTAGAGAACTTTTCCAAATAACTTAAAGTAATGGCTTTTAAACCAATAACTTTAATCTTACAATTTCATCCCGAACATAAGGAATAAGAGAAAGAAAAGAGAAAGAAGAAGATCTCAAATGTTACACCTACACTTTCTTCTTGTTCGATATTGAATATACTTGTCGAACATATAATTCAGCAATTTCCCATTTGCTTTAAAGAGCAACCTCTTTTCAATCTCTTGAACTGTGCAATCCTTTGGACAAAATGTCAATGCTTACTTCCACTTCCTTCAAACTAGGCCCAAACTCTTTAATGTCCGATTGAAGTGTTATCAGCTTGTTGATTGAATTCAACGTGAAAGTCTTAACAACTTCATCAATCCTCTTCTGAATCATCAGAAGCAACCCTTCAAGAGAAGCGGCACCTTGTTTGGAATAGCTCTTCTGTAGGAAGAAACATCCCCAACTACTTCCTCCTCGGTGAAAACAACTATATTGCCCGGCAATGATAATATCCTATCCTCGAGCAACTGCATTCTTTTTAGCATAAGCTTGAGAATTTCCATGCGGAAAGAAATTGCAAACTCAAGTTGTTTTCCCTTTTCAATCAGTCCATCAGGCACAAGTTGCTCCGCAATCAAAACCTCCTCCTAAAATTATTTATTTTAACCAAAATGTCCAGTGGTCCTTCAGCGATTGCATTCTCCTCCACTATGCTTTCATCGATTGCTTCACCTGAGATAATGCATCTTTCATAACTTCCAGACTAGTTGGTACCTCTTTGAGTTGTTTAGAAGCTTCATGAATGATTTGGCTTTTCCATTCATTGATAGTCATGGCTTCCCTTGTTTCCTTGGGCCCATGGGAATTGGAATGGGAAAAATGTCTTCCGTGGAACTAACTTAGAAAGGGACATTACAAGATGTGTATTATGTAGTACTAGCAAGCACAGTAATGTGAAGTTGGGTTTATATGTGCCATTATCGGTTCCTTCTAGGCCATGGAAAAGTATATCCATGGATTTTGTAGGTGGGTTGCCTAAGTCAAGGAAGGGGCATGACTATCTCTTTGTGGTTGTGGACCGGTTCAACAAAATGTGTATTTTTACTCCTTGTAAGAAGACCCTCAAGGCAAGTGATGCGGCTGAGTTGTTTTTCTAATGTGTGGGTTCATTTTGGTTTGCCTAACTCTATTATTTAAAACATGGACTCAAGATTTGTTGGCAAGTTTTGTGCTACATTATGGGAGAAATGGATATAAAGTTAAAGCGGTTTACAATTTTCACCTGAAGCCGATGGGACCAAGGTGGTAAATAGAACATTGGTAAGACTCTTGAGAGGGTATAATAGGAAACATCCTACGACATGGGATGAGAATTTGGCATATATTCAAAATCTATTCCAGAAACAGTGCCAGTTCGAGTTCGGGCTTGGGTTCGATACGTGGGATACATCAATTTTAAAAACCCTTGGGTATAATACATCTTGATACGTTCGTACATATATATTAAAAACTAATATATATATATATTTTATACATATATGAATTTTACTCATTTTTTAGTCCATAAGAAATACAAAACTTGAAAATTATAGTAGGATCAATGTTCAAAACATTCAATATACTTAAGACTTTACATTTTCATTGATCATGTGGCTGCCATACATATGATATACGAATATCATGTCAACATGAATACAAACAAAACTTGAAAAATATACTAGGATCAATGTTCAAATTTCCAAAACATACAATATACTTAAGATTTTACATTTCATTGATAATGTGGCTGCCATACATATGATATATGAATATCATGTCAACATGAATACAAAAAATCTAGAATATATCATCTAGATTTTCCTCAAAATCAAATTCTTGCATGCCACTCGCACTAGCTCCACTCTCATTAGTTTTGTTCTCCACTCCTTGTGAACTCCCTTTAATGTCACCTTCGCCATCAAATATTGAAAGTTGGGCAAAAGTGGCTGCGGAGGTATCCAATTCTGTGGTCTCTGAAGAAGATCCCAAAGTTTGTGAGGGCCTTTAACATAGTCCTCAGACTTGTGTGACAAGAGGTGCAAATTGGAATGCACATATACCAAATCCTCAACTTTTTAGATGCCAACTTGTTTCGTTTAGCTGAGTGGATAAAGATATATGTACTCCAATTCTACTCTGCGGAAGAATTACTAGCCACCTATTACAAAAAGTTTGTTAGAAAATTCAAATTAGTAACATACTAAGAATGTGCTGAAAAATATCCTACTAACTTAATAAAATTTAAAATTTTCAATGATTATAAATTTATAAAAGAATTTTGATGGCAATAGGTCGTAAGTACTTGGCATCATGGCCATGTACACACCACCATTTGGTTGGGCTCATGGTGTACTTGTCGAAAAGAGCCTCAATCTCTCCCATGTTGCCTTCTGAAGCTACAAACATGCCCATTTTGTTTCGGACCAAACTGGCTATAGATGGATCAGGAAAAAGTCTTTTGAATGTTGCCCTAGTTCCACTTGCAACTTCAAGTCAAAGAATAGTGGTTTCCTGTTAGGTAGCCCAAATATTTCAGAGCTATAATAATTTGGGTTCAGTGCATAAGCAAGGAGATGTAATGGGGTGGTCATTTTATTCCACCTCTTCAGGGAACATTTTTGACCTCATTGTAGGTCTCTTTTGGATCTTGCTAGTTTGTTTGTATGACCTCTCTCATATGTTCAAGCATAGAATCTATTCCATCATATATCTCCCCATGCATGTTACATCAATATCTATGTATTTGATCATGAGAGAATGGGCTCAGTAAAGCCGAGCAAGTACTTTGTAATATCCTCCACGGTCAAGACCCTTAGCCAAATTTTGTTTACCGACGGCTAAGGGGTGATAAAAAGGGAGAACTATAGTCTTAATACATTATTATAAAGTGCATTAAAAAACTTAAAAAGCAATTATATTAATTTATTAATGACTTAATAAAAATAAAAGAGAAAAAGAAAAGAAAATATAAACTGAAATTAGAAAAGAAAAGGGAGAGAAGTCAGTTTATGTTTTTATTTCTCCAAGGACAAATGCAACCCATGTTGGGGATGTGACAAGGCCAAAAAGAATTAAAAGCAGGAAAAACATGTGATTGGTGCTTGTGGGTGTCTACTAAGCCAAATTTCATTATAAAAACAAGTCGACTTGCTTGTGAGAGGCATCTCTTTTATTTTATAAAAATTCTAATTTTTTTTAAGCTTTGTAAGCTTTGCAAATAAACTCCTAAGGACGAAAACCCTTTTGAGTTAGCTCTAGAGGACGAAAACCCTCTTGAGGATTAGAGAAAGAAGAACGAAAACTGTTCTTTCTTGTGAGAGGATTCTCCATTCAGGGGTTTCCATTGAAGATCAAGGATTTATTTGTGTTTTCCATTGAAGATCAAGCTTCTATTTTTGTTTTCCAACAGGGTTTGAGGGATTTCCAAGAGGGGTGAATGGTTGTTGATTTTGGGTACAACTAGGGTTTCATCTACACATTTCCAAATTTCTGAGCCTATTTTGGGTGCCTTCCACCCATCGGAAAATTCTAATTTTGGTATCATTGGAAAACTTGTGATTTTATCTTCAATTTGAGCTATCATTTGTCAAAATTGTTGGGTATTTTCTGAGTTATGAATTTCTAAAGTTTTGGTTGTTTTTCTACAATTAAAAATCAGATTTTTAGTATTTTGTAAAAATATAAGTATTTTCAGATTTGATAATTCAAGGGCTAGCTACAGATTTAATTTCATAATTTTTGAAGGTGTTTTGAGGCTATTTTACACCCATAGGCAAATCTCTTAGGGTTTTGGCAAGGAATTTTGGGTTGTTTGCATTGCTATCATAAAAACAATAATTTCCAACTTGCATTTTATTTGGGATTTGCAGAAAATCCATCTGGGGTTAGAATATGTCCATTTGGGGACATTATAGTGGTATCGAGCAGTGCATTCTCCCATCATGTGAAGGAAAGATTCAATATGAAGTGGACCTAAGTTCCTTTTTTTGATGGTACTAATGAAATTTTTGCTAGATCTTGGTTGAAGGAATTTGAGAGATATTTGCGATGGAATCCTATATGTCAGGATGATGCCCTCATGCTCATCTCTAGATACTTGGATGGAATAACACATAAATGGTGGCATTATTTGTTGAAGACCTAAGGGGTCAAATCCATTGCCTCCCTTGAAGATTTCACCCAAAAGTTCCTAGAAAGGTTTGATGTGCAAGATTGCAAGGATGAGCAAGGTAGAAATGCCTCATTAATTGAAAATATTTCTTTTCCTTCTAAAGATTGCATGCATGGTGGTGAACAGGAAATTAAATCATGGAGTCTACCCCCATGGAGGAAGAAAATTCAGATCTACAAGTTAATGATGAGAGTTTGGTGGTGAAAGCCCAAATTCCAAATGATGAGGACTACTTTCAGCTTGCTGCCTTGTTTGGAACAACAATACAGGAGGAGATACATGAGGAGCAGATTGCACGGGATGCAGATTATGTGGTAAGAGGTACATCATCTTTGTTATTGCAGCAGTATTATCATGATGACATTCAACCCATTGTGGACAAGGTTGCTAGGGAATTGATACAACAAAGTCAAGTTATCATGAAGACAAAGGATGATGAGGATATTGGTGATACTCCAAGGTATGAAGAGCATAATAATGGGTCATATTTATTGTTGCATAGTAAACCATTTCAGATTTGTTTTATTCATGAGAAGTATGGTAATGCAAATTGTAAAATGAAGCATGTGGATCCCTTGTTCCAAATTCATGAATATGGGCATTATGAGAGCTACATACTTTGGCAAGAGCTCTTTCATTTGATAGGTACATGATCTAAATTATTGGAGCACTACAATATGTTTTATTTGTTGCATATGGCACTTGGGTGTAAGAGTTACAATTGCTTGAGGGCAAGCAATTTGGGGAAGGGAGGATTGTAATATCCCCTTCTCGGTCGAAGACCCTTAGCCCAATTATGTTTCCCGACAGCTAAGGGGTGATAAAAAGGGAACTATAGTCTTAATAAATTATTATAAAGTGCATAAAAAACTTTATAAAAGCACTTATATTAATTTATTAATGACTTAATAAAAATAAAAGAGAAAAAGAAAAGAAAAGATAAAGTGAAATTAGAAAAGAAAAAGGAGAGAGGTCACTTTATGTTTTTATTTCTCCTAGGAAAAATGCGACTCATGTTGGGGATGTGACAAGGCCAAAAAAGAATTAAATGCGGGAAAATCATGTGATTGGTGCTTGTGGGTGGCTACTAAGCCAAATTTAATTATAAAAGCAATTCGACTTGCTTGTGAGAGGCATCTCTTTTATTTTATAAACTTTGTAAGCTTTGCAAATAAACTCCCAAGGATGAAAACCCTTTTGAGTTAGCTCTAGAGGACAAAAACCCTCTTGAGGATTAGAGAAAGAGAAACTAAAACTCTTCTTTCTTGTGAGAAGATTCTCCATTCAGGGTTTTCCATTGAAGTATCAAGGATTTATTTGTGTTTTCCATTGAAGATCACGCCTCTATTAGTATTTTCCAACAATGTTTGAGGGCTTTCCAAGAGGGGCGAATGGTTGTTGTTGATTTCGGTATAGCTAGGGTTTCATCTACACATTTCCAGATTTTCGAGTTTGTTTTGGGTGCCTTCCACCCATCAGAAAATTCTGATTTTGGTATCATTGGAAAACTTGTGATTTTATCTTCAATTTGAGCTATCATTTGTCAAAAATTGTTGGATATTTTCTGAGTTATGAATTTATGAAGTTTCGGTTGTTTTCTGCAATTAAAAATCAGATTTTTAGTATTTTACGTATCATGAAGGATATGGGAGGTTGGGGGAAAACTTCTCGCAACATAGTTCAAAATTCATAAAATAGGGCAGTTCATGCTTCTACTAGTAAAACTCCTTTTGAAACTTGTTTTGTCTATCTACCTACATGTGCATTTGATGTTGCTTTGAGACGACCATGCAGGAATAATGGGAAATTCGATCCGTAAGTCCAAAAAGATGATAAATTCATGTGAGAAGATTTAACAAATTCACCTCCATGTGCATAGAGGTTAAAGGAGACACTGAAGCCGGGTAGAGAGCACAAGACGATTTGTTAGGAATATCTTGTTTAGTGCTTCACATTATAATATAGTTTGTGTATTATTAATTACGGAAATGTAAAAGAAATTACTATTGTAATTAGTTGTGAATTATTATTCCGTGAATTATATTTTACGTGCAAACCTCAAAGTGTGTGCTTTTCATTTGGTGCATTCAAACCGCTCAACTATACGGTTGTCAGCATTTTAGATCACGCATGTGTCCACATGGCTCATTCTTCAAACATTTTTCCATAATTCGCATGATCCATTGTTGAGTCCAAAACCGTGCCGATCAAATAATGATTTGAACAGTTAAGGTAAAGTCAAGTTTAGTTTGTCCGTAAGTGCCATATTAGAAGTCTGTTTTTTATATATATATATTTTTCTTCTCGTTCAAAGTCTTAGTAAAATTCTTTTTAGTCATGTTATACAAAATTATTTTTTCTGTATCAAATCCATGCCATTAAAGTATTATTTTAAAAGCCATTCAACATTGTAAGTCATCTAGTATTGTCTAGGTATCAACATTGTTAAAATTGTGTTTAGGTGAATATAGGTAGTCAATGTTAAATAGGTGATTTTAGGATTATTGTCTTGTCAAGTGTTAAAGTCATGTCATTGTAAAAAAAAAAAGTTCGAAAAATAAAAAAATTGCCTCACGGATGCATTTTCGGTGTTACCCGACGTCCGGCAAAATAACGTGTTTCACATTGCGGGAGGGAAGAAAAGAATAAACAATGTGGAAACAGTTGAGCATCATATCCAAATCCAGCTGAGCTAGCAGAATGTTGATGGAGGAAGGAGGCATCGGAGGAAGGAGGTCATTCAAACCTCTCGTCACAACACCGACGGGCCGCGCAAAAGTCGTGGGTGGCATATGTATGGTGTGAGTATATGATTTTCAGTGTGGTTTCCATTTTTTTAGTGTGCTTCAGTTTGCAGTGTTCCTGTTTTGTGTGGTATTTGATGGATGTTGGAAAGAGAGTTGTGTTGGGCGCAGATGACCTGTCGAAAATCCTCCGATCCGACTTGGTCCTCTGATCGTCGTACTTCATTGGAAGATGGTCAGCTAGAAGAATACGTTCACTAGCATTAGTGACCATGTGCAAATGAAGACCTAACTAGCAAGATCCATTCGAGTGTATGTTCTTCGATGCATTTTGCTTCTCAAAGATCTATATGAGTGGAATTTCACATTGTGGGGGAATATATACCAATGTTCCATTCCCATTCTCGCACCCAAAACGACTTAGTCAAGGAAAGCTTCCAGAGGCATGGGATTTTCTATGTTGTTCGAGATCGAGTGGCAATGATCAATGACAGAGACTACAATTAAGAACATTACGATTCTTATAGGAAGTAATGTGAAATTTTTTTGTGAATATATCTTCTATTGTGCGCTTTTGAGATATGCATGTTGTGTTTCCTACATAATTCCCTGATGTATAAGCATAGTGGTGAACAGTAGCACCAGAGTAAGTCAGTTCATGGATCTTGAAAGGGTTTGTGGGAGGATCCAGAAAACCACACGAGGTGGACAGTTGATGAGGTTCCTATCACGTCAAGGTTTGTGGTAAACCTATTTAAAACCATGGAAGGAGCGAGCCTTTCTTTTGGATCAAGGTCATGAGTCACAGAGTTGGACATGCCACAGGGGTGAGCATACTGCAGAGGAGCGTGTGGATGTTTTTCTACCATGTTCGCACTAAGGGGGGGAATGTTAGGAATATCTTGTTTAGTGCTTCACATTATAATATAGTTTGTGTATTATTAATTACGGAAATGTAAAAGAAATTACTATTGTAATTAGTTGTTTTATAAACAACTAATATTTGTTGGCTTGTGTAGTGGTTGAGTAGGTTGTACTCACCCACGTAAATAGGCTTGATGGAGTTAGTGGTTATACTTGTTTCCTAAATTATAGGAACAAGTTATTCTATATATTCTGTAATACAAACCTGAATGAATATAGAAGGTGAATTATTATTCCGTGAATAATATTTTCTGTGCAAACCTGGTGTGTGCTTTTCACGATCAATATAGAACGAGCATTCTTTCCTTGTTGGGGATAAGGTATGGTTGTACTTGAGTAGAGATAGACTCCAAGGTAAAGCTAAAAAGCTCAAGCCTCTTAGATATGGTCCATTTGAAATTTTGGAACAAGTGGGAAAGAATGCTTTTAGGCTTGATTTACCTCCTTATATGAAGATATATTCAGTTGTTAATGTTGAGAACTTACGTCTCTTTGAGCCTTCTATGCTAGATAATGAAGATGAAGGGTTGTTGTTATCTTCTATTGAAGATCTTGCTCCGGGTATCTAGTTGGAATTAGAGGAATACATTGTTACAACGGAAGGAAAGGACTACAAGAAGAGGAGGGAAAAAACATTGGCTTGTTGGGTTAAAGGGGCAACTACCTAACAAAACCAAATGGTATTCCAAAGAAGATGTAGGGTAGAAATTTTCTCACTTAATCAGGTCCTGAAGATTTTACTGACTTAAAAACTTCAAATTGGGGTGTATGCTCGGAAAAATGATCTCAAAATTTCCTAGTTAAAGTAATTCATGATTATAAGTTGTATTCAAACTTTTCTTATGTTCAAACAAGCACACAAAGACATCAAACATGACATATGATCATTCTTTTCAACAAGCTTCCCATGATGACCCAAGTAGGGCAGCGACATAGGAGGAGTCAAAATATGATCATTTTTATCATACATTGCACTCCCAACAACGAGCTCACCCTTATTTTGTTCGTATTTGTTTGAAACATCTTCAAAACTCTCTCCAAGGTTATGAACTCCCTCAATCTGCCCATCACTGTATATTGTTTGGAAAATTCTGGAAAATTGAAAGTAATCATGAAGAACCAGAAGTGCCCTTCCTTCATGGACATACCCTTCCATAATGTCATTCTCATATACTTCATGCAAACCTGAATTTTCTTTTCCATTTCTCTGCCACATGCCATCATTAGAAATCAATAAATTCGCATTGAATATCAAAGGTTTTTTGCATTCCAACTTGTGCTTCATGATTTCCTTCTCTTTCCTAGGCTCATGCTTCAAGATTTCATCAAACCCTTGACCCTTCATACTGCTGTTCTGAAAATCAGTCAATGGCTCGTCCTTGGGAAGAGTGATGGGTGCTTCTAGGGCTTCAATGGGTTGCTCCCTCTCAATGCCCAACAACTTTGATTGTTCTTCTTCATCCTTGATCATGATGGAGGGATTCTTTCCCTCTAGGGATGGAACATCTTTCCCATTTTCCTTGGGTATAACTTGGGGTTTGGACCTTGGTCCAATTCCCACTCTACCATTCTTCAACCCTATGAACTCGGTGAGTGTCATGGCATCACAAATCTCATTTAGAAGAGCCATGTACTCCTCATAGATGGTAGCAATGTTATGGCCCACCAAATGTCATGTCTCAATCTATGTAATGGGTTCTTCCTAGGAAGGTAGGTTGAAATGGCCTAGCAGAAGCTCCAAAATATGACCCTAAGGGCTGCCTCACACTATGAATTTCCAAAGAACTTCCTTCTCCATTGTGGTTTTGCATGGCATGGATCAACTGTGTCATCCTATTCACCAATCTTTCTTGCCCTAGGGCAAACCTCTCAACCCTAACATCATCAAAATGTATGTTTGCCATCTATCTACTCCTTTTGAATGAAACCCTCCAGGCTGGGAAGACCGAAGCTATGATACCACTGTAATGTCCCTTCTAGGGCATCAAACAAAAACAAGGGTTTGGACTCAAACCCCAATCACAACTTTTGATTTTTATTACAACCACTTGTCAATCACTTCAAATTCTAGAGGAGCAAACTGAAAATGTCATTAGCAACCAAGAGTGATCTGAATATTTATGGCAGCAAAGGAATTCATATGACAGCCAACAATATCACCACTTAGCCCTAGCAATGAACCTGATTTTTATTTCCTAGGGCAGCGAACTGTATAGGGACTTCACATCAACATACAACCATGCAAAAGAGCTGAGAATGCTTCCAAATAATTAATTCAACCACGGCAATATTTATCAATCCAATTTATATCAAAATAATAGAGAAAGTAAGTGATCACACCCAACTGTAATTAATTTTATGGCAACAATAGTACAGCCAAAACCAAGGGCTGGAAATGATAAACTTCTCCAAAAATCACCAAAATGTAGATTCCAACCTTATAAAAAATGGAGAATAAGAATATCAGCTCAAAATACTAAAGTGTGCCTTAGAAGGCACCAAACTCAACCCTCAAGCAAGTCGCCTAGGGCTGGAAATGAAGAAATGCATAAAATTATTTTGAAGCTCCAATGTGACCTCCGTGTGAGATCACCCTTGCACACAAGAGGGTTTTGTCCCCTAGTGTGATCCTATTGAAGGTTTTCGTCCTCAATAGGTTTCCTTTGAAGGGTTTTTTCCACAAAGGATATTAAAGAGAAGTTACTAGCTCCACCTCCAAGAGAAATCAATATCAAAATCAGCATAACCTCCTCAAACCATTCGATCCACCTTTATATCCTCTTGTGGCACCAATTAGTAATTAGAAGAACAAAAGGATGGCCGACCTCCTTAGGATTGTTCTCCCACCTTTATCTTCAATGTAGGCTCCAAGAAGACCGACCTTAATAAAAGAAAAGAGTACTTTTCCATCTCCACATAGGCTCTCAAGACCGACCTCATGAAGACACTAGAAGTTCTCTTTACTTCGTTTGCCAAGTCATCCAACACCTAGTCAAATCACTTAAAGCCATAATTAGTAGTCAAATAAATAAGGAAAATACAATCACTTAAAATTATGGTAATGCTCACCTCCCTTGATTTCCCTCCTCAAGACCACGGAAGGTGAAATGGGCCCAAGGCCTTCATAGTAACTCACTTGGAAAAGGGGCATTACATATGTGGTGCTTCTATTCCTTCTTGTGTATGTTTTCAATTCATTAACAATCATTTCCAGCACTTCATAGCTCTATGTTTTGCAAATATTTGAGTTATTCATTAACATTCACTAAGTTGGGTTAGTAAGATTCGTATTGGTGAAACTTAGTGTGGAATCTCCACCTAGTTTATGGATCAAATAGAAATCTGAGAAGTGAGGGAAAAGGTAAGAGGGGGCTTATAGGTAAGATGTAAAAGATAAGAATCGTGGGAAACTATGAAGTGAATACTATAAGAACAAACAACAAAGTGACAATACCATGTTGTTGGATACAAAAATCATAATATAAACACAAAAGTGTAATTATATGTACAAGAATGGTAAAGATGAAATGTCAAGCATAGTACCTTTTTCAAGAACTACACCATTGTTGATTCCTTGAAACTTTCATGAAGTTGTAATTGAGATCTTAAGGAAAGGGTGGCATTGTAAGATGCCCCAAAAATGAGAGATAAGGAAAGGGTGGTCATCGTAAGATGCCCCAAAGTGTGGGTGACGACAAGATAATGGATCTTTGTATTCAATGTTGATTTTGAGATCAACATATTGTTTACCATTATGCTTAGTTTTTAAACGAATTTGTCTAACATCTACAACTTAGCACCAAAATGATGTCCGATGGTTCAAAAACAGGCTCAACAAGTTTGTTTATGTCATCGGCCATTCTCGTATGATGTTGGCCGATGAAGTTGTCCACGAAAAGTTTTTCTAAAACGTCATTGGCCCTATTTTCATCAAGTTGATCAATGATGTTTGTTTTGTCTAGGTTTTTATAAACGACATTGGGCTTTTCAGCTAGTTGATTGATGGCATTGATTTTGTCTAATTTTTTAAGTTGAATTTTTGTAAGAAAGCCTAAGTTTTGTTCAATTACCCAATTGTTGTTTTTAAGTGGTGTATTAGTCGGTAGACAAGACGGTAGAGTTTCTTTGTCTTTGTCATCGCTTATTGTCAAATTAGGAAGGTCTTGGTCATAAGTGTTGTGTTAGCTTCACGGTTGAAGGCATTTATTTGGGCCAAAATCTTTCAATTGTGAAGAACATCCGAGTGTCTAGCTTGTGCTTGGAACCTAATGTAATCCTCACATAAGAGAGTTGGATTGTGCATATCATGTATCACCGGATCGATGTGTTCAATTTTGGTAGTAGTATATCATTGGCGGTGACTCCAAGTTGACTAAAGGATTTTCAATAGGAAAGCAGAGGTTCTTGGAATATTTTGGCAATTCCAAACTTGTCATCGTCAAAATAGACAATTTTAACATGTGAATCTGGATTTAGGTCGATAAATTTAGGTAATGAGACACTTCACACATTTTTTCTAGAACAAATGCATAACATCTTTTTAAGATTTGCTATGGGACATCCCATGTATTGGGTTCAGCCTCATGCTTGTACCACATGTTATTATGAATGAATTTAATGCATTGGCTTCCTGAGGATGTGATTGTTCTCATGCGATGCCTTCACGGTCGACCCAATAGAAAGTTAAAGGATAGTTGGACATCTAAGATCATGACCTTAGTGTTTCATGTCCCACTATAATGGGGAGCCAAATGCATCCAAGGGGCTTTTGGTTGTTCTTGTCAAATCCAAGACAATTGAGCCGTGTCTTTTTAAAGTCGTTTCAGTTTATCCTAAGGCCTTGACTAATCATAAGGATGTTGTATTAATTTCAAACCCTTATCCACTAAGACCTTCCTCACTTGAACATCACCAACCATGACATGAATGAAGAGGAGTGGGTAATCGACATAGTAAGGAATCTCATCATTAATCATGTCATCCTCGTGAAACTCAATGGGAGCCTACTCTTAGATTGAGGACTTTAGATGGAGCAACCCAAATACACGCATTAGGCCTCGGGAAATAGGAGAAAACAAGCAGTGGCACACACAATATGGTTCAACCACCTAAGCCTATTGTGACTAATCAGTTTGTTGGGATGCATCAGCTATAGGCTGCAACTAAAAGAAGAAATGAAAGCATAACTAGTATTTTTCTAAAGTAAAATATATTATAATCACAACTTTCAGATCACCCAAGCTAGGTTGAAATCCGGACAAGAGAAAGAGGTTTCAGAAATACACATGTTCAATATTCAAAAACTAATGTAATACTAACAACCCTAGCCCTAGAAAAGATTCAAATGACAAAAGATCAAGAATCTAACCCTAGAAAAGCATATGAATCACAAAAATAAGTATTGCACCTTACAAGCAAAGTGCCCTCAAATCGAACCCTAAGCAAAAATAGATAATGTACCAACTTGTTTTCCAAGTGTCGCAAACCAATGCAAAGAGAGTGTAAGGATTTGCTCTCAATACCATGTGTTGGATGATCCTTGAGGAAGACCCTTTCCATTAGTTTTCCGAACAACCTAGAGAGACAACAGGAAGGTAGATGTAGAGTGCGGGAGTGTAATAGTGAAAGCAGTGCGTATGTAAAACCACTTATTGGGATCGAGAGCTAGACGATCTCTAATTGAGGCGTGCACACAAGAGTGGGAATCTGTAAGGTAGATTGCAGAGATTGAATCAGCAACATGTAGCTAGTAAAAGAGCATCATAGAGATGAATTGAGGTCAAAGTATGACTTATATAGTCAAAAATCAAAGGAGTACATTAGAGATGAGTCGTTGTAGGCCCTTGCATGCCGTATAATGGGTAAAAAGGCGAAAATGTGGCTAGGCCATGTGTTTTTGGTATAACAGGTGACCAGGTCAGTGGTTTTGTGGAAAAAAACCGTGGGTTAGATGCAATAGGGCCAAAAACACACTATCGTAGGGGAAAGCTCTCTCAAAGGGGGTTGTTTAGTTGCACTTATCATACATGGTCATGTGGGCCTATAGTGTGGGCTAAAGTATAATAATCAGAAAGTATGTGTGAGATATGTGGGAAATAAGCATTACAAGGATGAGACATAGTTTATATGGTATGTATGTCAGCGGTATGTGAAGGTTGATCGGTATGGTCATCCTCTCTGCAGTTGTTGGGCAATCCTCTAAGGTTCAGAATTGTTGGATAAGGAATTTTCTATGATGAGGAGATGTTCCCATAAGTTTCATAAAAGGAATCTTACAAGGCATAGACTTATGTTTGTCAAGAATCTTCCATTGGGGATTTTGATAAGTTATGTAATGGTGATTAGGTTGAGAATTTGGATAAGTAGTTAGAGCTTTGATGATTGGAGGAGCTATGCCCTTAGGTTGAGCAGATTTCTCCTTAGGTTGAGGCTCTGTTGGTTGAGAAGAATCTTTAATAGATTGGTTGTTTGAAGATGACATAAAGGTATTCTCAAGTAACATCTCTTCTTGAGATGGCTTTTTAGGATTTTAAATGGGATCTTTATGTGCGGGATTTTGTCGATAATTGACTTTGGCTGCATTCACATATTGAGAGTTTAGATACTTTTGGTCATGATACTTTCAATGGTGACCACAAAGTTGTCCATGGGTGCTTTCTCGGGATTATGAAACATTTTAGCTTTTTTTTCATTGATGTCTTTGAGAAAGTGATCGATATTTCTCACGTCGCTCCTTATAGATGGCATCGTTATCAAAATTAGCACCTAACATGAGATTATACATGATTTTTTTGAGTTCACAACAGTTTTCATAAGAATGTCCAATGTTAGCATGCCACCATTACCATGTAGGCACAAGTTTGGTAGGATCATTGTGATATAATCTAGGTGTAGGCATCATTTGCTTGAGTTCTTGGTTACTCAAGGGTGGGCATTGGGCATTTTCATGGATCTAAACCATTCAGATCTAATTTATTTGAAGGAATGATTGATTTACCCTTGGGAAGGCGTTCATCTTAAGAATTGATAACTTTGGGTGTTACTTTGAAGTTATCTTTGGTTGGTTTTTAAGGTTTCTCAAATTCCCTCCTAAGGTAGAGAGTTTAGCTTGTTCAAGGGCTTCCTCCAATGTGGTGGGGAAAAGGAACCATACTTTATGTTGCAGACTTGGGAGTTAAGGTTCTTAGAAAGATGGGGAGGAGGTTTTGATTGTCTAAGTTATGGTCGGTGTTATTCGTCAAGACTTTCCATCTCTTGATGAAATCTTGGCTAGATTCATTGACTAGTTGTTTTGCAGTGATGAAATTTTCTATAGCATTTTTAGGAAGATTATTTTGTTTAAATTCTTTGACTAATGCCTTGACTCTAATTCAATGATTGAATGAGAGAGAAGTTGATTATACCATTCTAAAGCATCACCCATTAAAGTTTTTGCTAATAGTTTGGTAGTTGCATAAGTGTTTGCTTTTATCCACTCTTTGTAGAGGTTTCCAAAGTTTTTGAGATGAAGGATAGGACCATGTGATCCATCATAAGAGATGGTTGGAGATATCCCTCCAATGTCCATGGAAGAGATATAAGGGGCTAAAGGTTCATTTTGTAATGTTTGGAGAACCTTGTGCAGATTGGAGGTTGAGGGATTGGGTTCCCATTAGTATCCAAAAGTAATGGAGGGGAAGGACAATTGTTGGATGGTCCTACGATGAATTTTTGGGGTTTAGATGCTATTTGCAAATTGTGGTTTTCCATTTGGATCATGTGATTAGTTGTATTTGCTTGCATATGAGCCATTCAATCTAACACTTTCATAAGCACTTGGTTGTTATTCAATGGTGGATTTTGGCTAGCATGTTGGGAGGATTGTTGATAGGAGGTGTTAAGAGTGATAGGACTGTTTAGAGTCCCCACCTTGGATTTTTTTTTTTGAGAGATTTGAACTAGTGACCCATCCTTGGTAGGTGTGAGAAACACATTGTGATCCATATATTTGATTATATTTTTGGGATTTTCTTGGGTGATCTCATATGGGCACGATGTCTTACTAGGATCCTAGGGGTTGTAAGGAAAAGCTGAGGTAATAAACCCGAGCTAATCCTAAACTAAGGGTTGTATGTCATTTGGCAATAAGTGATGAGGGTCGTTGCTGAATCCTCACCATTTAATCACAAAGAATGTCAAAACCAAAAAGTTGTCAAGACTATCTGCAAAAAGGGCTAAAGGAAACAATGATTTTACAGCTTCTTTTCTCATTTTCTGCATAGCACAAAACCTAAAAGTATGCTAATATCTAAATGGGGTTTTACTTTAACTACTCAGTTCATGAACCATAACTGAACAGTTCTGCAGCAAGCAACTGTTTTAAAGAAAGGAAATATTTATAGAAGAAGGAAAGGGAATTATATAAACACAGAGAAGAAATGGAGAAGATGTGCATCCCAATCAATAGATAGCAGAGTTGATTGCATGCACATAGAAGAAACCAATAGATATAAACACAAATTCTAAGCAAAGGTAGCTCTAGATCTAGATCTGAAATAACACAAAGTCTATTAAAAGATCTAAGATAAAAAGCAAGAAACACAATACACCGTGACACAAAGTTCTCCGGAAATCTGCTCCTGTATATTCCTTTGCTTCAAGTGGCTCTCAAGGGTTTCAGCACAAAGTCTGGAACACAAGGTTGCTTCTTACAAATTCTGATCATTAACCGGAGGTTCTTCTCCTACTTATAGAATGTAGGAGGGAAAGTACAAATGGGAAATCTAACTGAACTGAAACACAAAAACAAGTAAAGATGACATTTGGCAATCATCCTCCACTAACTTCTCCTTAAGTGACACATGTATCACTTAACTAATAGAATTGTTCCACATGACTTTAAGTAATGGTTTCAAAACCAATAACTTTGAAGTCTTACAATTTCATCCGGGAACGTGGAAAATAGAAGAAGAAAGAATAGAAGAAGAAGTCAAGCCAGCTGTAACATTTATGTCTTCTTTTTGTTCTGATATTGGATATACTTGTCGAACATGTGATTCAGCATCTTCCCATCTGTTTTAGCCACTGCTTCCTTCTCTGTCCTAAACTGCAGCAATCCTTCATTCAACACCTTGATGCACGCTTCCACATCTTCCAAGCTCGGCCCGAACCTCGATATCTACTGCGGTGTGCACCCGGTCTGGTCTGCTAATGGAATTCATCGTGAAAGGTTTAGTAGCTCTATCAATTCTCTTTTGTACCATCAGAAGAGACCCTTCCAGGGAATTAGGCACTTTGGTAGGAACGATCCGTACGTATGAAGTAACATTCCGACCACTTCCTCCTCAGTGAAAGAAATAATATTGTCTGGTAAGGACGATGTCCTACTCTCAGTGCTGCATCCTCTTGACAAAACTCTGCGAGATCTCCAAACGGAAAGATCTGCAAACTCAGTTGCTTCCCCTTCTCAGGCCCATCCATCCGTCAATCTTGCTCTGCTGACCAATACATCTCTCGGCAACTTGTTGATTTCGGCCAAAGTACTCAGGTTACTCTCAAAACTTGTGTTCATATCTCTTATATGCTCATCACCGTTGCTTGACTGATTTGCTTTGCATCATTCATAACCTTTAGGTGGGTGGCACCTCTCTCCAGTTGTCTGAAGCTTGACGAATAATCGAGTTCTTCCATTCGTCATAGCTTTCACTTGATTGCTTGCATCCTCCATCTCCTGCATAAGATGATCACTCACTTTCTCTACGAAATGGGCTGAATGGAAGGTTTAGCAACCTTGGCTATGATCTCGCACAATTGAGATACTTGCTTCTGAAGCTCGTCTTTCTCGCCTTTTCTCTGTCCAAGCCTAAGGAATAGAGCATCTATCAATGTCTGTGTATCTGCTTGATCCTTACGTGGTGGCTTGGCCAGAGGGGTACTTTGTTCTTGTACATCTTCTGCCGTGAGCTCATCCTCCTTCTTTCCTTCCATGCCGAATTGACATCTCAGCAAACTTCTGCCCGACTCCTCGATGATCAACCTTGAAGTTACCTTAGCAACTTTAGGTCTTCTGTCTTTTCCGCCTAGACTCTGGAGTAGCTGCAAGTCGTGTTCTTCCAAGTTCATCTCCACTCTCGCTTCTGGAACCAACTGCGAAGCCAACCATTCTGAGAAGTTACTTCTCGGAGAATGAGAAGTCGTTGAGTGCACTACTATCTCCCGCTCTGTTTCCTCTCCATCAGAAAGTGCTACAGTGTTATGGCTGCCATCTTCTGAAATCATCCAAGGACAAAGCTCTTTCGAACTCCGCCATCTGCAGCTTCAACGTCTCTTCTGGAACAGGTGATGAACGGAGTGGCTGAGGAGAGAAGATGAATGTTGCCGGATTCAGTGGAGGCATGGAAGTGTCTGTTGAGGTGCAACATTGGTGAAGTAGTGGATGCTGGAGAAGCCGGAACTAAAGTCATGGCCGTGGAAGTGATCTTCTCCTTTGATTGAGATCTTCTGTGTACTTTCAACTTCTCGGACCTTTTCTTTTGCTTTCTCCTCATGCTTCCTCTTGAGGAATCTCCTGCGCCAAAGTTGCCCGTGACTTGATTCATCAATGCTTCATCGAGGCAATATCCCTTAAATCGGCACCAGTTTGAAGTATTCACCAAAATAGCTCGAGACCTTTCTTGATTGTATGGCGGCCTCTACGTTATCTGAAGTACGGCTCTATCTCCTCCCATTTGATGGTAAGTGTCAAGTAACACATTCCCATCATCTTTAAGATCCGCAGGTATCCTGCGCTAGTCCAAAGTCGAACACTTGCTTTGTTGATAGCCTGCTGAAATCCTCTTTCTAACCTCGTACTCACTTTTGCACTTCATCCAGAAATCCTCTAATGAAGGCACATGTGCGTACTCCTGGGAGATCGTCTTCTTGGCTACTCCAAATGGATCGAAGTTCAGCCGTGCCGTGAAGAACTCTTGCTCATACTCGGATAACATCTGCGTCTCCATCCCTCGAGCTCTATGAATGCTCTGGCAGCTATAATGTCCCACAGTGATCGGGAAGAAGCCCGTAGACTTGTGCCGTTTCGATTGAAGGTCGTGTATCTCCACAAGTTGCTGCTCAGCTCCATGGTGATCAATCTATCATTCGGATATCTGGGCATCTTTATTGGTTCTCCAGAAAAGCCAGTAACCCTGAGGTATGTGAAATCTATGCTGAATGAATAGGCGCCCGATCTTGAATCTGACTTCCCACGCTTCTTTGCTTACCTTGTTGGCCTTTAGGTCCTTGTCTAGCTTGCAAATGAACTCGTAGAAGAATTCATCATTGACCACTTTGAAATCTTTCTCGCATGCAGGTACAGTAAGTTGTGGGTAGCACTCGAAAATGGGGTCCTTAGAAAGAACGCCACATCTATCCAACTTGGAGAAGATGCCTTGTGAAGCTGCAGCGTACACCAAGTAGGAAGTCATTTTGAAGCTGAAAGTACGCTTCACGTTCGGAGTTGCTCACCATGTTGTCATTAATGATTTCGACCAATTGATTATGGAATCAACCTTGTTGACTTGATGGTCTGATGAAAGCATACATCCATGTACGGAAAGTGTAAGCATTCGCCTCGCCATTAATCCTGCATAACAATTTGACAATATCATCGACCTCCTGCACCAAATTGGACCGCGGAAGAGTTCTTGGGAACTTAGAAGGAGATCTAGGCTTCTTCATGTATCTGTTGTTCATTATGTTCACACAATCAACTCTATGCTTCTCCCACCTCTGCTGCTTGTGGCATCACGAATGCTAATGGAAGTCACCACCTTTATGCACGGAATCTTGAAACAATAATTGATGAACTCTGCGTCCATCGAATTATTGTTTTCCCGTAGCATCTCGCACTGATCTGGATGAAGGATGGTAAGATCTAGCGCACTCCATAACAAACTCTGGCAACTGGGCTGTGTATGGAAAGGCTGCAGCTCGAATAATTCCACTGCTTTTAACCGCACGCATGAGTGAAGTCTTTCTGCTCTGGATCTATCAATCAATTCGGAAAGAGGTTCCGGACCTAGATCAGTCTCCTATGTCTGCAAATTTGGAAGTGATGCATGACTCCGTTGTGCTTTCTTTTTCATCCCTCTTTGCCATGGCTTTGTCTATCTTTGTCTGAATAATTCTTTTTCTTCTTATTTGGCCGGATTTCTTCAAAACTGGTGCAGATCTGGATAATTCTTCAGATTCGGAGGATATATTCAATGTATTGGACATTGATTAGAGCTCCTTTTCTTTTGTAAAGCACCTGTAATGAATTCCTGCAATTAATTCAGACAAAGATGGCAACGGAGCATGAATAGTGAATTTTAATCATAAAAATCTGCACTTTTCAAACTGCTGCCCCAAAAATTGATGTTTTATTTGCATGCAAAGAGAGCATGAATTTTTCCAACTTCACCTGAGCACCTGTATCACTTATGCAAACAATTATGCAAACACAAATCAACCTCCTTCAATGCATGCGCCAAAATTGGAAGCTTTTAGCCTTGATTTGATCTTCTTTTGAGCAAAATCCTCTTCAATATGGGGCGCACTTTTCCTCTGGGCTGCACTTCTTCACCTGTGAATTAATTAATTCACCCTTATGGCAGCCCATGCTTATATAACCCTCATAATTCTATAATTAATAATTGCCCTTCCTATTCTTGGCAATTAATTAATTAAAAATCATGCTCTTCTCTTTAACTGGTGTGCTAAAATTGCATGTTTAAGGACAGCCATCCATTAAATTAAATTTAATCAATTTAATCATCCACTCTTCACTTCACTTAAGCTTCACAGTGTGCTTTGACCATAGCCACTGAAAATAGAATTTAATTTAATCAATTAATGCTTCAAAAAACATTAAATATATACCAAAAGGGGCGCACTTTTTGTCATGAAGGGGCAGCCTTTAAATAAATTAAATTTATTTAATTTTAGACAATCTATTTCCATTCTTTTATTCCCCTTTGCTTTGTTGACTTTCTTCCATGCTTGGGCGCCAATTTTAGAAGAAGAATTAATTAATTATAATCACTTTAAAGGCTGCCATGTTCTCCTTAAAGGGGTCACACTTTTTGGGCAATAAATTCTATTTTTAAAAACACATGACAATGGGAATTTTTACCTGTAAGGCAGCCCCGAAATCCCATGATCCACTTAAGTGATTTGACTTTGACAATGGGATTATTTACCTGCATGGCAGACAATAAAATCCCATGATTTCACTTAAGTCACTTTTCTTTTATTTCACCATGGGAATTTTTACCCTGCAAGGCAGACAATAAATTCCCACCTGCTTGCTTTGCCTCTAATTTTCCCATTGCAACTTAAGTGACTTTTCCATCATGGGAAAAAGTACCTGCTGGCGTGACAATAAAATCCCACCTGCTGCTTGCTTCTATTTTTCCCATGATCCACTTAAATCCTTTGTTTTCCAAAAATGCGCCCAACCCCGCAGGGGCTTTTTAGTGCACGACTTCGCCTTTTCCCAGTGAACCGGACCTCCGATGGCGACTTCCTTCTGGCACAATGTGCGTATGTGATCTCCGAATACTCCAGGCCAAGAATCGGGCTAACCCGGCAAAGGAATTGATCTAGAGAAATTTCACAGAAAACGAAACGGGAAAACACAAAAACACAAAAAATTGCCAAAAGTCACAAATAAAGCCCAAAACTTATTCCTAGTTAAAACCCTTATGGTATATAGGAATAATGATATGTTCGATCACAACAGGGTTAAATCGGAGCGCAAATTGCCTCAAACGGGGCTCAAAATAATTAAATACAAATTTCCCGCAGACAAATCCCGACGACAGAATATAACAATTTTGGGCATCTGGGTATTTGGCGAAAATGGCTAATATGGCTCTTTGGGAATATCTTGACGCAATACAAGAACTTTCAGGCAATAAAAACACAAAACGACCCATTATTTTAAAAGTGTGATACTTAATGAAATTTTACAAGATCCTCCCTTAAGGGGTCAGCTTTATGTACCCAGATTTCATCCTGAAATCTCGACTCTATCCGAAAAAAAAATTGTACTTTTAAAATAATGGGTCGCTTTGTGTTTTTATTGCTCGAAAGTTCTTGTATTGTGTCAAGATATTCCCAAAGAGCCATATTAGCCATTTTTAGCCAAATACCTAGATGCCCAAAATTCTTATATTCGGTTTTGGGATTTGTCTTGAGAAATTTGTATTTGATTATTTTGAGCCCCGTTTAAGGCAATTTGCACTTCGATTTAACCTCAAGTGATCGAACATATCATTATTCCTATATTCATTATTCCTATATACCATAAGGGTTTTAACTAGGAATGAGTTCTGACTTTATTTGTGACTTTTGGCAACGTTTTGTGTTTTTGTGTTTTCCCTTTTACTTTTCTGTGAAATTTCTCTAGATCAATTCCTTTGCCGGTTTGGCCTGATTCTTGGCCTGGAGTAACTAGGGATCATATATACACGTTATGCTAGAAGGAAGTCGCCATCAGAGGTCTGGTTCACTGGGAAAAGGCGAAGTCGTGCACCAAAAAGCCTCTTTTAGGCTGGCCGCATTTTTGGAAAAAGAAGAATTGAAGTGGATCATGGGAAAATTAGAAGCAGCAGGCAGGTGGGAATTTTGTACCTACCTAGCAGGGTACTTTTTCCCATGGAAGCAACGCCACTTAAGTGACAATGGGAAAATTAGAGGCAACAGGCAGGTGGGAATTTCTTACCTGCCTTGCAGGGTAAAAATTCCCATTGTGGAATAAAAGAAAATCACTTAAGTGAATCATGGGATTTTATTGTCTGCCTTGCAGGTAAATAATCCCATTATGAAAGTCAAACAACTTAAGTGAATCATGGGATTTTCAGGGCTGCCTTGCAGGGTAAATAATCCCATTGACATCTGAATTTTAAAAATAGAAATTCTTTATTCCAAAAAGTGCGACCCACCTTGGGTGAATAATAAATGCATTAAATAAATATTTGTTAATATTTATTCACCCAATTTTGGCGCCCAAGCTTGTGGAAAAGTCAACAGAGGTAAATGGACAAAAGGAGGTTGAAAATAGACTGTTCTAAAATTAAATAAATAATATTTATTTAATGCAGCCCCTTTATGTCAAAAAGTGCGCCCCTTTTGGGAGAGAAATAATACTTTTTAAGTATTAAATGATTAAATTAATTCCTATTTTTAGTGGCTAAGGTCAAAGCACACTGTGAAGCTTAAGTGGAATGAAGGGAGGATGATTAAATTGATTAAATTTAATTTATTGGATGGTTGTCCTTAAACATGCAATTTTAGCACACCAGTTAAAGAGAAAAGCATGATTTTTAATTAATTAATTGCGAGGAATAGGAGGAGCAATTATTAATTATAAAATTATGAGGGTTATATAAGCAGGATTGTCATAAGGGTGAATTAATTAATTCACGGGTAAAAAAGTGTAGCCCAGAGGAAAAGTGCGCCCCATTTGAAGAGGATTTTTGCTCAAAAGAAGGTGAAATCAATGCTAAAAGCTTCCAATTTTGGCGCATGGATTGAAGGAGGTTGATTTGTGTCTGGATAATTGTTTGCATAAGTGATACAGGTGCTCAGGTGAAGTTGGTAAAATTCATGCTTGCTTTGCATGCAAATAAAACATCAAATTTTGGGGCAGCAAGCTTGAATTATGCAGATTTTTATGATTAAAATCCACTGTTCATGTTCGGTTGCCATCTTTGTCTGAATTAATTGCATGAATTCATTACAGGTGTTTTATAAAAGAAAGGGAGCTTAAATCAATGTCCAATACATTGAATATATCCTCCGAATCTGAAGAATTATCCAGATCTGCACCAATTTTGAAGAATTCCGGCAAGATAAGGAGAAAAAGAATTGTTCAGACAAAGATTGCTCCAGCCATGGCAAAGCATGATGAAAGAAAATGATGCAGAATGCATGAATGCAGATGCAGATCCATATCCGATGCAGCATCTCGATCTGCAGATCGATCCATAATCTGCAAAAGCTTCAAAGGCTTCATCCTCTTGTTTCAAATGCAGCCCGTGAAGAAGTCAGTGCGGAAAATTTCTTCCAGGATCTTGTGCATGTGCTCCCAATCTTCCAATTGAAGCCTTCATTGAAGTTGTATTCACCCGAATGCTTTCCAGAAATTTTTAATTGCTCATATGCAATTAAAAATAAAAATGATGAGTTATTTACGGCAGACATTGCACTGATGCATGTATAGGAGAAGAACTGCAAAAGCTTCAAGGATAAAAGAGAAGACAAGGCGAAGGCAAAATTCCAGCCCGCTTCGAGATCCGATCCAAATTTGTTGTTTCCGATCCAAATATTGTTTTTCCAAATCCAAATCTTGCTTTCCAACTCTAGTTTGTTTCCAGATCCAGCTTGCTTCCAGATCCAGCTACTCCCAGATCCAATTTGGTGAGAATCAAAGGCAAAAGAATCAGTTGCATGCAGACATGAAAAAGGACAAGACTGCAGCTTTCCTCTTCCTTCTTTCCTCCGACAAAGTAATTGAGCGATCAATTAAATTATACAACTTAAGTGATTGGTTTAAAAGTCATTACTTGAAGAAGTCAATTACTTGGAGATAGGTGGCAGACGTGCAAAATAGAAAGTTTTATTTTCAAGCAAAATCATACATGTCATGCAAAGAGGAATTCCATGAGGGAGATTGCCAGTTGTTTCTTTTCCGACTTCCACATGTGCCAGTTCAACTAAAAGCTTCCGACTTGTAATTGCCCCTTTACATTCTATAAGTAGAGGAAGAACCTTCGGGTTAAAGATCAGAATTTGTAAGCAGCATCCTTGTGTTCCAGGACTTTGTCTTTAAGAAACCCTTGAGAGCCACTTGAAGCGAAGGAATATACAGAGAAAATTTCCGGAGAACTTTGTGTCACGGTGTATTGTGTTTCTTGCTTTCTATCTTAGATCTTTTAATAGACTTTGTGTTATTTTAGATCTAGATCTAGAGCTACCTTTGCTTAGAATTCTGTGTTTATATCTATTGGTTTCTTCTATGTGCATGCACAATCAACTCTACTATCTATTGATTGGGATGCACATCTTCCCCATTTCTTCTCGGTATTTATATAATTCCCATTCTCTTTCCCTTCTTCTATAAATACTTCCTTCTTTAAACAAATTGCTTACTTCTTACAGCAACCTGCTCGCTTATTATGGTTCATGAACTAAGTAGTTAAAGTAAAACCCCATTTAGATATTAGCATACTTTAATTGACAAATATGACACGAGAGCCTCACCGGTAAATGAGGGAGATTTATCTCATGACCGCTTTAGGTTTTGTGCTATGTAGAAAATCTATAAGGAGGTCACTTAGTCATTTGTAAGGATGTTTTTTGGTCAATCTATTTATTAGTGAAGGTTGCTTGTTGAAGCCCTTTCTCCACATCATTCAAGGACAAAACCCTTGAATCGAATACCTCCCAGGGACGAAAACCCTTGAGGAGAGGGTAGTGTGACGAAAACCCACATTATCTCATTTGTGTTGATCTTCATTTGTGGTTATAACAGATTTCTGCCCTAAGTGAGCTTGCTTGCTTAGAGGTATGTTTTCAAGGATATTGTTGGTTTTTACGTGATTTCTTTGCATGGTTGAGCTCCCTATGATTTATAAAGGTGAAATCTTCCATTTTATCAATTGTTGGTGCAAATTATATTTAATTTCAAGAGAGGCGACCTATATTGGAGTGATGTTTTGGTATGTCCGGTGACATTTTGGAAAATTTGGAATTATCATCTTATTCTCTATATTTTATAAGGCCAATATCTCAAGTTTCATGATTTTTGGTGCTTTCTAAGTTAAGTTATGAATTTTTAAAAATACATTGCAGACAAGGATTTCATGAAATTCATATCTTCATATCTAGGGCATTAAAAATAAGATTTCTTGCATTACATGATTTTTGAGGTTATAACATAATTTTAGAAATTCAAGTGGGGTTAATTGAAGGGTTTTGAAGGTTCAAAAGTGAAGTTGAATTCCACAAACAGTTTGCTGCCTAAAATATTGCAAAATCATATTTACTTTCAGTTGGCTGGTTTCTAAAATCAGATTTAGAGATCTTTCATTTTGAGCTAATTACCTTAATTTTCAGTTTTATCCCCAAAAGGGATATTACAAATCTTGAGAAAGACTTGACTTCATCTTCCACTTTATAATGAGATAAATGTGGAAGGAATTTATTTAAACACTACAACTCCAAATTTAACTACTTCTTCCACTTGACAAGGAGACAAATGTGGAAGAGATTTATTCAAACACTACAACTCTAGATTGAACTACATCTTCCTTTTGCACTTAATTACTTCCACATGAAAAGGAGACGACATGGAAGTAATCAAATATTACAACTTTAGATTGAACTACCTCTTCCACATGCACTTAACTACTTCTTTGCATTTGTCAGGTTTGCTCTTACATGATTGAATCTTTCAACATGACAATTGTTCCACCATATTCTCATCACTGATTTTTTTATCATTACTTATGAGAATTCAATTAGAAGTATATTTTCAAACCTTTTCTAGGTTTCGAGCTCCTTGTTGTAAGATTTCTAAAACATCTTGAAATTATTATTTTCGTTGAGAAATGAGGGAGATATCGCAGTTTTATTGAACTTGTGTTTTTTTGTCTTATTTATTTTCCTTCAACCTTATTCATTGAAACTTAAAATGAAGATATCTCCTCAATTATTGTTGTGTAAAAACGGAGAGAGGTTTTTCCTCCTAACAATAAGAGGAACAAAAACCTCTCTCGATTCTCATTTGAAGGTTTGCAATTTTATTTAGAGCAAATCTGGTGTTGCTTGTGCGAGTCCCGCGATTGAAAACCTTCTGCTTCAAATGATGATATCTTTGAAACCATTATTGTTGTGTAAAAACAAAGAGATGTTTTTCTCCTAAGAATAAGAGGAACAAAAACCTCCCTCAAATTCTCATTTGGAGGTCTACAAGTTTAGCTATAACAAATTCTGCTCTGGTTTTGTGAGTCCTACGCTAGTTTTGTGAGTCTTGCACTAGTTCTGTGAGTCCTGCGCTCTTCATGTGCGAGTCTTGCGGTCTGTGATTCCTGCACTCTATGCATTGTGATGTGTGTCTTGCACTTGGCTATATGAGTCTTGCACTTGTTACAATACATTCTAGAGATCAAATGACCTACTTACACACAATACTAAACTCCAACTTACAAGAAATATTAGGAAATGGAAACATTCAGATTACAATGGAATTTTCAAAGATAGATCAAATATATTCTACATTTTATCTTAAATAAGATATCTAGTTCTTAAGACTACATCTAAATCCACTTTCTAAGAGAAGGAATAGTGTTATTTTGTCACATAGATGAGACTTAGTTTGGTCTCGAAAGTAAGCATATGCTATAAAGAGAACAATAATGTAACATGCGAATGATATGCCGCACTATCCTAGTCTAATACATTACACATCAAAAGCAATCAGCCAACATAAAGGAAAGGGGTTTGGGGTTAGAAATACTTACATTTGCATGGACATTGTTTGCACATTATCTCCCTCCTCGTTTTGTACCACCTAGTGAAAGTTTTCCGTGAAAGAAAAGAGGATTGGTAGAAGACATGTCTAAGTTTTAGACTCTGCCTAAGGTACACCTTGTTGGTTCAACTCTTATCATTGATGCTCCAAGTAACCCAATGCTCTAATGATGACCTCCAAGTATAAGCTCCACTAGACCCTAAGACCTCTTAACCTTTAAGGGCAGATTTGCAAGTTGCGTAATGCGGGGAAGACTATTTGATGATATCCTTGAAAAATGACAATAATGATGCCCATATACAGGGAAACATAACCTAAAGTCACAAATCAGTTTGATTATAGGAGTGCCATTGACCATGTCAATGATGTTCGGTGGAAAGAGCTATCTGCCAAACTTCATCAACCATGGCCGATGACGCCAACTACAAATAGTCTAAGATAGGGTAGGAGAGAGAAGGAAGGTTGGAGCAAGATACTTTGGGAACAAGTATGAAGGTGCTATAGGAAGACAATTTCAAGGTGATAGTACTAAGGATACTAGGTGGTTGTAAAGTGGTAGTAGAAAGGCTAAGGCACGCTAGGGAAAGCTAAGGCAAGTACCATGAGAATGTCTCGTGAGGTGTTACAAACTGACGCAAGCCCTTTCCCGGTGGCACCCTTAAGACATGCAATTGAAGGGATTAATATGCCAACATCTTGCAAAGAGAAATCATTAATAAGTAAAAATAAGGATACAACGAGGAGCTTTAGAGGATCCACCAAGAGATACAAAACCTCCACAAAAATCAGTAAAATCCTTGAGACATTGAAGAAGCTGCAGGAAACTTAGTTTCAGCCATGCCCATCCAATGACACACAAGAGCTAGATCTTACTCTTTCACAACCAAGCGCCAAGAAGCCCACAAAAAGTCTGTCTCTCTTTGCATTTCAGCAGCCAATGCCCACACATGCCCCTATATGTTTTTGTCCTCAAGGGTAAGGGCAGGGTGATACCAGCTTTATCAAGAGTAAAACCATAAAAGATGAAAACCAAATTCTACGGCAAAAATATAGGGCTTTCTACAGGAAAATGCAGCCCATATATCCTTTTAGAACTTGGATAAGGTATTTTCCTCCTCATAATAGTTTTCGCAGCATGATACTATCCAGTAATCTAACCAATCCAGAATTGAAAATACAAAGCAAAGATCAACTGATATAAAAATAGTACCTTTCTGATTCTCTGTAGACTGTTTTTGTATCAGAAAATAACATCCTGACTTTTAGAGAATGGTTGGTTTGTGATCAGAATTCAGGACTACACTACTATGACATGAGTTGAAGCACTTGTTACAGATATCAATGTCAAACTATGTAATTTGAAGCACTTTGTTAAAGAAATCAATTTCAAACTATGTAAATATCAGAAACAGCATCTAGATCTGACACATCCTGTAGCTTTATTGAAAGCTTGTGGACACTTTAACCAGTTACAGTAAATATATTGTCTCACGGTCATAGTCAAAATTTCTCTGGTCTAGTTTCATTTTGTATTCAAGGAAAAATATTGAACTATATTATTGGCTAGAGTAGCAGGTTACCTCTACAATTTTAGAAACTTTCTACTTGATTTTCCTTTTTCTGATGAAGAAAAGGTTTCCTAGCACGTACACATAGACAGTGGCCATGGAAAAGAGCCCAAAACAGTTTTCACTTCATTTTATTTTATTTCCATTAAAATTTCACACTTCTTCCACAATCATTGAAAAGACTAACTGTTCCTGCCACAGAAACTGTCGACCAATTCACAAAACTCTACAGAGCTATCGAGATGGTATTTCTGAAGGTCCTAAGCCTGCATATCACATCCTACAAACTTGATACTTCATGTGCATAATTATTCAATTAGGTGGTCCTTACACATGTTAGGATAAAGCAAAATTCAACTTTACACATTTTACGGTCACGTAATCAAAATAGGAAGTGGCTTACATGACTAGCTAAGATATAGAGCAATAGATTGTATGCCGCACCAGCCCAGGCTGCCTCGATCACCATACCAGTTGTCTTTACTATTTTTGATGATAGTGGGAAAATCATTAATAGCCTTGGAAGATATTGAAAGATAATCAGAAAGCGCAGCATATTTTTTGTAGAGTCTGGTACAGAACCACTCAGAGAAGGAATAACAAGCCATAATATGACCTGCAATAGAAATCAGCGGCTTTTAGGAATGACCAGTTCAAAGATCAGTACATCTCAAGTAGATAAAACAAAGAAACTATAGCACATGAACAAATAGAAAGGAAAAAACTAATTATTTGTTATTATCATGCCATAAAAAAATAAAAGATGTGAATCCCAAAGGATAGACAACTAGAAACCAGCATATTTCAATTTTGTGTTCAAGTAGAAACACAAAATCAAAGAGTTGAAAGAACAAACAACCAGCCAATACTTGCAACATAGTTATTTGTTATTGTGGTGCTCTGTATTTGTGTTTGTTGATTAATGGCCCAAATTAGACTCTTGGTGGGGCAAAAGCATAATTACCAAGTTCAGAAACCCGGGTCTGTAAGGAAGGAGAAAAAAACAGAAAATCCAAAATTGTAGAAAAAATTGAAATGTCTGCTTCAAAATTAAAGTTGTGTATATACATCTGTGTGTGTGTTCAATTTTAATTGTTGGATTCAGCAGTAAGGCAGTTGGGACGTGGGTTTGCAGAAAAATGGTCCTAATTTAATTTGAAAAAAAAATAATTTTCAGACCATTAAAAATGTGCGGACATATCCGAGAGATTCTGGATGTCTGAAAAATGTGAATCTGATAGGATTTGAGCCAGATCCAACAGGATTTGGTAACTATGGAGCCTAAAAGGCACCTCTCAGCTGAATTCTAATTCATAAGTAAATTCATAAACCAAAACTATCCAAAACAATGACTAATATAGTATTAGTATTAATATTGCAGCTAGGAGACAAGCAAGAAAGCACACCCCAGCAAATCATTCTGGCAAGAATAAAGGCACCCACTAGATAGAAGAGAGTTAGAAGCTCAAATTACCTTCATGCTACTGGAAGTTTAATTATTTATTATGCATTTCAAACCATTGGATGCCAGTTTTCCTGATATCTGCCTTTGAGATAACCTTGAAAACCTAAAGAATCCTGTCCCTGTTTCAGAAACAGCAGCAGGAGAAGGATGATATCATTAAAAATTTACAGAAAAGAATTGCCAAGCTTGAACAAGCTCCAGCTACCCCACACTGGTTTTCCATGTCTCCAACAGCTTAACAAAGTGGTTGCCCATATTCAATATAAACAATCGGAGATAATTACTCAACAAAACACCTGAAAATAGAAACAGTTGCCCAACAGAATCGATTCAAAAACGGGTAAAGGAGCTAGGCTCTAGGATACACGTGGTAAAAGGAAAGAAAGCACCTCCAGTTGTTGAGATGGTGTAATGTCCCTTTCGGGCTCAAATTTGAGGAATTTGGATTTTCCCAAAACCCTAATGGAACATTATTAGAATTTATGACATCAACATGTAGAAACCTGAAAGTTTATGGTGTACCTGATTTCATCCCGAAATCTGCGATACCCTATTCGAAAAAATTTCGTACTTTTAAAATAATGGGTCGTCTGTTTTTATTGCAAAAATTGTGTTAGGATATTCCCAAAGAGCCATATTAGCCTTTTTTTGCTCAAATACCCAAACGCCCAAAATTGTTATAATTAGTCGGGATTTGTAGTATTTAATTATTTTGAGCCCCATGAGGCTATTTGCGCTCCATTTTAACTCTGTTATGATCAAACATATCATTATTCCCTTGTACTGAAGGATTTTAACAAGGAATGAGTTTTGGGCTTTATTTGTGACTTTTGGCGCTTTCCCCCGTTTCGTTTTCGTGAAATTTCTCTCGAACAATTCCTTTGCTTGGTAAGCCCGATTCTTGCTGGAGCAGCTGGAGAACATATACGCACGTTTTCCCGGAGGAAGTCACCATCGAGGTCCGGATCACTAGGAAAAAGCGAAGTCGTTGCCCTGCGGGGTTGGATGCATTTTTGGAAAACAAAGGATTTAAACCGTGTGGAAACTAGAAGCAGCAGGCGAAGGTGGGAATTTTGGCCAAGAAGGTACTTTTTCCCATGATATAAAATTCACTTAAGTTGCGGTGGGAAAGTTAGAGGCAGCGGCGGGCGGGAGTTTATTGCACGCGCTTGCACGATAAAAATTCCCATGGTGAAATAAAATAAAAGTGATTTAAGTGAAATCATGAGATTTTATTGCCTACCTCGCGGGTAAATAATCTCATTATGAAAGTCAAACGACTTAAGTGAATCATGGATTTTCGGGGCTGCCTTGCAGGTAAATAATCCCATTGTCATGTGACTTTTAAAAATAGAAATTCCTTATTCCAAAAAGTGTGACCCACCTTGGGTGAATAATAATGCATTAAATAAATATTTGTTAATATTTATTCACCCAATTTTGGCACCCAGGCTTGTGGAAAAGTCAACAAAGGAAGTGGACAAAAGGAATTTAAAAATAGAATTCCAAAATTAAATAAATTTAATTTATTTAATGCAGCCCCTTTGAAAAGGAAATAATACTTTTTATGATTAAATTAAATTCTATTTTCAATTAAATCATACATGTCATGCGAAAGAGGAATTCTAAGATGGAGATTGCCGGCTGTTTCTTTTCTCGACTTCCACATGTGCCGATTGACTAAAAGCTTCCGACTTGTAATTGCCCCTCTACATTCTATAAGTAGAGGAAGAACCTTCGGGTTAATGATCAGAATTTGTAAGCAGCAACCTTGTGTTCCAAACTTTGTGTTGAAACCCTTGAGAGCCACTTGAAGCAAAGGAATATACAGGAGCAGATTTCTAGAGAACTTTGTGTCACGGTGTATTGTGTTTCTTGTTTTTTATCTTAGATCTTTTAATAGACTGTGTTATTTCAGATCTAGATCTAAAGCTACCTTTGCTTAGAATTCTGTGTTTATATCTATTGGTTTCTTCTATGTGCATGCAATCAACTCGCTATCTATCGATTGGGATGCACATCTTCTCCATTTCTTCTCTCGTGTTTATATAATTCCCTTTCCTTCTATAAACTTTTCCTTTCTTTAAACAAGCTGCTTACAGAAGTGTTCATTATGGTTCATGAACCGAGTAGTTAAAGTAAAACCCCATTTAGATATTAGCATATTTAAATCGACAAATCTAACACTGGAGCCTCACCGGTTAAATGAGGGAGATTTATCTCATGACTGCCTAGGTTTGATGCTATGCAGAAAATCTAGCCAACAGATTTTTGACAAAGAATCGATTTTATGCAAAAATTAGGTCAGCGCCACTGTTTAGGTCTCCAAAACCCTAAGCGACCTAGGTAAAATTAATATTTTAGTATTTCTCACACACAAATCTTCAAAAATATACCAACTTGAAACCCTTGATGAAATAATGCAAGATAATGACGAATATTATTGATTGAGCTTCCGCAAAGGAGGTTGCCCACGAAGATTGCTAGAGGTGAGGATGGAAGGCTTAGAGTTTCCTGAGCGAATTTCCATGTGAGGGAGAGGACGATACGGCCTCAAGGCGAGCTCTTCCGCGATTCCCGTCGCGTCCTCGCTAGCTCCGTGCTCGGTGATTACGGGGAAGAGGGCGAGTTGGTTGCGTGAGGTGGCTCTGTTTTTCAAAAGGGCGCTTGTGGTCAAATTCTGGGCCGAAAATTGTCCACAAAAGGAATCTCGAGCTGGTGTGAAAGGCAGTGGGGTCGAGGCTTGAGTAAGATTTATGGAAAAAGGATATATTTTGGTTGTATTCAGAAGTGCGGCCCAACAAGAAGAAACCCTGCTTTGACAAGAGAGCCTTTTTGTGGAACATGGGCTGCACATTCGAATGGTCCTCGAACTTTGACCCACCTTCAAAGATTCCGGAGGAAAGACAAATTTGGGTTCGTCTGTATTCTCTTCCGATTGAATACTGGAATCCCCGCATTTTGTCCAAAATTTGTGGGTCCTTAGGGCAAGTCGTAAGGATCGATCCGCGGACACTCGAAGGCAATCTGGAGGCTTATGCTAGGGTTTGCATTGAGGTGGATTGTTTTATTCCTCTTCCGAAGTCAATCTTCATCAATTCCCCCAAAGGTATTTGGGTGCAACAGATGGAGTACGAAAGATTTTTTTTCAAATGTTTTAGATGACATCAGTTGTAGCATCTCAGACGTGATTGCAAAAGTCAAAAAGGGGTTGCAGTTCCCAACAAGATGCCCTCTCTAGTGCATCCAAAGAGCCGAAAGATCAGAAGGAGAGCAGTGTGGTGGAAAGAGTCCGCCAAGGGAGAATCAGATTTCGGGGCTGAAAAGGAAAGGGAGTGGAACTAACACCGAATACCCTTTTCTTTAGAAACTTCCAAAGTGTTGGAGGGTTTGTCGGAGTTGTTTTCCCTGGTCAAGGAAGGTATAGAAGTGGGGAACGGGACAACCATGGCAGATTTGAATAAATGGATGGCTAAAAGGATAATTTGAACGTGGAATATTTGGAGCGGGAGGTAGAGGAAGTGGTTAGGGAATCCCCTTCCCAGGATGAGGCTGTGGGAGAAGTAAAGTGCTCGCTTGCCGAGGCAGCCTTGGGGTTTAACCTCCATTAATTGTGGAAAGGAGTATGTTCATGGTAGGCCTAGCTCTAAGCGTAAGGTTAGACAAGAAGTGGCTGCAAGTAAGCAAAAGAAAATGATTTCCTTCTATAGGGCTATAAGTAGGGAGAGCAAGTCCCCCCAAGAAAAAATGAAGATTATTTCGTGGAATATCGGGGTATGAATATCCGATAAGCAACGCCTATTTTGGCGTTTATCGGTGGAAGAGGATGCAGAGATTTGTTGTATTCAGAAACTAAAATGAGAGAGGAAGAATGTTTATCTAATCTGGTTTAAAAATGGAAGGGTTTGGCAAGGTTTCTTTATGGATGCGAATGGTGCCTCGGGTGGTTTGGGTATCGTTTGGCGTTCAACAAAGTAGATATTTCTCTCTTATCTAAATCGGTTAATTTCATGTGGTGTAAAGTTTCGGTGAAGCGTGTGGATAAGATTTTTCTCCTTTGCAATGTGTGCGGTCCATCCAATATTCTTTAGAAACAAACTCTCTGGGACTTGCTCTCGAGTAGTTGGTCAATCTTGGTGATGTTTCGGTGGTGATTGTTGGGGACTTCAACGCTACTTTGTCTAATGCGGAGTACGGGGTGGGTCAAGGAGCAATCCTCAAACTCGAGAGAGACTTTTCGAGCTTTGTGGAAGTAGCGGAAATATGGGATTTTTTGCCGAAGAGAGGCTGGCTTACTTGGTCTAACAGCGGATTAGATCGGGCGAATATCTGTGAGACTTGATAGATTCTTGGTGAACTCTCACCGGTTGTAAGCAAGCGCCTCGATGGAAAGCGAAGTCTTATCTTGGACTAGGTCGGATCATCTATCGATTGCTCTTACCATTTCCCTTGATGAAGCTCCCAGACGTTCTCCTTTCAAGTTCGAAATGATGTGGATGCAGGACCCTAACTTAAAGGATTTAGTCAAGCATTGGTGATCTTCATTCATGATTAAAGGAAAGAAGATGTTCACTCTCTCTAAAAAATTAGCCTTGCTTTGAAGAATGAAATCTTGGCTTGGAACTACTCCTCGTTTAAGAACATTTTTAAAGAGAAATTGAGAGTGGAATCGATTTGAAGGCTTTGAATGAGAAATTTTTAGCAAAGGGCATGGAACAGAAGACTATCAAAAAGAAAAATTGCTTCTAGCAAAGCTGAATGACTTATTGCTAAAGGAAAAGATCTATTGGCATCGAAGTCGAGAGAGGTGTGGCTGAAATAATGATAGTTCAATTGATAAATAATTCCACACGAGAGATATAACCAGAAGAAATAATGATAGTTCAATTGGAAGTTTAATGCCTTAAAAGAAATCAAATACCAAGTCAAATTTTGCTTGTTCCTCTGTCACGATTTGTGCCCTAGACAACTAGTTGTGGCTGAAAATCGCCAAACTGTGTGTGCCAGCAGCGAATGACCCTCAAAAAAATATGAATCTGAAATTGTGTGACTGTGTTTTCTGTGTTTCCCTAGATACCTTCGAAAATCATGTTTTTCACTTCTTTGTGATTTTAGAGTATGTTTTATACAAAAAATGTGCCCTAGATCACGTTTTCTCATTTCCTTTTTCCTGTCACTTTTGTCCTAAAAACATCTTATTTTCTTGTGCCCTAAAAAATCCTTCAAAAATCACGCCTTTTTATTATCGTGCCATAAATTCCATGTTTTCTCATGATTCTGCACTTTACACCCTTCAAGGATTGTATTCTCATGTTTGCAAATGTTTTATTTCCCTAGCGATTGTATTTCTTGTCGATTCTCACCTTCAACTGTATTTTGACTTACAATTTTTCCCTAATGCCTCTGCTCATGATTTTACTCTTAATTTTGGTGTATTTCAGAGTAACCACAACTGAAATAGGTGAGAATGCTCTTCAAAAATGCTAGGACAACCTCTAAAAAGCTAGAAATCGCAAATTTTACTTTGAAACTCATGAACAACTTCTACCCTTGAAATATATCCTCACAACTTCCTCCTTCAAAACCTTCTCCTCGTAGTGCAAACCCTCCTAAGCACCAATGGATTTGATACCAATTATGTATAGAGATATAACCAGATAAATAATGATAGTTCTATTAGAGGTTTAATGCCTTACAAAAGATATTAAATACCGTAAAATTTTACCTATGCATTGTATAATGTATGCCCTGACAACTCGTTGAGACCGAAATCGCCAAATTGTGTGCCCTAGTAGCAAATGACCCTCGAAAAACACAATTTTGGAATCGCATGATTGTATTCTCTTTTTTTTTTTCTCTAGATAACTTTGAAGATCTCATTTTTCCTCTTCCTCGTGATTTTAGACGGTTTCTACAAAAACGTGCCCTAGATCACATTTTCCTTTAATTCTTCTTTTTTCTGTCACATTTGTTCCTAACAATGTCTTATTCTTTTGTGCACCCTAAATCCCATGTTTTCGCACAATTCTGCATTTTGAGCCCTTCAAAGATTGTATTCTCAAGTTGCAAATGTTATATTTCCCTAACTAATGTTTTCCGTCTAATTCATGTCTTACTGCAACTTTGTTTTGACTTATGATTTTTCCTTGATGGCTTCACTCATGATTTTACTCACATTTTTGGTGTTTTTCAAATGAACCACAGTCGAAACAAGTGAGAATGCTCTTTGGAAATGCTCTAATACCACTGTAATGTCCCTTTTTAGGGCTGAAACTGAAAAACAAGGAATTAGCACAAACCCCAATCTGATTTTTATCTGATTTTTGGACCAGCAAACTGAAAATTAAATCAATACGGAACAGCGAACTGATTTTTATAACAGCAGTCTGAAAAACACAAGTTTTCACCCAAATATCACCCTACAATTCATCCACAATATTTATAGACCCTTTTGGAATATTTTAGAACAATTTCCACCACAAAAATCAAGCTAATACTCAGCTGGAAAATTATTTAATAACAGCAGAAGTACAGCAAAGAGAAATAATCAAAATGAGGGTTTCCAAACCCCAACAATGCCCAAATATGAGTGATTCCAACCTTATAAATTATATCAAATCTGAATATCAATAAATGAATGAGTGTCATGCCCTAGAAGGCACTTAGAATGACCTCTACCCTAGTCGCTCCCCTAGGAGAGGGCTCCAAAAATATGTAAAAGCTCTTGTAGGTCTTCTTCTTGATGCCCTAGATCCAAATCTGCAAGAGAGTCTTCAATAGAGATCTTCAATTCACCAAAATGGAGAGTTTTTGTTCTCCACCAAGCCACAAGGAAGGTTTCCGTCCTCCTTGGATGCCACACAAGAGGGTTTTCATCCTCAAGTGGAATGGTATTGAGCAACCAGCCCAACAAACCAAGTGTAAGTGTAAATGTGCAAAAAGATGATCTCCAAATGAGGTCATACAACCTCTTTTATACCCCTTGCTTGGCACCAAAGGCCAAATAGATGAGGACCAACCTCCAAGCTCACTTTATCTTTTAATTCTTTGTTGGGAAACTCATAATCCCAGCTGACCTGCTTAGGAGGAGATAAACACTAAAGAAAAACATTAAAAATAATAAAAGAAAACAAAAACAAAGCTCACTTACTTCCCTTGTTCACTTAATCTTCTTGCCACAGGAAGTGAATGCCAAGAAGTCTTCATTTGGCCTCAATTCGAAAAAAGGGACATTACACACATTATCGTGAGAGGAAACAATCATGGAAGTGGGTCATGGAGCATCCAAGGAACAACTATGGGTATAGCTGGAATCAATGATACATCTTTAGGTTTACAAGCATACAAGGACCAAGAACTATAGGTAAACCTAGAATTAGAGTATCACAAAGGGGCATGTCACCATTGAAATTCATCACCTATGAAGATCTCATATAGATGGATGGATGGATGTTCTATCTTCATACCATTTGTTTGCACTTCTCAAAAGTCATATTATTTGGCTTCTTCTCATGTTTGGCGGACAAACATGTTGAAGGAGGGATAATGGCATGTTATGCACCCAAGCATATGATATTATGGTGTACGATTATAGAGTAGCCGACATGCGGCACACGTAACCCTTGGTTAGTAGTATTTCTTTAAATGGGTAACTTGTCGAATTGGTTATATTTGGTAATTAGTAAGCTAAATTTGTAATGGGAGGAAGAGGGATTTACTCTCTCATTACTATTATAGATAAGTTATATATATATATATATATATATATATGACACACACACACACACACGTATATGTAACAATTCATATCATTGTAAAGGAGTGTGTGAGATATTATCGCTAGTCTCTCATATTGGGTGATACTTTCGAGTGATTCCTTCCATAAAAAAAAATTTATGGTGAACATTGTAACCCTACCTTATGAGTATTGTTTTGGAGAATGGAATATTTGGGTACATCCGTACCCACCATATTTTTCGTGTGATCTCGATTATATTTTTGAATATTTCAATCATTGGATGTTTGGATATCATTACAATGACTCTATCCCAATATTGTAACCCTACCTTATGGGTATTGTTTTGTAGTGCAAAATATTCAATTACATCTGTACCCACCATATTTCTCTTATCATGTGTGATCTCAATTGTAGTTTTAATCATTGGATGTTTGGAGATCATTTTAATGACCTGCCCCAATGTGTGTTTGACTCAATTGTATTGAAAGGGCACTTAATGGCTTCAACATTTGAGATGCGATGAAAGGAGGTGATCGATGTAGTAGCCTTAGGAGTTCCCTATAGAATCCCATGTCTAAAATGAATAGCCTCTTGAAGAAAGAGGACCAAGCATGTTTGATCGTGATTGCAGAAAAAGTGGATAGAAAAACTCTATTCTTTGTACACATTGTGATACCCCTAGATTTCATAATAGAAAACAAACCTGAAAATAAATTGTTCTTCATTCTCCACTCCCTACAAAGAACAAAAATGAAAATCTTATTGCCACATGGAATATGGTGTTATATCTCAATAGATAAGTACTTTGTGGGAGCACTCCTTGAACTAGCCAAGGGGAATCTTTAGGCTATGTGACTATTGATGTTAGAGATAATCAACATCAATTATAGTGTCATCTATGATTTGTACAAAATGCTTGACATTAAAACAATGAAAACATTACAAAACTAGGGAAACAAAATGACCCATGATTTACCAAACCAAAGGAGAACTTGGGAAATAAAATAATGAAAATTTATTCACTCTTAATGTATCATTTATTACATACTATTCACTTTCTTTGAAAATATTATTAAATCATTTCTAACTGTTTTGGAAGATACCTCGCTACTTGTGTGCACACATGCATGTGTCAATACCTACCTGGACATCCATGTGAACAAAAGCTACTTTCATAATATTATAATCTTCTTAGTCTCAACAACACAACTTATAAATGCATTTTTCTTATGTCTTTTGAAGCACTTATTAAGAATATAAGGCTTATAAATTAACGCTATGTTAATATTAGTTAAGTGCTAACTAATAAACAATTGTAACCACTTTAACCATTTTGTAACCATCTCACACAAAATAAATTGATGGACACACAATGTGTAATGTCCCTTTCAGGCTCAAATTTGAGGAATTTGGATTTTCCCAAAACCCTAATGGAACATTGCTAGAAATGATGACAACCACATGTAGAAAACCTGATTTTTATGACAGCAATCTGATTTTATGCAAGAATTAGGGCAGCAACCTATTTTAGGTCCACAAAACCCTAAGCGACCTAGGTAAAATTCAGATTTTAGCCTTTCCCACACACAAATCTTCAAAAATACATCAACAACATGAAACCCTTGATGAAATCATGCAAAATAAATGCTTCAACAATAAATTACAGACTGTTGGAATTAATTATTGCTCAAAAACAGCTGAAACTTCAAAATTCCATATCTTCATAAATACTTGGAGATAAAATGCAAATGATAGCTCAAAATGACCACAAAAATGGCAGCTATCAAACAAAATTAGAATCAAATTTTTCCAACCACAAAACCCACTGAAAAGTGATCCCAAAATCTCCAAATGGGTAGACCAAGCTGGAAATGAATGTGGCAGCCCCAAAAAAAGTGTGCCCTAGCTGGAATTTGTGCCCTAGCACAAATGGAAACCCTTTTCGTTTTGAAATTCTGAATTTTAAGCTCACTTGTGACTCCCGGATGAAGCCACCAATGCAACAAATGAGGGTTTTCATCCCCAAGTGTTGTGACTATTGAGGGTTTTCATCCTCAATAGGATCCAATGAGGGTTTTCATCCTCAAAGGCTGAAAATGAGAGCTCAATGCTCCAATTTCCAAAGAGAAGTATCAAATTCACCAAATGATCCTTACAATGAGCCCAAACATTTGCCTTTATAGCCTTTTTTTTCCTTTCCTTGTGAAGCACTCCATGCAAACCTCTTTATTTCTTTTTTAACATTTTTTTCCTCCTTAGAGAGCGACAACCTCTCCTTTCAAACACCCTTTTGGGTCGCTCCACTTGGGCATTTAAAAATAATTAATTAAATGCACTTTTCCTCTTTTAATAATTTAATTAAAGTGCCAATAATTAAAATTACTTTAGCACTTAAATTATTAATTTACTTCCTTTCTTTCCCCCTTTTTAGCCTAATTGAAAATAATGAAAATAGGCTAAGGGTCTTCTTTTCCGATTTAGTATTTAAAAATACATTTTATTCTTAATAATAATATTATTAAGTTGCCCATAAATAGAGAGTTATCTAGGCTCAACTTAAAAATATTATTAAGTATTTCTAATTTAGAAAAGGGGACATTACACAATGAATAATGTGTGCATTCTGGTTTCTCTTCATTTCTTCTTTGGGCAAATTATCCAACATTGGTATCGGGCACAAACTGAGGATGAGCAAAATTTGAAGAGGACATGGTTGTGTGAGGCTTCAAGGACAAAATACATTTGACACCATTACAAAGGTGCAAAAATTATAAAAAAAGAATTGAAAAAAACATGAAAACACCACTCAAGGGCACAATTTTGTTGTGTTTTTAGACGAATTTTAGGGCATTTCAAGTGCTAGGGCACAAAAATAGGAATTTGTCATTTTTAAAGATTTTTTGGGTCGTTTGTGCAATTAGGAAAAAATAAGACATTTTTAGGACAAAACGTGACAAGCAAAATGCAGCACAGAAAAACGTGATTTTAGGGAATATTTTTTGCAGAAAACACAATCCAAAATCACAAGAGGAAAAACATGATTTTCGAAGGTAGCTAGTGCAAAACAAAGAAAATACAGGCATGCATTTCTAAATTTGCATTTTTCAAGGGTCATTTGCTGCTAGGGCACACAATTTGTCAATTTCAGTCACAACCAATCATCTAGGGCACAAACCTGCCTGGTATAGTTTCCTTTGCTTTAAAAAATTAAAAAATCAGTTTTTAAAATCTTGCTACATTAATTTGCGGGTCATTCTATATTTTGGGAAAGGGTTATTTTTGAGGTATTTTGTCTAAGAATGGAAATTCCATTAGACAAATATTTTGGCCTCAACTTTCATACTTGGAAAGTAAAAATCCAGATGAAAGACAAATCAAATGAAGTTAATGTAGCCATTGTTGAAAATCCACCAAATGTTGAAAGTGATGAACTCACTGATAGAGAATACGTATTTTAAAAGAAGCCTCACACTTTGAAGACAGTAAGGGATCCAGTGTAGGTAAAACTCGGCATGGATGGCTTCCCAAATAGTTCGGAGTATGTGGATCTTGGGAATTTACCCTTACGAGGGTCATGAGACAACTTGATGGAGCATTGTGGGAGTAGCTTAGTATGGATGGTTGTCCAACAATTCGAGAGATTCTAATTCGGAGTTCGGGAGGTGGAATCTAGGAACTTGGGAATTTACCTTGGAACTACACCTTTACGAGGGTCGGGAGGCAACTTGATGGAGTTCTACCTGGTCAAAGAAATGTTTTTCAAAGGGAAAATCTTCTGAAGAATGTGTTGTCTTGTTTGGTTTTGTTACTTTAATCTTTCGTCAGTATGTTCTATAGTGTAAGCCTTAAGAGGGCGTATTAGAATATAAGGCTTATAAATTAGCGTTATATTAATATTAGTTTAACTAATAAACAGTTCTAACCACTTCAACCATTTTGTAACCATCTTGCACATAATAAAATCATGGACACACAATGAACAATGTGTGCATTCTAGTTTCTCTTCATTTCTTCTTTGTGCACATTTTCCAACAGTGCTACAGTAGACAATAACTAAGAATAAGTAAAGGAAAGCAAATTAATCAATATATACAGGATATATATACCAAATGACAAAGATATAGATGAAGAAAGATAAAAAGGAAGAGCAAGAAATTGAGACCAAGAACATAAAAACTCAAGGTCCAAGGAACAAACATCTTCCTGCTTGTATACATGATGAAGTTTCCTTGTACTATCAATTGCCAGGCCTGAGTTCAAACTTTGTTATTTCAGTGGCTGTGATTTAACCACTTGATTGAGCATTTAAAAATACATGTCAACTACTGTAATAGACTTACAAGAATCAAGGGGCAACAAGAGGGAAATAATGCGGATGACATCAAGTTGCTTTCACATCATCAAATCACATACTAGTCTGGATAAGAAACCAGCAATGGAGGATAAACAGTGGCTTACTCTTAACATACAGCATTAAAAACTTATGTTTCTAAAAATCATCTGAATAGAAAGGCTTTTTCTAGCTAAGTATTTATATAGATTAACTGAATGTGCATTATGAATAAGAGAAAATGGTAAAGCTTGACCAATAACTTATAGTCACAAATCTGTATATATCAGAGATCTAGACCAATCCCAAAATATACCCATTACACACAGCTCAACCATTTCCTCTGAATCTCTCATATCAATAAACCTATTTCTCAGATTTTCTTACCATCAATACTATATTAGTCACATAAAGAGATTCTGGGAGTCGATAATATTTGATGTTTTTTTAAGTTTGTAGTATGGCATTCACGGGGCTTCAGGTCTGTTCTAAAAATGAGTAGAAAGGATGTCATGCAAATTACTACATGAAATATACATGGAGATGACGACTCTAAACTCTGCAAGAGTAGTTTCTCTTACTTTCAAAATAATTTCAGAATTTGACCAAGCTTGGGGCTGTGGACAAGAAATGAAAGAATAATATCTTTAATAGCAAACAACAAAAACTCCAGCGTACATACTATCATATTTTCAACCCTTATCTGGGATCCCAGGAAACTCTCACATATCAAGCTTTAAAGAACAAAAGGTCGAGTCCTAATGTTAACATGTAATGTACATGTGCAAAAAGAATCCAGCATATATGGGAAACAGTACATTATTCATCAATTTCCAGATGGCAACATTGCAAATGATGTATTCAGAAATATGGATTTCACACACCACTTATAGATGATAATTGCACTCTACACAATTCAATGCACAATTATGGTTATGACTGCCCTCTTCCAAATAATTTAGAAATATTCTTCAGACCAGTTATGAATCACAATGTTGTGAACGATACGGATGAGCATATAACCATAAAAATGGCCCAATGATAATCTAGAGTGAAACCAAGCTGAAGGCATGACAGCTTGATTGTACAATTTGAAAGGTATATTTATATTTACCTGTGGCATGGGCAAAACACGTATGAGGTCAATCCAAAATTTCTTCATCAAGTATCTTGAAGCAATCTTTGCAGGGTCTATTATGAGTTCCCCCCTTCCAAATACCCGAGAAGATGGAGCAACATAAGCTGTATGGAACTGAAGAAACATGTGAAATAGATAAAATAAATCTGTGATTGAGCGCAGAACAGTGACAATTATATCCAGAGGGCTCACTACTTCCACACAAGCTTTACTGTTTACTTTTGGTAAATAGAAGAATAGTGGGTCCACAAATAATGAAACTATGCATGCTACAAAGAATATTCTGCTCCATTGCTGAATATATTTGCCCCGAGGATCCAGTATCCTCTTGTTTCCCCTCTCATAATCTTCAGAGAAAACCCTGGATGGTACTTTACGCTTCAAGGACTTGCCCAAATTTTTTTTTGCACAACTCAAGTTCAAAATCTGTGTAGCACCTACATCCGCTTTAGGTTTCTCCATATTGTCTGTTTCATATCCTCTGAAGTTTGACCCTTCCAAGTCATTGTAAAACCTGATAGAGTTAAAACAAATGTGAATAATTTGATTATCATGATATTGATAAGGTAAAATTTCAATTGACTAGAATAAAATATTAAAAACCCTTGGATGAACCAAGAGATTGTGAAACAGAGAATGGATGTGCAAAACTGAGAGCTAACAAAATAATAATAAAATTTTGCACACAAAAATGCAGTCATGTGAAATGCAATTCATTTTATCAAAAAACTTATGGACACTAAACTTCTTTAGTGGAATCTAAGGGATCATAACAAGCCTAGATTTTAGGAATTTGTGATATCATGATTAAAATCACAAAAATGTTAGCCAAATATTAACTAGTGTTTCAAAAAAACTAATGAGGATTCATAGCATAAGAAAGCACATGCTGAAAAAGCTTGACAAAGGAGACTCTGGAAACTCCTTTCATGCATCTGATTCCTTGTCTAGAATGAGGTGCACGAGTCAAATTCCACCAGAACAAACAGGATACATAGTGCTTCACTCATTGTAAATGGCACACTACCAAATAACAACCACCCTACCCAAATGATTGCGATCACGATCACAAGTTAGAAAGCTCAGTTGTCCCTATTTACTTCTTTTGAACCCTTCTATGTATTTATCATAAAGCATACAATTGCCTTCTATAAATCAACAGTAAGGGTATTTTTACACTATTTGAACTACCCAAACACCACTTCCCAAGCATGGGTTCTACCAACACTACACCTCTATGAAATACACAACTATAAGCAAATTTCTTCAGTTGTCTGAATCACGTTGATATTTGCATTGGACTTGTGTTACTAACATGAATTTGCAACATAGTCTATAAACATTAGAGTAACATTTTTTACATTACTAGGGTCGCATTCTTTCAGATTATAGTGGTAGTCAACTTTGTGTGAATCATTTTGACGGAGTGGAACAGAATAAGAGCAAATGAGGCCCTAACATAACAACAGAAAAACAGAAATCATGTAATGAAACGGAGTATTATTCAGAAAAAAATATCAAGCATATCTTTTGTCACATGTGGCATGATGCTGTCATGCACACATTCCAGCAGGCATGTTGAATCTCTTCCCTGACATATGGCATCATTAAAAAACCTTTTCCTAGCCAACATCCTAAACAAACTTGCAGAGTTGAATCCTCTTTATCAATAAAGTCACACAAATTCAAGTGTCATACAAAATTCCTGCTACATAAGAGGAACATAGGAAAGGCAGAATGTTGGCCATTTCATATTTCTCCTCTTGCTTTGATGACTTTCAAGGATCTTATACTCTCAATGTTGGCCATCCGTCAAAATTCATGTCGGCTGGAATGAACAAATCACACCAAGTTCATTTACTTGACCCTCACCGCATATGAACATAAATAGACTTGGCGTAGTTTGTTCATTTCAGCCTCAACAAAGCAATATCAATAGATGTCTACTCTAAATCTTCATAGGTGTCTCTAGCAAAGTATTGTTCATGTATGGTTGCCTATCAAGCTGCTCTCTTGCTATGTTTTAATCACAAAATTTCTTCCAATCAAGATTGAGATCAATCTCCCACATTTTCCCATGCTGCTACCAAGTATGAAAATCGTCATGATGTAGGCATTTAAAAATTTGCAAGGCATGAAATGGTGACACATATCCTCATTGGAGTTGAAAGGAGAGTAAATGAAGTTTGAAAATCCCAAACATTGAATTCCATCCGATTTGCAAGGGAAACAAGACGAAGCTGAAAAAAACTAAGTGATGGATCCACTAAAATGTTATGGAATTTAGGTGTTCGGGGTTTGGAAAACACAAGCCACCAATGCACAAAATCCCATAAGGAACTTGACTCAAAATGCTTGGGGACATAGATACTTTTCAATCTTCAAGATTTTGGGGATCGATAAGTTCAAAGAAATTTCAAGTCATTGCTTTGGACAAGTCATAATGTTCCTTTAGACAATTTAAACGTCATTGCAACCTAGGAACTTTGAGGGTGTATGGGATTTATAGGTCAAGTGGACAATGGCTAAAAGCACCCAAACATTTGAAGAAAATAATCTTAGTCATTTCTCGGAAAACTAGCCGATTCTCCACTACAGGAATTTGGAATTCCACAACAAGAGGTCCAAAACAAGACTTGTCTCAAATACCAAGAAACTTCAAGAAATGTTACACAAGGACACGCCCCTAGATTTTGGTAACGTTTGAATGTTTCTCGGGCTTAGGGACTTGTAGGAAATATCCCCAAATTGTTTTAATTTTCAAGTATTTTTCTAATGCTTTTACTTTTAAAAAGTTGTTATTTTTACCAAAAACATTGAGCTTTAATCCCGAAAGTACCCTAAAAACAATTAATGTAGTTTAAACCCCTAAATCTCAATTTAAATTTTTGCTATCCCGAAAGCCCGTCCCTCCATCCTTTTCGTCCCCCACATCCCCAAGACTTAGGTAACTATGCAAGAAAGAGAAGGTAGATGATTTTCAAATAGTTGGGAAGATTTTTAAAAGTGGGAAAAATAGATGTGAAGGGAAAAGGCACGAATCCACGAAGTCACAAAGACACCCGAACTACCAAAGAGTATCAACACTTAGTATCTATAGCTCACATTTAGTCTCTAAAGCTCACCCAAATGGGGTGCCATATCAACCACGATAACCCCTTCTACATCGAAACCCACACCATCTTAGTGTTAACATTTTTCAAAATAAAAACAACATTCACACATCCAAAAATTTCAGTAATGGATTGGACGATTTGGTACCTTAAAGAAAACCATTTAGGTTTTTAGGATGTTTGGACCATATTAGAGGCATTATATAAGGGTAGAACCAAGATAGAAGAGGGGTTCAACAGTCAAGAGTTCAAAACCATATACATTCACCTAGAACACGAGATTATGAAAACTATCATAGTATTTAATTGTCTGGAGATCACACTGTTGTAAACAGAATTACCTTTATTAATTTAGTTATAAAATTGTTCCTAACACAGTATAAAACTGCAAGGAAGGATTAGTTTTGGCCGTGAATTTATCAGCTAGGGAGTTTCTCTGCGTAAAGTTTGTGATATTTTGGGGAGTGCTTATATTCTGAACCACTCTGCATTTTATAAATTAGTGATGACATTGATATTTTCAGAAAGTTTATAGAGCTGCATGATTATTTTTCTAGGGAAAAACAAAGTAGTATGATAGTATCTATGCTATGAATCAAGTGGGTCGGTAAAAATCTTCCAATTCAATATCAATTTTGGTATCAAAGCATTACATTCCTAGGCTCTAAGAATGATCTTTCATGTGTATACCTCTGACAAGAAGTAGAAGTACAGAAACCGCGGATTAGCTCCCATACAACCCAGAAGCCAAATGCCAAAGAAGAAAAATAACACTAAAGTTTTTCTGCAAAGGAAGAAAGAGGTCACAAAATATCAAAGCAAAAGAAAAGAGTTGAAATCCACGTTATCTAGAATGTAGGCTGAGATATCTTGCCTTACTAACTTATTTTCAAAATTTATGTCAGTAAGCTACAGAAGGAGCCTAATGCTACACCCTTAGCCTATTGGATGTCTAGGGATATGTGTGGCCAACTTGTGGTGCGAATAACCTTTGACTTAGTCATTTGATAATTTCTATAATTCATAATAGTAATAGTGGTCTTCCTAATTGGGAGTATGGAATCCCATAGCATAATTATGATATATATGGGAAGTAGTGCTTGAGTATTGGATCATCATATTATGAATTTTGTTCTTATTGTAAAGGATTGTGGAGGTTGCCCCTTGAAGTGGCTCAGTTATGAATTCATTTCACTTATATTGTGCAGGGCTGCTCAGCTCAATTCTCATTTGTGAGTTATTATTGCTGACCTATTCTTGCCATTTGTTGAATTGTGATATATTGATGTGATAATGCTTTTGTGTTATAGTAAGTTCATTACAAGTAAAAGCTTCAATTTTTAGGAAGAAAAAAATACAGCACATTAGGATTGTGGAGGCAAGCAAAAACAATTATTCCAGTAAATATGTGTTTTTGTTTTGCCAAATAAAAAAAAAAAAGATTTCAGTTTTTTTGTTTGGTGGGGAATTTTAATTGCACTACTTGATCAGTTCTACTTGCAGCTCAAAATATGAAAACTCTTGATCTGGGGGAATTTAGGTTTTCATCTACACCAGAAAATCGAGGCGAAAAAAATATAGATTCGGGTTTTCCACCCTTGTGTGCAATATAGCAGTTGTTTGATTTGTCTCAGCAAGTTGATTGTAATGGCTTAGGTGTTCAACAACCCTGATTTTGGTGAATTTGCAGATTTGGATTTTTGCACCCTAGTGCAAGATAACGTTTGTTGGATTTGTCTTGGCGATGTGATCACATCAGCATAAGTTGTTGATAATCCTATTTCTGACCTTCCGTTAGTGTGACATCATGGCAGGAGATTCTACCAAGAACAAGAACAAAGGTTCACCAAGGAAGTTACCCACCAAAGGTGATCCAAATTCAAAGGTGGCATCAACTGACTTGGGAAGAGAGTGCAAGCACTTTGGAGTTCAGATTGGACCAGCTCAATGCAATCTTATTGTGTATGTAAACCACTGAAAGATTTAAACATTATGGCTAACAACATGGCTAAACAACTTGAAGACAAATTAGTTGGCATGCAACTAAGGAGGAACCGAACAAGATGGCTCAGCAGTCAGAACTGGATGGAATCAAAGAAACATTAGCTGGCATGGCAACTAAGGAGGATCTGAACAAAATGGCTCAGAAATCAGATATATCTCAGCTCACATTGTGGATAGACTGATCCGCATCACAGCACCAAGGACCATGTGCAAGGGACAAAGCTATAACTAATTAAGTTAGAAGGATCTGCTTAATCCGAATTGCAAATTGCAAAACATGCGGTGGAATCTAATACAAGATGTGGAAACAACCATTACACATTCAAATGCATGCAATTGGAAAAATAGTGTCAATTTTGAGCAAATGAAAGAATAGGGTAAAGGACATATGTGTACAATGCGCAATAAGACGAGGTGAGCAAGCTCTTGGATCAGAATAGGGATAATAAATCGTCTTTGATTTGTCTAGACTATGAATGACCAAAGAGACTAGGAGAGCAAGATCATGTTGTCAAAACAGGGGTAGCACATCCTAACAGATTTGTTTAGTCTAGAAGATGACCATTCAGATGATAGATACTCAAGAAACATTAACATGCAAGATAGATGGCTGACTGATACAAGATGCTTAAAGCATGCAAGAATTCAAGATACATATCATGAGCAAGGCCAATTCCCAATGTTTGACTTTGGATATCGGATTTTATACAATGTATATGTGTGTGTGTCATTACAAGAAATCAGTTACAACAAATGACGGTTGTAAATCGGACAGTCACAAGAGTGGTTCATCCTCTAGCCATGTGACAGTTGGACTTCTTGCATGTGTGGCAGTTGAACTTACAATGTGCATTGTGATGACATGTCGCAAATGTAAAGAGGCCACCTAGCGTGCCATGTGGTAACATGATGTTAACATATGGACACGAATCACAGAGGTCCTGCTCAAAACTGTTAAGACAAGTGGCATGTTGAGAGGCGAATTGCAAACATGTTGAAGTGTTGTGAGGCTATGGTGTGTTGCACAATGCTATGGGTAGTTGCGAGGTTGTGCACAACATTGCAAAAGATATGAATGCTATGAGTCGAGTTGGTGCAAGACTGTAAAAGTTGCATGTGTTTCAATATGGTAGTGCGAGACTACAGAAGCTTCGAGTGTTGTGAAGCAAGTGTGCGGAATTACAAAATTTGTGAACGCTATGAAATGCATGCAATGTTGTGCAAGACTGCGAGAAGCTACGAGTATGTGAGAATGTAATGCAAGATGCATCTTGGCACTGCAGAAGCACGCAAGGTTGTAGATGATCTCTACAGATGTTGCAGAGTGTTGATAATCTTGCGAAGAGTTAGAATGATATGCGGTATGTTGCAAGTCACTACAGAAGCTTGCAAGGTTGTCGCAAACTGTATTTGCAAGGTTGAGGTGCCGTAGATGTCAGGTGTTGCTGAAGTGATACCTATACTTCGCAGAAGCGCATGGACATGTGTGGCATTGTACAAAACGCATAATGTGTCCTTAGTGCTTTGCCTCAACACAGGGTGCTCCAATAAAGCTAAGAGATGCCTAGGCTACCTCGAGGTATTCCAATTAAGTGAAGCGTCAAACAAGGTAAGTCGACTATGATGTTGTCAATCCAGGGTAAGCCATTCAGATGGTGCAAGACAACTTGAAGTGTGGAGTAATTTTCTGGGTATGTTTGATAATGGGCTAGTAAATTTCAGGAAAACTTAGCTCGTGATCTAGAAGCTTACATATTTAAAGCTATGTGGGGAAACTTGTTGAGCTCCGAAAACACTCCAAAGGCTTCCAAAATTGCCATTTAGGATGTGAATTCCGTGTGCAATTGCTCAGCGATCCACAAGGAAAGGGTTTGCGGCTTTGTTCATCTATGCACGAATCATTCTCCCTTATTTGAAGAGAAATGGTCTCCATTGTGTCTTCAATTAGCTGTGGGAAATGAACCTGGAGTTGTTGGGAAATGGTGTTGAACCAACACTGCAAGTGTACCACTAATCCTGATAGCATGATGTAGAACCTCCTATGGATGCCTGCAAATTCCAAAGGACGCATGTGATATCCTTGTAATTTGACGTTGAGAAGAAGGGTGTAGATGTACCCATGTTTCCTTTTAGACGGATGTGTAAAGAATCCCTATGTGCAAGAGCAGATTGTAGATGATGTGTATCCATATGAGATGGATGTTGCATGCTCCAAAACATGGCAAAGTTGGCGTAATATTATAGCGTCACTAAAGAGTTACACAAGAGTTTGATACCAGTGTTATAGTGGTGTTGACCCTAGAGTGGACAGATCAAAATAGCATGAGCCTAACACCTAATCTATAGTTGTGTAGACTATGGGATGGACCAATTAGAATAGTGCATGTGCGATACCAATGTTGTTGATCCTTGGGTGAATCAATTAAGGTCACAATTGATTCCAATATGGTTTGCAGGTTGCACAAGAGGAGTCTAGTGTACAATACTAGAACTCTGTCATACATGAAGTTGAGAAACTCAGTGTGCTCTAGCTCTAAAAAGAACCATGAAGCTCCCTATGAATGCTCAAGACATGTTGGAAAGTTGACCGGCTAACATTGCAAAGCCATAGCGATGTAGATACACAACGACATGTGGAAACACAGTGCGCTATGTAGATACTAGTGTATGCACAAATGTATGGCACGATGTGTTTTAATCCAGTGCATTACCAATGTGAAAAGATTTGCACTTGTAGAGACACTTGAGTGAGGAAATGACATTTCCCAACTATCAAGGTCCATCTAACCACAGTATAATTTCAGTGCATGCACAATCCTTTACGCAAAAATGTTTGAGAACCAACAAGTGGATGGTGAAAGGTTGCTTTATCCAAAAATACCACAAGGATGAAGATCCCAACATTTTTCAATCATATGACTATTACAATAACAATGGTTGCAAGGTGTGTGCTAAGTGTCTTCAACGAAAACATCTTTGCGGCTTGGACCACAAGGATGAAGATCCTAACACTACTCAATTGTATGATTGTTGTGATGGCGGTGGTTGTAGGTAACTAGAGTGTATGTTGTGTGTCTTCAACAAAACATCTTTGCAGCTTTCACGGTGGAGCCATATGGTGCTCCTCACATTGTTCATTTGTGGGTTCCCCCAAGGCATACTTCATTTTGGCACCATTGTTGTGTAGGTTTTCAATGAGAATTTTGTGTGCCTTTGAATGCTTCTACACAAAACAAAACTACAAAGTTTGCACCCAATGATGTCAAGATTGTTGCAAAGAGCATTTATGGGATTGTCGCACAGCTTCTTTAGCTTTCTCTGAGAGATGATATGTCGAGGATCTTGCTACGCAAGTGGAAACACTTGGACCATTTGACACAGTGCAATGTGGAAGCATCGTTTGCACTTAACTACGGAGATAAGTGTATGAAACTTTCTCTCCTTGCGCTATAACCAATGTAACCAATACCCATGTTGTGTTGTCTCATCTCCGTCTGAGGTGATTGGTGATGCTTTGGCCCATCATTCCTAGACATTGGCCTTCATCTCCCATTTTATTCAACAGCTTGGAACCAATTGGTTTGGTGTGCTTCTCAAAATTGTCAAACAAGTATGTTGAATTTGACTACCAAGAATAAAAGAGGTTAAGAAATTTTTGTACAATAACAAAAGAAACACTCAAATATAATCCACTTTGAGGGGGAAACCTCCAAAATCAAAATAAATAAGGAAATGAATTCAATAATATAACTTGTAATGATTTGGGAGAGCCTTGCTCATCCATATTTATAGACATAACTAGTTAGGTCATACCCTTTCATCCTAATTAGGTCAGCTTAAATAAATATTAACTAATAAATGAAAGATAAAGGTTGTGTACTCCATTCCATACTCTTAGTACTCATAAGAAGATATAACATGCCCTTCTCTTTAAAAAATTGTTGCTGACGACTCAATATGCTTTTGCATTTGTTTTTCATCTTCCCATGTTGCATCTTCTCTGGAAAATTCTTCTATTTGATGAAAAATTCAAGAATGACTTAGTTTTCCAATTGCTTGACTCATTTCTCGATGACTGCCTTGGGTTCCATAATGACTTTATGTTCATCGTCTAACTCAAGCAATTCTAACTGGAATGGAAGCTTGGTACTAATTACTTTTTTCAGGCATAAGACATGAAATATATGATCAATTTTAAAATATAGTGGAAGTTCTAACTTATAGGCTACAATTTTGATCGAGATGGAGAACCTTATAGGGCCCATAAAATTTTGGTGCTAGTTTGATGTTCTTATGTTGTTTAAGTGACCTTTGTTTATAGGGTTGCAATCAAGGAATACCCAATCTCCTTCCTCAAAATGCCTCTCACTTCGGTGTTGATTTTCTTGTTGTTTCATCCTATTTTGAGCCACGACCAAATTCTCCTTAAGGACTTGAAGCATTTCCTATTGGTGTTGAATATGATCCTCACTTGAACAAGCTTTGGGATGACCCTACAAATAAGATGTAGTAGAAGGTGGGGGTAGCCATAAAGAGCCTCAAATGGAGTCATCTTTGTTGTTGTGTGAAACGACATGTTATACCACCATTCTTCCTGTGAAAGCCATTTGGACCATTGTGCTTGTTTTTTTAGACAAAGCAACATAGATATCCTTCTAGACATTTGCTCACAATTTCTACTTGGCAATCTAATTGTAGATAAAAGGAACAGTGCACGATTTTTGTACCCACCGCAAATAGTTTATTTCAAAATATAGTAGCGAAGATTAGATCATGATCACTAACAATGATTATGGGAATGCCATGGAGTTTTCTACTTTTCCATGAATACTTTAGTCACTATAATAGCTTGAAAAGGATGAGAAAGTCCACAGAAACATGCTTACTTAGTGGTTCTATCCACAACCACCAATATCACATCCAAGTTATCCGACTTAGGCAGTCCCATAATGAAGTCCATCAATATTTCCTCCCAATGTTGTGCTGGAATGGTTAATGGTTGTAAAAGTCTTGGAGTCTTAACCATTTCTCCTTTATTTTGTTGACATATCAAACATTCTACCACAAAAAATTTGTACATCCACCCTAAGGCCTTCCCACAAAAAATCCTTCTTTATACAGCGATAGGTCTTTAAGAACCCAAAATGTCCTCCTATGGGTGATTCGTGCATTTGAGACAAGATGCTAGCTTTCAACTCTGAATTTTTGCATTAAAAAGTTTGTCTTTGTACCATGTGGAATCTTTTTCCAAACATACTTATCTAAAGAAGATGGGTTATGTTGAAGTAGTTGTATGAGTTTCCTTGTTGGAATGTCATGTTGCCACTCTACCCATGCTGATTCAACCCATTTAGGTTCTAATAAATAAATGGCACAAATGGTTGCTTCCTCTACTTCCCGTCGAGAAAGGGCATCAACTACAACAATATCCTTTCTTTTTTTGTAAATAATTATAAGGTCATACACCAGCACCTTTGTGACCATTTTTTGTTGTTCCTCTAAAGACAATTGCTGCTCCAAATAATACTTTAGATTTTCATAATCTATCTTAACTTTGAAATGCCTTCCCATGAGATATCGATGCCACTATTTGACTGCATGAATGATAGCTAACATTTCTTTCTCATATTTGGGCCTTACCAAGTTCTTTCCTTTGAGCTGTCAATTCTCAAATGCTAAGGAATGCCCTTCTTGCATCATTACTACCCCGATGCCATGTTTGAAAGCATCACATACAAACATGAATGTCTTAGAGAAATTTGGGGTAGCTAGCATAGAGGTGGAAGTAACATCTTCTTTCAATAGTTGGAATGCTAGAGTGGCTAAATCTAACCATGAAAATGAATCCTTCTTCTATAATCTTGTTAAGGGTGCCACTATGTGAGAATAGTTTCATACAAATCTTATGTAGTATCCTATTAGACATGAGAATTCTCTTAAACCTTTAATATTTTTAGGAGTAGGCCAATCTTTGACAGCTATAATACTCTCGGGTCCACTTTAACACCTTCATGTGACACCACATGTCCTAAGTATTCCACTTCCTTCACCCCAAAGGCACATTTGGATTTTTTTGCATAAAGTTGATTATCTTTCAATACCTGTAATATATTCTCTACATGCAGCAAATGTTCTTTACATGTTTTATTGTAAATTAAGATGTGATCAAAGAATACCAACACAAACTTCCAAAAAACTGGGCCAAAACTAAATTCATGTGACTCTGAAAAGCAGATGGAGCATTAGTGAGACCAAATGGCATAACTAAGAATTCATTGTGACCCTCATGTCTCCTAAATGCAATCTTATGCACATCCTCCTTTACTCAAATTTGATGGTACGTCGAATACAAATCTAACTTAGTAAAAAAACAACACCATTCAATTCATCCAATAATTCATCAATGACAGGCATACGAAACTTATCTTTAAGAGTGATCTTATTGAGTTCCCTGTAATTTGGGCACATTCTCCATGACTCATCATTTTTAAACCATTGATAGAAGATGTAAAGAGAAAGAATGAAGAGGAATAGGAATGCACACATTATTCATTGTGTGTCCATCATTTTATTATGTAAGTGATAGTTACAAAATGGTTGAAATGGTTACATAAATTTATTCCTCAAAACTTAACTAATATTGACTTAATGTTAAATTATAAGCCTTATATTCTAATACCCCTCTTAAGGCTTACACCAGAAAGAAAACACAAACATACTGACAGAGGATTAAAGTAATAGAACCGAACAAGACTACGCATTCATCAAAAGCTTTTCCCTTTGGAAACAATTCTTTGACCAAGTAGAGTTCTATCAAGATACCTCATAACCTTCATAAAGGTGTACTTCCCGAGTTGAATTCTCAAGTTCTTGGATTCAACCTTCATAAACTCCTGAATCATGAACCTCCCGAACTATTGAACAACCATCCATATTGAGCTACATTTATAGTGCTCCATCAAGTTATCTCATGACCCTCGTAAGGGTATAATTCCCAAGATCTACATACTCCCGAACTAACTGGGTAGCAATCTGTGTTGAGCTTCATCTACACTAGATCCCTTCTTGTCTTCAAAGTGTGGGCTTCTTTAAAATACCCATTCTCCATCAGCAAATTCTTCCCCACTTTCAGCATCCAGTGGATCTTCAACAATGACTAGATTAACTTCCTTTGGTATGTTTTGAGCTTTCCATGTTGTACGACCTCTTTTTCTTGCAATAATAAAATCCAATCTCTCCCTTATCTTTATATGGTCTTTTATGAAAGTCTTTTGAATACAATGCACTCTCATATTGAGGATTACCTTTTGTCTCTTTTGCTATTGTTCTTTTTTCTTCAACTAGAAGAGCTAAAATCATATCTTCTAGAGATTGAGAATGTATTTGACTGAGAGTAAAAATGACATTGTTGTATTTAGAAGGTAGACTATTTAATAGAAAAGATTTCTGAGCCTTGACTCTTGTTAGTTGTCTGATAAGAGACCTTAGATTACTTATTTAGCTTGACATAGTGACGCCATCATCCATCTTGAATCTAAACACCTAAATTTAGAGAAAATTTCATTGACCGCTTTTGCTCCAAACAATGTATTCAAAGTATCCCAAATTTCCTTGGAGGTTTTTGTATGTTGACACAATGTTGATCAAAATCGGAAAGAGCAAGGCCAATAATGGCTTTGCTTCTATCATTTCTGCTCTCCCAATCCAATAATTTGGTTGGATTTTTCAGTGATATCTCTTTCCCATTTACTATTCCCCACAATTTTTATTCATCAATTGCATTTGTATTTTAACTTTCCTAGTGTGAAAGTTGAGACCAAAGTATTATCCACAGAATTTCCATTCTAAATTTTTATTTAAACCTAACAAAAATTGTGAATGCAGATAAATATAAATAGCCAGACGATGCCCTAGGCCACTTCAAATGTCCTCAAATTTGACTACTATGAAAGTGCTTCCAGAGTCTCAAAAAGCCCTTGTTGACTGGTTTTGTGCCTTTTAAAACACTTTGGGTGATGTTTTGCAATTCAGTGATTTGCAAACAGGTTGGTTTATGCCCTAAACAACAGGACATCTAATTCGTGATTTTGCCCTTTTGCCATTGTATAAAAAAATTTGAAAAAGTTTGAAAATCATATGCAAAGCTCTTCTCAAGCCCTATCAAAAATTCACGAATGAGAGTTTATTTATCAATGAAATTGGTGCGGTTTCTGAGAATAAAAAATCTTTGTAATAATCTACTATGCAAAAACAAGGTGAATAAATAGGTTAGAACATCTCCTTAATAGAGCAGCTTATGGGTATTGCCTTTGACATGTCTTTCTTCTTATCCTTGAAGCTTTTGCAGTTCTTCTCCAATACATGCATCAGTGCAATGTTCGCCGTAAATAACTCATCATTTTTATTTTTAATTGCATATGAGCAATTAAAAATTCTGGAAAGCACTCCGGGTGAATGCAACTTCAATGAAGGCTTCAATTGGAAGATTGGAAGCACATGCACAAGATCCTGGAAGAAATTTTCCACGCACTGGCTTCTTCACGAGCTGCATTTGAAACAAGAGGATGAATTTTTGCCAGAAGCTTTTGCAATTATGAGATCTGGATCTGGATCTGTCTCCGGTGTCAACAAATCTGGAAGTAATGCATGATGTCGTTGTGCTTTCTTTTTCATCCTACTTTGCCATGGTTTGGAGCAATCTTTGTCTGAACAATTCTTTTCTCTTTATTCAGCAAGAATTCTTCAAAATTGGTGCAGATCTGGATAATTCTTCAAATTCGAGGATATATTCAATGTATTGGACATTGATTTAAGCTCCCTTTCTCTTATAAAGGCACCTATAATGAATTCCTGTAATTAATTCAGACAAAGATGGCAACCGGAACATGAACAGTGGATTTTAATCATAAAAATCTGCATAATTCAAGTCTGCTGCCCCAAAATTTGATGTTTTATTTGCATGCAAAGAAAGCATGAATTTTACCAACTTCACCTGAGCACCTGTATCACTTATGCAAACAATTATCCAGACACAAATCAACCTCCTTCAACCTGTGTGCCAAAATTGGAAGCTTTCAACATTAATTTCACCTTCTTCTGAGCAAAAATCCTCTCCAAATGGGGCGCACTTTTCCTCTGGGCTGCACTTCTCTGCCTATGAATTAATTAATTCATCCATATGGCAGCCCCTGCTTATATAATCTTCACCATTCTATAATTAATTAATGTCTTTCCTATTCCTGACAATTAATTAATTAATTAATAAGCTTCACTCTTCAAATGGGGCGCCTATTTTGTGCATGCTCATGGCTGCCATTAAATAAATTAAATTTATTTAATTTTAGACTTTTGCTTCCAGTTAACTCAAGCCTCACAGTATGCTTTGACCTTAGCCACTGAAAATAGGAATTAATTTAATCATTTAATACTTTAAAAAGTATTATTTCTCTCCCAAATGGGGCTGCATTAAATAAATTAAATTTATTTAATTTTGGAATTCTATTTTTAAATTCCTTTTGTCCACTTCCCTTTGTTGACTTTTCCACAAGCCTGGGCGCCAAAATTGGGTGAATAAATATTAACAAATATTTATTTAATGCATTATTATTCACCCAAGGTGGGTCGCACTTTTTGGAATAAGGAATTTCTATTTTTAAAAGTCACATGACAATGGGATTATTTACCCTGCAAGGCAGCCCTGAAAATCCCATGATTCACTTAAGTCGTTTGACTTTCATAATGGGATTATTTACCCTGCCAGGCAGCAATAAAATCCCATGATTCACTTAAGTTGTTTTTCTTTTATTCCACAATGGGAATTTTTACCCTGCAAGGCAGGTAAGAAATTCCCGCCTCTTGCCTCTAATTTTCCCATCATAACTTAAGTGACTTTGCCTTCATGGGAAAAAGTACCCTGCAAGGCAGGTACAAAAATCCCACCTGCCTGCTGCGACCAAAAATCCCATGATCCACTTAAGCTGTTTGACTTTCATAATGGGATTATTTACCCTGCAAGGCAGGTAAGAAAATCCCATCAATGCCTTAAGTGATTTTTCTTTTATTTCACAATGGGAATTTTACCTTTGATGCGCAGTAAGAAATTCTGCACACCTGCTCCTCAAATTTTCCCATTGTGACTTAAGTGGCGTTGCTTCCATGGGAAAAAGTATCTTCTTAAAATATCAACAGTGTACAAAATTTTCACCGCCTCTTCTTCCAAAATCCCATGATCCACTTCAAACCCTCTTTTTCCAAAAATGCGGCCAGCCCAGAAGAAGCTTTTTGGTGCACGACTTCGTCTTTTCCAAGAGAACCAGATCTCCGATGGCGAATTCCTTCTAGCACAACGTGCGTATGTGATCTCCAGATACTCCAAGCCAAGAATCGGGCCTGTTGGCTAGATTTTCTGCATAGCATCAAACCTAAGCAGTCATGAGATAAATCTCCCTCATTTAACCGGTGAGGCTCCCATATCAGATTTGTCAATAAAAATGTGTTATTATCTATCAGGGGTTTTACTTTAACCACTTAGTTCATGAACCATAACTAAGAAGTTCTGCAGCAAGTAAGCAGCTGTTTAAAAAAGGAAAGTTATAGAAGAAAGAAGTAAAGGAAATACAGAGAAAAAATGGGGACGATGTGCATCTCAATTAGTAGATAGTAGAGCTAATTGCATGCACACGTAAGAAACTTAATAGATATGAACACACAGAATTATAAAACAAAGGAAGCGCTAGATCTAGATCTAAAATAACACAAAGTTTATCAAGAGATCTAAGATTCAAAGCAAGAAACACAGTACACCGTGACACAAAGTTCTCCGGAAACCTGCTCCTTTGTATTCCTTTGCTCCAAGTTGCTCTCAAGGGTTCAACACAAAGTCTAGAACACAGGATTGTTGCTTACAAATTCTGATCGATTCTTAACCCGAAGGTTCTTCCTCTACTTATAGAATGTAGAGGGGCAATTACAAGTTGGAAGCTTTAGTTGAACTGGCACATGTGGAAGTTGAAAAGAAACAACTGGCAATCTCCCTCCTGGAATTCCTCTTTGCATGACATGTATGATTTGCAACCGAAATAGAACCTTCTATTTTGCACGCCGCCACCTATCTCCAGTAGTTGACTTCTTCAAGTAATGGCTTTTAAACCAATCACTTAAGTTGTATAATTTAATTAATCGCTCAATTACTTTGTCGAAGGAAAGGAGAAGGAAGAGGAAAGCTAACTTTGTCCTTTTTCATGTCTGCGTCACGGTTTTGCCTTCAAATCGATCTCAAGAAAAATTTGATCTCGAAACAAGTTGGAATTGCAAGTAGTTGGAATTGGAAGCAAGCCGCAATGAATTTTGCCTTCGCATTGTCTTCTTTTTTTTGCCTATCCTTTGAAACTTTTGCAGCTTCTTTTTAGACATGCATCAATGCAATGTTGGCCGTAGATAACTCATCATCCTTATTTTTAATTGCATATGAGCAATTAAAAATTCTTAAAGCTTCGGGGTGAATGAAAATTCAATGAAGGCTTATTTGGAAGATGAGAGCACATGCACAGGATCTTGGAAGGAATTTTCCACGCATCGATTTCTTCACGGGCTGCATTCAAACAAGAGGATGCACCTTTGTCTTGAAGCTTTTGCAACTATGAGATCTCGGATCTGGATTCGCATATGGATCTCGCATCTCTGCATCTGCATCTGCATCTGGATATGGATCTCAGCATCTGCATCTCGCATCTGCTTAAGCCGCAGATAGGAAAAATAGAAGCAAAGAGCGAGGTGGGAATTTTGTACCTGCTTGTAGCAGGTACTTTTCCCGTGATATAAAATCCACTTAAGCTTTGCAGTGGGAAAGTTAGATGTCTGCAGCAAAGTGGAATTTATTGCTACCTTGCGGGGTAAAAATTCTCATGGTGAAATAAAAGAAAAGTGACTTAAGTGAAATCACGGGATTTTATTGCACCTTGTAGGGTAAATAATCCCATTGTCAAAGTCAAATCACTTAAGTGGATCATGGGATTTTCGGGCTGCTTTGCATGGTAAAAATTCTCATTGCCATGTGTTCTTAAAAATAGAATTCTATTATTCCAAAAGTGTGACCCACCTTGGGTGAATAATAATGCATTAAATAAATATTTGTTAATATTTATTCACCCAATTTCGGCACCCGTGCTTGTAAAAAAATCAACAAAGGGAAGGGGACAAAAGGAATTTAAAAATAGAATTCCAAAATTAAATAAATTTAATTTATTTAATGCAGCCCCTTTGAGAAGGAAATAATACTATTTAAAATATTAATTGATTAAATTAAATTCTATTTTCAGTGGCTATGGTCAAAGCACACTGTGAAGCTTGAGTGAAGTGAAGAGTGGATTAAATTGAATTAATTTAATTTATTGGATGGTTGTCGTTAAACATGTTATTTTAAAGAGAGAAGCATGATTTTAATTAATTAATTAATTAATTTCAGAGAATAGGAAGGGCAATTATTAATTATAGAATTGTGAGGGTTATATAAGCATGGGCTGCCATAAGGGTGAATTAATTAATTCACAGGTAAAGAATTGTAGCCCGAGGAGGAAAAGTGCGCCCCATTTGAAGAGGATTTTTGCTCAAACAAAGGTGAAATCAAGGCTAAAAGCTTCCAATTTTGGCGCATGCATTGAAGGAGGTTGATTTGTGTTTGTATAATTGTTTGCATAAGTGTTACAGTGCTCAGGGTAATTTGGAAAATTCATGCTCTCTTTGTATGCAATTAAAACATCAATTTTTGGGGCAGCGAGGCTTGAAAAGTACAAATTTTTATAATTAAAATTCACTATTCATGCTCCGTGGCCATCTTTGTCTGAATTAATTGCGGGAGTTAGATCAAGGGTTTTACAAAAGAAAGGGAGCTTTAATCAAGTCCAAAGCATTGAATATATCCTCCGAATCAAGAATTATCCAGATCCGCACCAATATTAAAGAATTCCGGCGAATTAGAAGATAAAGAATTATTCAGACAAAGATTGATAGTCATGGCAAAGAGAAATGAAAAGAAAGCACAACGGAGTCATGCATCACTTCTAAATTTGCAGATATTGGAGACACGGATCTAGGTCCAAAACCTCTTGCTGAATTGATAGACAGATCCAGAGCAGGAAAAACTTCACTCATGCATGTAGATTAAAAGCAGTGGAATTATTCGAGCTGCAGCTTTTCCATCCACAACCCTTAAATTGCGAGTTTGTTATGCAAGTGCAAATCCATATGCAGATGTGGATGCAAATCCATATGCAGATCCAGATCCAGATCTCATAGTTGCAAAAGCTTCCGGCACAATGGCTTCATCTTCTTGTTTTGAATGCATCCCGTGAAGAAGTTAATGCGTGGAAAATTCCTTCCAAGATCTCGTGCAAATGCTCCCATCTTCCAATTAGAAGCGTTCATTGAATTTTCATTCATCCGAAAGTGCTTTCTGAATTTTTAATTGCTCATATGCAATTAAAAATAAAGATGATGAGTTATCTACGGCAAACATTGCATTGATGCATGTACTGGAGAAGAACTACAAAAGCTTCAAGGATAAAAGAGAAGACAAGGCGAAGGCAAAATCCAATTGTTCCAACTTGTTTCCAGATTCAGCTTGCTTCCAGATCCAGCTACTCCCAGATCTAGTTTGGTGAGAATCAAAGGCAAAAGAATCAGCTGCATGCAAACATGAAAAAGGACAAAACTGCAGCTTTCCTCTTCCTTCTTCTTTCCTCCGACAAAGTAATTGAGCGATCAATTAAATTATACAACTTAAGTGATTGGTTTAAAAGCCATTACTTGAAGAAGTCAACTACTTGGAGATAGGTGGCGGACGTGCAAAATAGAAGGTTCTATTTTCAGTTGCAAATCATACATGTCATGCAAAGAGGAATTCCAGGAGGGAGATTGCCAGTTGTTTCTTTCCTCCGACTTCCACATGTGCCAGTTCAACTAAAAGCTTCCAACTTGTAATTGCCCCTCTACATTCTATAAGTAGAGGAAGAACCTTCGGTTAATCATCAGAATTTGTAAGCAGCAATCTTGTGTTCTAGACTTTGTGTTGAACCCCTGAGAGCCACTTGGAGCAAAGGAATACAAAGGAGCAGGTTTCGGATAACTTTGTGTCACGGTGTACTATGTTTCTTGCTTTTAATCTTAGATCTCTTAATAAACTTTGTGTTATTTTAGATCTGGATCTAGAGTTGCCTTTGTTTTAGAATTTTGTGTTTATATCTATTGGATTCTTCTATGTGCATGCAATCAGCTCTGCCATCTATTGATTGGGATGCACATCTTCCCCATTTCTTCTATGTGTTTATGTAATTGCCTTCTTCTATAACTTTTCCTTCCTTTAAAACAACAACTTACTGCGAAGCTGTCTTCGATTATGGTTCATGAACTGAGTAGTTAAAGTAAAACCCCATTTAGATATTAGCATACTTTAATTGACAAATCTGACACGAGAGCCTCACCGGTAAAATGAGGGAGATTTATCTCATGACTGCCTAGGTTTTGTGCTATGCCAGAAAATCTAGCCAACACAAGGCAAAGGCAAAACTTCCGATCCAACCGCTTCCCAGATCCACCACTTCCGGATCCATAGTATGGTGAGAATCAAGGGCAAAAAAATCAATGCATGCGAGAATATGAAAAGAGCAAGACTAACTTTCCTCTTTCTTCTTCTTTCTCTTATTTTTTCCAACAAAGTAATTGAGCGATCAATTAAATTATACAACTTAAATGATTGGTTTAAAAGCCATGACTTGAAGAAGTCAACTACTTGGAGATAGGTGGCGGACGTGCAAAAATAGAAGGTTCTACTTTCATTGCAAACCATGCATGTATGTCATGCGAAAGAGGAATTCCAGAGGGGAGATTGCCACTTGTTTCCTTTCCGACTTCCACATGTGCCGCTTCAACTAAAAGTTTCCGACTTGTAATTGCCCCTCTACATTCTATAAGTAGAGGACGAACCTTCGGGTAAAGGATCATAATTTGTAAGTAGCATTCTTGTGTTCCAAACTTTGTCTTTGAAACCCTTGATAGCTATTTAAAGCAAAGGAATACAAAGGAGCAAATTTCCGAAGAACTTTTGTGTCACGGTGCATTTTGTTTCTAGCTTTGTCTTATATCTACTTATAAACTTTGTATTATTTTATATCTAGATCTGAAGCTACCTTTGCTTATAATTTTGTGTGTGTTAATATCGATTGGTCCCGCCTATGTGCATGCAATCAACTCTGTTATCTATTGATTGGGTTCTTCATCTTCTCTGTGTGTTATTATTTCCTTCTTCTATAAATATTTCATTTCTTAAACAACTACTTACTTGTTGCAGAGCTATACAGCTATGGTTCATGAGCTGAATAGTTAAAGTAAAACCCCATATAAATACTAGCATATTTTATTGACAAATCTAACACACGAGAGCCTCACCGGTAAATGAGGGAGATTTATCTCATGACCGCCTAGGTTTTCAGCTTACGAAAAATCTAGCCAACACTGCCTCAACTACATCATCCATGAATAGGGGCCCATCAACCTATTTTGGGAATACATGAATTGGGACCCATCGACTAATTCATCAACCGAACCAAACGTGATATCAAGAACACTTCCCTGCTTTAGTATCTACGTCTAGATCTCCGCACCATCATACCAACAGGAGAACTATAGAAACCAAACTACACACATGAACAAGGATTCTATCTTTTGTTCTTATTAATCACACACAAAACAAACCAAAAGGTGTCACTAAAGCAAAATGCGGCCTCTGAGGTAGTGATGAACTCGAGGACATTGATCACCCTCCTGCCTCCGTTGCCTCCATCCTCCAATTAGGCCTACTAATTCTTATGTATGTTTTCATGAGGCTCATCTGCATATTTTAGGAGAAAATACTTCCCCCACAAGAAAAATGTGTTGGATATCGTGTACAATGACAGAGTACGTCTAGTTTAAATGCAAACAATTTTTATTTTATGGACCTTTTCAATGACACAATTTTTTTATTTTATGGACCTTTTCAATGACACAATTTTGACCTTACATTACAATGACCGACTAGACAAAGTTGGCAATGATGTAAAAAGGCTATATAAAAATATTATTTAGACCACACAAACAGACTTTATGACTTTTGTCTCTTCCTTTACATGGCTTTCTCCACTTTATACAAAAATATATAAGAAAAGGAACTTAACAAAAAATGAATCCTATTACCTAAATACTTAAATTAATTGACCAAACAATAAAATCTACAGATAACCATATCAAGACCTTACATGAAGGATTTCAGATTTGATACACAAATCAATGAAGTGATCACTCAAGTATTGGATCAATGAAGGAGGGGAAGATTTGGTTGGAGCACATGGCCGTAAGACTTGCAAATTTGATAGATTTTAGCTCGTTGAATGATGTCAATGATTGGTTGGTTAGCTCAATGGTGGAGAATGATTTGTAGCTAATCAACCTAGGAACTCATAAATCGATATAGAAACAAATTCATATACCCCTTAACATGCAATAATGCTTTTTGCATGTCTAGGCAACGATTCAACCATATCTAAGGCAAATTTGATCGTCACTCACTTGGAAAGGATTGACAAAGATATCACGATATGAAATATATGCTTAAGACCAAGTGTCAAGGTTTTGACAATGCGTCAATACAAAGTTGTATGTGGGCTGAAGCCTAAATTATTGATGAATGCAAAGAATAAATTTCTCCTATTCTTGTATTTTTGACACTAAAAAGCGGCTCCAACCAATTGTACTATGCAGATCCAACTTAAAAACGTAGTGGAACTTTGATTTCTCAATGGTCCCAATGAATTCGGATGGCTTTCAACCAAACCTAAAGAACAAATATTAATAGGCGATCACAAGCTTCAAGCATTCGTTGAAATGAGGCTTGTATAAAACCAAAAAAACATGACTTCTAAATTCCTTATATAACAATGAATTCAAAAGAAGTTACCCTCATCGGACCATAACATGCTCTAATACCAAAAGAAATTGGGTACGAGTTTTACAAAATCAAAACTCTTCATAATAATCTATTATGCAAAAACTAGGTGAATAAATAGGTTTGAACATCTCCTTAATATGATTCAAACCCTACAAAAGTGCAATAAGCACTCTATTAATGTGAGTTGTTGTAACTCACATAACAACAATTAAACGTAAGTAAACAAACAAAACTTACCCATGTGAGGAATAACTAACATATTTATACAATCCTCACGATTGTTATTGATTTACTGCAATGCCAAAATGGCGACTATGAGCCCGTCGTCTTATCAATGGCATTACTCTCGTGCCCTTACTCAAGCGAGACCGTCTATATTTTCAATATTGTGCCCTTTGCAAACTGGATATCCTTCTCCTACTCTTTCTCCCCAATTTGTGGATCAGATGTGAAAAGAAAGAATGAAGAGGAATCAAAATGCACACATTATTCATTGTGTGTCTATCATTTTATTATGTAAGAGATAGTTACAAAATGGTTGAAGTGGTTACAACCATTTATTAGTTAATACTTAACTAATATTGACTTAATGCTAAATTATAAGCCTTATATTCTAATAACCATAACCAAAGTGGAGATGAATAAGCATTGTTGTTCTTGGAATGAATGTAATGTACCTTTCTAGGGATTAAACCAAAAATAAGTGTTTGGCCACAAACCCTAAGAAATCAGATCTGAAAATACACCAACTCCAAACTGAAAATAATCTGATTTTATAACAGCAGATCTAACAATATTAGAAACCCTAGCAGCGAACTGGAAATTACACCTTAGGGGTATCAAAATCAGCTTAGAACATTAATTAATATCCCTCTAGGGAAGCGAACTGTACCAGCACTTAGGAACAATTATTCACATGCAATATGGACTGAAAATTATCATAGAAATATCCCAAATACTCAATAAAACCAGCAAGATGAAATCTGGAGCAAATATGTATTTTATAAATTTATTTTAAGTGCAAATACAGCTGAAACTTCTAAAATTCATAACTCCATCAATACTTGGAGTTTCAACACAAACCAATGCTCAAAATGATCTTGAAGAGACCAGCTATCCAATGAAAGTGAAATCAAATTTTTCCAACCATGGAAACCCCCTCAAAACTGATCCCGAACTTCCCAAATGGGTCGCTCCAAAGAAGGAAGGGTGCCAACACCCTAGAAAATGCCCTAGTTGAAATAGAAGTTCCCTATGCACAAATGAATACTTGATTGTTTAGAGATTTTCAGTTAAGTCCACTTGTGACTCCCGTATGAAGCCACCAATGCAACAAATGAGGGTTTTAGTCCCCAAGTGTTGTGACTATTGAGGGTTTTCGTCCCCAATAGAATCTAATGAGGGTTTTGTCCTCAAAATAGAGCCACACTAGAGGTTTTTGTCTTCAGTGGAGAGTAGGGCACACCGTGCACAAACCCAAGATATCAATTTTCGAAATAAACATGCATAACCTTCCTTAAGCCATTCGATCCACCTTTATATCCTCCCTTTTTGGCACCAAGAGTCATAAGGGTGACTTTTCCCCATGACCGACCTCTTTAAGTGCATGCTTCTATTTTTAATTTGTCTTTATGAGCTCTCCAGCCCAACCGACTTGTCCTTAGGAGGGAAAATACAAAAAGAAGCATTAATAGAAATGAAAGAAAACATAAATGAAACCCACATACTTCCCTTGCTCAAATTCTTCTTGGCCACGGGAAGAAAAATGGCAAGAAGTCTTCATTTGGAACTAATTCGAAAAAGGAGACGTTCTGATGAACAATACACAGTCTAGCCGATTCTTGAACAATTTTTCAATTTTTGACTTCTTTTCGTAGGGATAGCGGTAAGGTCTAATGTTAGGAGGAATACTTCTATGTTGATGGTGCTAAATTATCTCTTGAAGATTAGGTGAATCCTAATTTTCTACATCACATGCTACTAAGAAATGTAGTTTTGTGCTACTATATTGTAAGATCCTTTCTTAAGTAATTTCTCCATCCTGTGAGAGTTGATAATTTGGCTGGTCGTGATTGCATCCCGCTAAGTTTGAACTTTTTTCCATCTATAATGAAACCCATGAATACGTCATGAAAATCGAAAGACATAGTTTCCAAATATTTAACCCATTGCACTCCCAAAACTACATTTGCTCCTCCAATCTCGATGGAAAACTTTTATAAATCCAACTAATAGTCCCCCATTGAGAGTTTGAAGTGATGAAATTTACCACCACAAGAGAGTTGCTTCCAATCGGCAATAATGATTTGACATTGGAGAGACTAGATACAAAAACAATTGATCTCATTAGCTAATTTTATGTCAATTCAATTATGGGTTTCCCGTATCGACCAAAATTGTCACCTTCTTAATATAACCCACTACTTTGAGTGTATTGCTAAGTTTCTACTTTTTTCCATTTATACTGAAAACCATGAATAAGTCATTAAAATTGAAAGACAATTGTTCCCAACTATTTAAGCCATTGCACTCCTAAAACTACATTTACTCCTCCAATCTGGATGGAAAACATTTATGAATCCAGCTAACAGTCCCCCATTGAGAGTTTGATATGATGACATTTACCACCACAAGAGAGTTGCTTCCCATCAGCAATCATGACTTGAAAATTGGAGACTAGATACACAAAGCAGTTGAGCTCATTAGCTAATTTTCTGTCAATTAAGTTATGGGTATTCCATGATCAACCAAAACTGTCACCTTCTTAATATAAGTATAACCCACCACTTTGAGTGCTTGTGGTATACTTATCCCAATTAATGCATATAGCTAAATAGGAGGGCTTTCTTCCTCCTCAAAATTTGCATGCTCGTGTTCTATTGTTGGTTCTTTAGTAGCTAATTCTTCCTCATCCAAAACCTCATTCTCAATAACCATTAGTCTTTTCTTGCCATTGGCACACTTATGACCTCTAGAGCATTTACTGTCGTAATACCAACATAGGCCTTTTTCTCTTATCTCGTCCTCCTGTTGAGAAAAGAGCTTGGTCATTTTCCTGAAAAATTAAAAGACATTGTTCCCAACCATTTAAGTCATTTCTATCAATAATAAAAAGAGTTAACAAAGTTGACCACATTTCTATCAACAATATTTGTTACATTTAATTTCTCTCGTCTCGTAGTTCGACCTTGCGTGAATCTCCTAGTAGCATAGTTTTGTTGCTCAAAGTGTAGTGCTTGTTGCATGGATTTCATAACTCTACACGGTTGCAACAAATCAACATTGTGCTTTACTTTGTCATTAGGTCCATTGACATAAAATTGCAATCTCTAATAGGGTGTCACTTCTCGAGTCCAGGTTGGCCAATCTCATATGCTCCGCATTGTATTCAATCAGCTATTGTTTCATATTTGTTAAGTGGGTGAAATGAATTCCCTACCATGGCTGCTCATAGTGGGCTACTAAGTCATTAGTAAATTCATTCCAACTAAGCACCTGCCCTTGCTTGTCACTCATCATCCACTAGTACCATTGATAAGGTTCAGATTCTAGATGTAGTGAGGCTATGTCAACCATTGCATTCTCTAGTATATTGTGAAGCTTAAAATATTGTTCCATGAGACTTATCCATGAGGTTACATCCATACCATCAAACTTGCAGATGTCCATCTTTGGTAGGTTCAATTTTGGCCCTTGGAATGGTTGACTTATATTTGATTTGTTATGACCTCCGTGGTGGTTTGGTTGTGTATGAGGCTGATTGATTAGGGACTTCAATTCAAACACTAGATCATGTTTAAACCTAGCTAAACCCTCATGCATGGATCTTGCAAATGGGGTAAACAAGTTATCCTAGATAAAAGTTACCAACATTTCTCATCCGGTAGGAATGTTACCCTCGATTTGAGGTGGTGGACAATAAGGGAGTCAATCGAATTGGTGGTTGTCGAAAAGACATCTAGTCTAAAAAGCATTGTTGTTGATTTTGTTTCATTTCTAGCTCTATACTTGTGCTCAATCTAGGGAGGAAAGTATCCAAAGCGCGTATAACTGATATGAAATTGAGAGCTCTATGAATCTAAATTAGTAACAATTACATGAAATAATTTAGGAAAGCCATAAGAGACATGAAATTGTAGGACAATGTTGCAGAGCACAAAATATATAAAACACTCTATAATTTTATTCAAATATTGTTGGAGTCATTACATGGTGATTACAAAGAGATTACATATATAGCCTTTCCATTTCCTATAAACAAGGAGATGAGGCTTACCAATAACATCCCACTAATCTCTCCTAGAGAATCTCTCCTATGATCACTCACCACTATTCTCTCACATATCCCAACAATATCTCCACACACAATTATCTACGTGAGTTGTTTACTCAACAAACTCACAACTACAATATTCAACCTATCTTATTTAATAATGTGTTGTTTGATAACTCATATTAATAATATTATAATATTTTATTTATCCCACAAATATGATATTAATATGATAATATTAATATCTCACTAACACACTAATATAATATATGAATATTACATTTAACCCTTATAAATATGTGAGCACTAGTCCTGAGATTATTCCTACCATTCCCCTCCTTAGTGTGAACATGGGGAGAACATTATCTGTACCTGCTCATGTTTTACATATGGTTTTACAACTTGGCTAACCACCAACCACAAAATGAAGATTTTCTAGTGGAGCCATCAACCACAAGTAGGTTTTCTAAGAGAACCAACAACTCTCAAGAAGGTTTTTAATGGAACCAACAACCATAAAAGGTTTTTTTGTAGACAAAAATCATGCACATATTACTATTTTACTATACCACTAAGTATGTTGTTATATGCATGGATCTTGAGTAAGAAAAGTATTCACTGGTGACACATTCCCTAGTCCATCCACTTGCTTTGGTTATTTATATTGTCTTTCTCTTACATATGTCACCTCTGCACCTTAGCTGGTCCAGTCACGGGGACCCCTATTTGTCAATTTTCTCACATTTGTCATACTATCCTAGGACACCAGCCCAGGTCTGACACTAACGCCTAGGCACTCTTGTCCACCTCCCCGACCTCTTTGTTCTTGTTCACATTTTTGACATTTGTGGTCGGCCTTTTTGGTTTTCTTACTCCTATCCCGAGGTCCTAATCGGCATGTCATGTCACTAGTGTCAAAATTCAAACAAGAGATCCCTATATATACACAACATACATACCATTATATAGGGGCGAGCAATTCTAAAGGGTAAGTATATCTACATACTATCAAAGGGACTACATTTTGGGCTGATTACTCTACATACACTACATAGGAAGGGGAAGTTTTGAATTCCATCCCACACATTTGCATTTTATCTAGCTTTAGCCCGCTTGCTCATGGCGTGTCATTGGCTCAGGGCAACCTAAGGACACTATTTCACACACAAAGCACACCAGAACTACATGGAGTCTCAGAATGTAGTGCAACGCTCGGTCATAAGTTCATCCTTTAGATGATTACCGAGGTCATTCCGACTTCACATATTGCATTTTTATTCCAATTTGATGTGTTTTTGAGCTTGTGCAGGTAGCTAGGGTTTGTGTTACAAGTTACAGTACCTCGGCAATCCAAGTGTGACATACAAGCGATCAACAAGTGAACAAGTGCGAAACCCTAGTGACATAGGAAAAAGAAAATTCCAAGCATTTGCACATCAACATCGCCTAGGAGTGGTCTTTGGTGCCTGTGCGCCATCCTATCCCAAAGCGTGCGTGTCCAGCTCATCCGCAGCTTCCAAATTTATATCAAGCATTTCCGACATTCTCGCCAACCTATTCATCAATTGTTTGATTCAGATCTGTTGCAGGATAAGCGAAAATTAGATAAGTGCCCTACCTCTCTCATTTGCTTACATGATTGCATCTTTAGAGTGCTTAGCATTTGTATTCATTGTACATTATCATATTGAATCTAAAATTAGATTTAATATTCAGATTTTATTAAATCAATTTTCTAAGAGAACCAACAACTCATAAGAAGGTTTTCTAATGGAACCAACAACCATTTCATAGCAACGTACATATTTAGTTCACATCACCTTCTTACATTCAAGGGAAAATACAAGAAATTGCTCACACATTACAATACTTGAACAATGTATGATCCATCTGTTCTTATTTGCATAAAGTAAAAAATTAAAACACACTACAAAAACAAATGCCACAAATTCATTGTGTGGCCGTCACTTACAGCTGGCAAGAGGTCACTGATTAAACTCCTTCCTCTGTTGCCTCCTTCCTCCATCTGATGTTGCTTTAGTTACTTAGCAAATTTGAAATTGAATCTTAGTTTGAAAAGCCCCCAATTTGAACTTGGAAAGCTTGAAAAACTTACTGAGAATGCGGGAAAAAGCTCACTGTTATTTTTACATAGTGATTGTGGGCGACCAAATCAAATCGCTGGCGATTGGAAATAGAATTGATGGTGATCCAGAGGGTCTCTGTCAATCCGTAGACATAATTGTCGGCATCGGTAGAATCGATGGCAATTGGAGCAGAATCGATGGCGGTCGAGCGAGAATCGACGGCGATTGGAGCGAGAATCAATCGGGATTGGAGCGCGGAATCGATGGCGATTGGAGCGAGAATCGACGGCGATCAGCGAGTCGATGGCGAGACGAGCAGAGTCGACGGCGAACAAGCGAGTCAACACCGATCAGCAGAGTCAACGGCGATCCCATGTTACGAATCTAGAATTGAAAACACGACGACGGAAGCTCCAAAACTCTCAGATCTACATCCTCGAGGCCACGGTTTTGTCCTGCAACGACTCTCATAGCTCGTCCTAACCTACTCTGATACTAGATGATATGATATTGAAGCTCTATGAATCTAAATTAGCAACAATTACATGAAATAGAAGGAAATTCGTAAGAGACATGAAATTGTAGGACAATGTTGCGAGAGCACAAAATATATAAAACACTCTATGATCACTCACCACTATTCTCTCACATATCCTAACAATATCTCCACACACAATTATCTATGTGAGTTGTTTATTCAACAAACTCACAACTACAATATTCAACCTATATTATTAATGATGAGTTGTTTGATAGCTCATATTAATAATATTTCAATATTTTATTTATCCCACAAATATGATATTAATATCTTACTAACACACTAATGTAATATATGAATATTACATTTAACTCTTACAAACAAATATGTGAGCACTAATCCTAAGATTATTCCTAACAATAAACATAGAAAGTTATAATATGTGCCATATCTGAATCAAATGCTCCATTGTTGACCAAATTTTGTGAAAAACAATGAAATTGCTATTACTCATGCAAAACAGAGCATAAAAAGCTGAAATTTGGAGTGAAGCTTCCTTGTCACGGATCCCAACTTCCCTAAAACAATCTCTACAAAATTTGTAGCAGTTTGTGACATGTGGCGGAAAAAAATGATTTGCCAAAATCGATGCTCTGATACCACTTGTTAAAATATTTCTTTATGATAGCAAAAGAAACCCTCAAATATGAATCACTTCGGGAATCCTCCGAACTCAAAATAATGAAAAGAATTCAAGTATATAACTTGTTATGATGTAGGAGAGTCCTTGCTCATCCTTTTTATAGACATAATCCTAATAAGGTCAGCCTAAATAATTATTAAGAACTAATAAATAAAATATAAAGGTTATGCACTCCATTGCATAACCTTAGTACTCCTGAAGATATAATGTTAGGGGTGTAAAAGGAGCTTACAAGATTCTCATATACCATTGCTTGTGCATCGCAGGTCTTTATCGATCATGATGGTTCGCTGATTGTTGGTTTACCAGGCTTGGAATTGTGTGCATCAGCTGCAAGGTATACTAGTTTCTCTTCCTCTATAGAATTGTGTGCATCTCTCCTCAGTTTGAACAATTCCATCGAGGACAGGGTCTAGGAGACAAGTACTTGGGCCATAAGGTCTGCAATCTTCCCAATAAGGTTTGCGGTCTTCCCATAAGGCTGAGGGTTTCCTCCTTTGAGCAAAGTGCATCTTGCAACTGATTATTTTGGTGCTAGAGATGTTGGATCTCCTTATGCGGGTAATTGTTCTCATCCAAGGATTACGAAAGGGATGCTTTCATCTAGGTATTATTCAACTTCTTGCTTGCTTTACCCATGACTACATCAATGAGGAATTGAGCATGTCAGATATTGAGTCCCTGACTTAGTGTGAAGAACTAATAATAGGACAGATTGCCAGACTCTAGCTCCGATACCAATGATCCGCACCATGACACGTGGCATGTCGAGCCTCGTAGCACTTCATGGTCGCAAACATGTTGAAGTATTGCAAGGCTGCGATGTGTTTTGCAATGTTGTGAGGCAATGTACATCATTATAGAAGATGAGAATGCTACGAGTTAAGTTGGCACAAGACTACAAAAGTTGTGAATGTTGTGAGATGTGTGCAATGTTTGCATGTAAATCTGTTGTAGAATGGGCACATTGATACTGCAATAAGATTCATCTTAACACTATAGTTTTGTAGGTGATCTCTACAGATGCCGCAGAGTGTTGATCATTCTACAAAGAGCCAAACTAAGGTGTTGTACAAGGCACTGCAACGTAAGATTATGAGTCTATGTGCAAGGGCGAGGCGTTGAAGATGTCAAGTGCTACTATGGTGATGCATAGGATATGCGGAATTGCAATTGCATGAACACATGTGATGAACCCATTTGAAAAAAATCATTCTTTTAAAATAACGGGTCTTTTTGTGTTTTTATTGCCGAAGATGTCTCAGATTATGTTAAGATATTCCTAGAGAATCATATGAGCCAATTTCGACAAATACCCAGATGCCCAAACTCATTTTATCCCTCCGCCAAGTTTTGTCTATGGGAAATTTTTATTTAATTATTTATTAAATAAATAATGCCCCGTTTGAAGTAAATTGTGCTCCGATTAAATCTTGTTGATGTTTTGCATGCCAGTATTCACACATCTCAATAGGGTTTTCACCAGGAATGAATTCAGAGCATTGTCTGCAACTTCTGGCAACGTTTTTCACTTTTATTTATTTCTTTTGCGTTTTTCTCCAATTTTCTCCACAATTTCTCTATGAAATTCCCCTAGGTCTGTTCCTTGTCCAATATAGTCTGTTTAATTGCTGAAGCATCTGGAGATCATCTACTGATGCAAACCACAAGGAAATCAACCTCAAAATGCAAACTTCTGACCAAAAAGATGAAGTCATGCACAAAAAGCCTCTCCCAGGCAAGTCACACTTTTTGGAATGAATGAGTGTAAGCTGCAATGGGATTTTTGGTAGTGGCAAAGGTGGAATTTCTTACCTACCTTGCAGGGTACTTTTTCCCATGAAGTCAAAGTCACTTAAGCTGCGATGGGAAAATTAGAGGCGGCAGAGTAGGCGGAATTTCTTACCTACCTTGCAGGTGAAAATTCCCATTATAAAATAAAGAAAATCACTTAAAGCACCGATGGGAATTTTCTGCTGCCTGGCAAGCTAACTTTTCCCACCAAAGAGATTTATTCACCCATGCAAGTCGCACTTTATCAAAGGAGGCTAATTTTAATGCAAGTCGCACTTTTTGGGAGATGTTTTAATTTAATAATGGGAATTTTGGCAGTGGCAGCAGTGTGGGAATTTCTTACCTGCCTTGCAGGGTAAAAATTCCCATTATGGAAGTCAAACAACTTAAGTGAAAGAAGGGATTTTTGGAGCTGCAGTGCAGGGTAGAAAATCCCATCAAAGTTGACTTCTTATTTTTAGAAATCACCCTTGCCAAAAAGTGCGACCCATTTAGGCATTAAACAATGCTTTTAATGGTATTTATTAATAGTTTTTCTTCCTAATTTTGGCGCCATGGATGAATGAAAAGTCAAAGCAAGAAGTCAAGCCAAAGACAACTGAAGGATGCATGCTAAAAATAAATAAAATAAATTTATTTAAAGGCAGCCAACAACATGCATAATTGGGCACCCAATTTGGGTGAATAAACATGATTGTTTATTAATTAAATTGCCAGGAATAGGAAGGACAATTATTAAAAATAGAATGTTGAGGGTTATATAAGTATGGGCTGCCATAATGAAGAAGCAATTAATTCTTTTTGCTAAGGATTGCAGCCCAGACAGTTTTGGCACCAAGGAAAGGAGGATTTGTGCATCAGAAGGTGTTTTTCATTGCCGGAAGCTTCAAGGTTTGGCGCCTAGGGTTGGAATAGCTTGATTTATGCTATGATAATTATCTGCATGTTACTATAAGTGCCTAGGTGAATTTAAAAATATTTATGCTTGCTTTGCATGCAAGCAAAGCCTCAAATTTTAGGGCAGCAGACTTCATATGCAGATTTTTGGTGACAAAAATCAAGTATTCATGCTCTGACTTCATCTTTGTCTGAAATAATTGCAAGTATTCATTACAAGTGTTCATACAGGGTGAAAGGGAGTTCAAATCAATGTCAGGTACATTGAATATATCTTCCGAATCTGAAGAAATTGCTAGATCTGCACAAATTGATCCAATTGCAAAGAATTCCGGCAGGATTAAAAGAAAAAGAACACAAACAAAGATTGCTCAAAAAGATTGCTCCAGCATGATGAAGCGTGATGAAAGAGAAGGATCAACAAAATCATGCATAGCTTCCAGATTTTTGATATCAATGACACAGACATAGGCCCTGAACCCATCTCCAAATAATTGACAGATCCAGGCCGGAAAGACATTTCTCATGCGGGCAATGAAAAGCAATGGAATTATTCAAGCATCAACATTCCCAGTCACAACTCAGTTGCCCAAATTTGTTATGGAGTGTGCAAGATCATATCATCCTCTTTCAAGAACAATCCGGATGCTGCGGGAAAGACAATTATTAGGCTGGATGCACAGTTTATTAATTATTGTCTGAAGATTCCGACACGAACGGTGGTGATTGCAATTAGCATGTAGATGCAGCAAAACAGATGGGAGAAACACAAAGCAGATTGTGTGGGCATAATGAACAAAGAGATATATGAAGAAGCCCAAGTGTCCCCATCAAAGTTCCCGAGGACTCTTCCGCGATCCAACTTGGTGCAGGAGGTGGATGATATTACTAAATTGCTTTGCAGGATAAGTGGAGAAGCCAATACTCACAACTTCCGCTCATGGATGTATGCTTTCATGAGGACTATTGAGATCAACAGAGCTGATTCAATAATCAATTGGGCAGAGATCATCAGTGACAACATCGGTGAGCAACTCCGGAGTGTGAGGCGGACTTACAACTTCAAAATGACTTCATACCTGTATATGCAGCAGCCTCACAGGGTATATTTTCCAAGCTGATAGACGGGGCGTACTGGCGAAAGATCCTATTTTGAGTGCTACCCACAATTGACAGTCCCGAATGCCACAAAGATTACAAAGCAGTCAACGATGGGTTCTTCTATGAATTCATCTACAAATTAAATAGTGATCTGAAGACCAACAGGTAAGCAAAGAAGCTTGGGAAGCTGTATCCCAAAGCATGGCTGCATTTTCATCCAATTTGCAGACTTCACCTATCTCAGGGTAACTGGCTTTTCGGAGAACCAATAAAGTTGCCGAGGTATCCAAACGACAAGTGGGTCATCATGGAGTTGTGCAGACAACTCGTGGAGATGCATGACTTACAATCAAAGCGGCACAAGTCTACGGGTTTCTTTCCAATCACAATGGGTTACTACAGCTGCCAGAGCATCCACAAAGCTAGAGGAGTCAAAGCTGAAATGTTTTCTAAGTATGAGCTTGAGTTCTTCCTAGCACGGCTGAACTTTGACCCATATGGGGTAGCAGGAAGACAATCTCCCAGAATACTCACATGTGCCTTCGTTGGAGGACTTCTGGATGAAGTGCAGAAACGAGTATGAAGTCAAAAAGAAAGACTTTAGCAGGTTATCGCGCAACAAGTGTCTGATTATGGTTTGGCACGGATACCTGCAGATCTCGCAGATGATGGGCATGTGATACTTGACTCGTATCATCAGATGGGAGGGGATAGAGCTGCTCTTCAGGAAAACATTGGTGGTCTGCTTTGATGATCAAGAAAAAGATCTTCCGCAGTTCTAGTTAACACTTCAAACTGGTTGTTGACAAAGGGGTATTGCCTAGATGAAGCTTTGATGAATCAGATCACAGAGCAACTTTACCGCAGGAGACTCCAGAAAAAGAAAGCACGAAGGTGAAAGTAGCAAAAGGCCGGAAAAGCTTAAAGTTCACAAGAAGTCTCACATACAGGAGAAGGCCAAATCTACAACTATCGTGCTAGTTCCAACTTCTCCAACATCAACTCATAACACTTCAGCAGCCCCGAACCCCAGAGATCTTGTTGTTCCTCCTTTGAATCCAACGTCATTTGTATTTTCTCCTCAACCACTCAGGTCTTCACCTATCCATGCGGAGAAGTTGAAAGCACAGATGGCGGAGTTTGAAAAAGCATTGTCTTTGGACAATTCAGAGGGTGGCAATCATAACACGGTGGCAAATTTCGGATAGAGCAGAATCAGAGCATGAGATGGTGGTGCACTCGGTGACTTCTCATTCCCCAAGAAGCAAATTTTCATCATGGTTAGCTTTGCAGACAATCCCGAAGCCAGAGAGAGATCAACCTGGAAGAACACGACTTTCAACTGCTCCTGAGTTTGGGTAGAAGAGATAGAAGACCTAAAGTTGCCAAAATGACTTCTAGGTTGATTATTGAGGAATCGGATAGAAGTTCATTGAGTTATCTGTTCCAGCAGAAGGAAAGCACAAGGAGAGCTCACGGCAACTGATATAGCAAGTGACCAAAGTGCCAATAGGTCAAACTACCACAGAAGGATTAAAGCAGGATACACAAACACTAATGAACGCTTTATTCCTTAAGCTTGACAAAGAGAAGGCTGAGAGATCCAAGCTTCAAAAGTAGGTGTTCCAACTATGCGAGATCATTGCTAAGGTTGCCAAACCTTCCTCTCAACCCATTCTAGCACATGAGCAGGTGAGTAATCATCTGATGCAGGAGGTAGAAGATGCAGGGACCAGTCAAAGCTATTGCCCAGTGGAAGGAACAAATCATTCACCAAGCTTCAGAGCAATTCAAACGAATACCGGTACTGAATTGGAGAACATGCACAGGGCAATATCTCAACTAAAGGAACTAATGACACAGATAGAAGATGAGAACATAGTTGCTGAAAGTCATCTGGATACTTTAGCTAAGATACACTCGTTGCCAAAGGATGTGTTGATTGCAGAGCAGATTGTGCCTGGTGGATTGATGGAAAAGGGGAAGCAGTTAGAAATTTCAGTTTCCTTCCACGTAGAGATCCTCAAGCTCATGTGAAGAGGATGCAGTTTTGGAGAGTAAGATGGGAGAAGTGCGAGAGCATCCCAGATGAATTACCTGCTTCCCATGAGGAATTTATGTTGGTTGTGGAAAGAAGTTGATGAAGCCACCATACCTTTCACGATGGATTCAATTGGTAGACTCATAAAGCTTCAGGCAGATGTTGAGGGATATGGGCCTGGTTTAGAGAAAGTGAAGGCTAACGTTGTTGCTTTGTCCAGAGGGTTGTTAGCAGTTCAGAACCGAGAGAGATGCTATTGTTAAAACAGATGGGAAGATGTTGAATTACATGTTTGACAAGTATATTCAATATCAAAACAAAAAGAAAGTATAGTGTTATAGTTGGCAAATCTTCATTCTTCTCTTCTTTCTTCTCTTATTTCTTATGTTCCCGGATGAAAATGTAAAATTAAAGTTATTGGTTTAAAAACCATTACTTTAAGTTATTTGGGAAGATTCTTTAAGATAGGTGACAGATGTGCACAATTTTGACTTAAACTCCTGATGCATGTCACTAAGAGAGGAATTTTAGGAAGATGATTGCCAAATGTTCCCTTTACTACTTCTTCATGTTCTAGTTCAGTTGCAGAGTTTCCATTTGTAATTTCCCCTCTACACACTATAAGTAGAGGAAGAACCTACGGGTTAAAGGATCGGAATTTGTAATCAGCATTCTTGTGTTCCAGACTTTGAGCTAAAACCCCGATAGCTTTCTACAAGTAGAGGAATAGAGAAGATATTTCCGAGAACTTTGTGTCAACGGTGCATTTTACTTCTTATTTCTTTCTAGATCTATTCATAGACTTTGTGTTATTTTAGATCTGGATCTGAAACTATCCTTTGCTTAAAATTTTGTATTTAAAAGATCTATTTGTTTTATCTATGTGCATGCGATCAACTCTGTGAACTATTGATTGGGTTGCACATCTTCTTTCTTTTCTTCATGTTTTTATTGTTTTCCTCTTCTACAAATATTTCCTTTCTCTTACAATTGCTTACTTGCTGCAAAACTATCTAGCTATGGTTCATGAGCTATATAGTTAAAGTAATACCAACAAATAGATATTAGGACATATAATTGACAAAATCTTACACGGAGCTACGTGGCATCGCAGAAGCTATAAATGTTGCAAGTTTAGTTCGTGAGTTACGCGGGGATGCATTCCCCCAATTTTGACACGTTCGAGGCGTCCCCGAACGCCCACGGGGGCATGGGGAATGTTTCCCCATGTTTCCCACCAGAAACGTTAAACGCGTCAAGATCTTTGGGAACGCGTCTGGGGCGAAAGCGTGGGGGGACATGGGAAATGTGGGGGGGGGGAAGCGTGGGGGGGCGTCAGACATCCCCGCGTGGTCTCCGCTTTTTCAACAAAAACATAAAAACAACACTTTAAACTATTTTTTTAATTGTAAATCACTTATAATATAAAAACAACATTACTAACCTAACCCTAACCCTAAAAGTGCAATTTTATGTTATAAATTTACATTATGGGCTCATTTCATATTCACACCAAGCAAGAGCAAGAGCAAGAGTGAGAGTTGATTCTAATTTTTAGGTTGATACTTGTAGTTGTCCTCTTTTTTTGTAATATTGACAATAGACAATTGTTGGTGTATTTGGCTATGAGATTAATGATATGAATATCAACTATTGTCACTTGATCAATCGTAATTTAGAATGGTTTTACTTTTATATTTTATAATATATTTGAAATTTCAGCTTGTCTCAAATTCAAAATTCAAATATGTATTATGAATTTTCAATTTATGACATTAACATATTGATATTATAGTATTAAGGAATGTATTTGATGTTTATGAGTTCAAGTTCCACCTTATTTAAATCTCAAATGGTTTTATTTCAGCTTATTTATATAATTTAGTCACTATATCTTTATATTTTAAATATTTATATATTTTTTAATTAGCCGTCCCCCCACCGTCCCCAAAATTTAGAAATTTTTTGCCGTCCCGGAAACCCCATCCCCCATCTCGAATAATATGGTTTAGTTGGTGCAAGAATGCAAAAGTTGTAATTGTTGCGACATGCTTTAGTGCAGGACTCAGCAAGAGTTGAGTGTTGTAAAGCAAGTGTGCGGCATTACGAAAAATGTGAATGTCATAAAATGCATGCGATATTGTGCACTTATGTGAGAAGTTGCAAGTACCGGAGATACACTAACATAATATGCATCTTGGCGCTGCACAAGCATGCGAGGCCACGGATGATCTCTACGGATACCACAAAGTGTTAATCGTGTTACAAAGAGCCAAACTACGATATGATATGCTACGAGTATTGCGAGAAGGCGCAAGGTTTCCGAGTCCGTGTATCTGGGGCGAGGTGTTACATATGTCAAGTCTTCTACTACGGTGATATACATCTTTATGTGGAATCATAGAACATATGCAACATTATGCAGCATGCACGTGTGTCCTCGGTGCTTCATCTAAACTCGAGGTGCTCCAATCTAGTTGAGAGATACCTAAGGGAGTCATTGGTGTCGTCCATTACCTCAAGCTAATCCCGATCAGTGAAGCATCAAGTAGGGAGGTTGGCTATGATGTTGTCGATCTAGGGTA